>OZ023150.1:12862408-13138893 GCA_963675895.2 Styela plicata | reverse complement strand
TGGATGGGGGGCGGAAGTTTGGGCTCAACATTTCACTCATTTTTTCTGTGCATACACATTGGTGAAGAAAAGTGCGAGCAGTGACAAAACCAGAAAAGAATTTGAGGGACGGCACATATTTTTTAACATTCAAACAATAATGCAACCAAAATAAAAAAGAGCACGTCGGAATTGTGGAAATTGACGAAACATTTTTTGGGGGGGTGGGGAGCACATGCTCGGGTGCGCTGGACTTGCGACTGCCCGTAAGTGATGGTTATGCAATCCACCATCGCAGGCAAGGCAAGGTTGAGAACCACTGGTCTAATATCTGTAAATGGTTTTACAAATTTCTTAAAAAAATATTAGTTTCCTGGAATACGATTAGTATATAAATGTTCAACACCCCTACAATATTTTTTTATTGAAATTCACCCTAAGCAAGGCTGTATGCGGTGCCAAAAGGAACCCACTGATAGCTACTTAACAGCGAAGAGCTGCCAGGAGATATAGTACCAGCAACTGCACTCTAAACAAAAATATCATAAGCGGAAAGAAAATTCTATGGTAAAGTGAAGTTAGCGGTGTCTGCCCTGGACGATGGTAAATATTGCAAATGTATGAAAATTATTTAATCTAATCAAATATACAGAATCACCAGTGTAGAATAATTGAAGTGAATACGACTCCAAGAAGTAGAAATATTTTGTTAAACCATCTTTTGTTAAGTGTGTGTCACTGATGGATCGCGTCGATGAAACGCGGTCCATCTGTGGCACAAACTTGAGAAAAAAATTTGTTGACACAAGGGATAAGAACAGGATTCTAGCCAAATATACAGAATCACCGGTATAAAAAAATTAAAGGGTATGCGACTACAAGTAGAAACATTTTGTTAAATCCTCTTTTGTTAAATGTCGATGAGACGTGGTCCATCTGTGGCTCATGCTTGACAAAAAATTTGATGGCACAAGGTCATAAGGAAAGAATAAGAAGTAGTGTTGGGAAACACGTTGATAAAAAATCATTTTTCTTCGGTTGTTCAAAATGTTCATGTCATTTTCTTCGAATAAACAGAAAAAAGCTTCAAAATCACGGCAATTTTGATGATACAGTTTGGTTAAAAAAGAGACAAATATTACGATACAAAAGAGACAAATATTATCATCCAGCTGAGAATTCATATGGTTTGTTGCCAATTTGATAAACTTTCTTCTGATGGCTGCAATTTTGCTTTGTCTGAGTAAAACAGTATCTGACATCCTGCCAATCTGGTGAGATATCTCAAATAATAGACAAAAGGGGGGAAAATTTATTTTTTTGGTGTTTACAATGGCGAAAATGAGCATTCCAGACATCAATTTTTATACAGAAAATAAAACTTTCCATCGACAATGTTGCCTTTGGGTGTCTGAGTATCTGACATCCTGCCAATCTGGTAAAATTTCTTAAATAATAGACAAAGGGGGGGAGTATTTTTTGGGTGTTTTTGAATATTTCTGACATCATTTTTATACAGAAATTAATGCTTTCCACCAACTATATTGGCTTATCTTAAATTTTGATGATACCTGTAAATCTTTGGGCATTAGGGGTTTGGGAAGGAAGACTTGTGGCATTAGCAGAGCAGCAGTGTTTTTACTAATATTAATAAGTATTAATAGTTGAAAAAGAACTTTTTTAAGGCAAATCACAGAGGCTTGGCTGTCCTTTCCTTCTTACAAAAAGTGAAGTTTCTCTCTCCAGGGTACGTCACCATGAGAACGCAGACAACGAACGCAACAGCGTGGCATATTGACGCTACGAGGATCATGATTTTTACTCCTCCGTATGACGTTATAACTGGTCCACTTATGGCAGCGTATATGAGGTTTCCTGCGTACATTTGGCATGCTAGTATTGCGCAATCTGTACCGTATCCTCGTTTCGTGGCTCCGGGACTTTTCATGACATACTGAAAATAAGGGAAAATATATTTAATGTTGCTACATGTATTAATATATTTCAGTCACCTATCTATTTGAGAAAGGTCCCACAACATGGTTAGTGCCAGTGGTGGAAAAAGGGAAAATGGAAAGAGGGATTTGGATATTGTCGACTTACAACATCACAATGAGCATATTTTTTCTTTTTTATAGCCACTTCTTGGAGTGGAACACCCAGCCGAAGGCCCTGTACTAGCGGCCACTTATAAACGGACAGGGTGAGAATTGCTGGAAAGATATGATCTTTTCCTGTTCGGCTTAGCCTACCCGAGTTATTACACCCTGGGTTAAGTGGTGGGCATGGATTAACGAGCCGGACTCGCCGGGACTTGAACCCGAAATCTTCAACTCAAGCTCGAGCCCACAAAAATTGAGCGTACTCTTGAACAAATTAGGCAAAACAAATAAAAATTGGAATACAAAAAAAATCTGTTCCTTCTCAGGAATTTAGGTACGATAACTATCAAAAAAAAGTTCATGAAAATAGGTTTTTTAAAAACTAGATAATTGCCGGCATTAGTATATAACAAAAGGTGAGGGGTGAGCAACAAAAACGAAAACCTTCTGGTTTCAGAATCTAATCGAATAATTTCCCCGAATCAAACAGAATATTCGAATCAAAGTCGTATAATAAACAAACAAAGACATTCTTTTATCAGCTTATAATTTAAGTGGAAATTCACACCTTGAAATTTAAAATTATCATTTTATTGATTTCGAATTGTTGCAGAAATCGAATCGAACAATTTGGATAGCCTTACAAAAGATCAAAACCGTATTCCATATCATAATAACATGTGGAATAAGAAGAAATCTTTTGTTCTCCAACTCTCATTGTGTTCAAGTATCCCTGTGACCTTGATCGTACACGGATCCATATTCACAAGAGGAGTGGGAACAGAGGATGGACAATGCGCAACATGTGTAAGTTTTTGCTCACAACTTTCGTCCAATCATTCGAATCGATTCAAATCTCAATTTTAAAAGTGATATCGATTTTTTTTTATTAAAATTCACTCTGAGCGAGGTTGGAAGCAGTACCTGAGAGGAACCAACCAACTTAAAAGCAGAGACCTACTACAAGACGTAGTACCGGCAACTGCACTCTAAAGTAAAACATCTCAAACTGAACTGAACCATCATGGTGAAAAAGTGCAGTGAGTGGTATCAGCCCTGGGCAATGGTAAAACCATCTACCACGTCTTTGCTTCCTTCGAGTCTCCTCTTACAGCATGTTAGGACTATTCTAAAGCTGGTACCTTCAGAGCCTATGTATTTTTCAAGAAAAAAAAATCAACTCACATCTTTTTCCTGATGATACTTTCCGACCAGAATATACGGAATCGTTAGAGAAGTGCTGACCGTAATACCGATTGTCCAACTCAATAATAAAATTACAGTTTTATCCGGATAGAGGTACATGATGGCTGTCGATAACGCTGTTATTAATTGACCACCGGCGTAAATGATTCGCAATGATACTCGAGTCAGAATGTTGAAATATTCGAGAGTCACTAGAAAAAAAGTTAAAATAAAACAACTGAACGCTTGATTGAACATATATAAGATAATTCAATCTTTATAAATAAGATCTGTTAATTTGAAGAAAAACACATGTTCATTTGCCCAGGGCAGATAAATACTACAATAGCAGTTCAATCATGCAAGAATTGTTTTTTTGCGTCCAGTGCAGTTGCTGATAATCGTGCTCGGTTAGTTCAAGAACGCTGGAAATACGCCCTGATCTCTGATCGTAAAGATGTATGTCGAAATCATGTGAGGGATGATCATATACGAGAGGACTGCTAGACACCTCACTGATGCACAGTGGTACACATAAGAAAAGCTTACTGCTTCCTCCACTAACCATGTCCATGCGCAGGAAAAATTAGTAAAAGGTTAAGACAAAACATCCATCCCTAATTTGGGACTGGTGTTTGCACGAGAGGTCGTGGTTATTAAGCCGTATTCTCGGCTTTCCACTCCCGCGCGATAAAAATGAATTCCTTATCATTTTAAGCAGATGTAAATAAGTGGTCGCTCTGCATTTCTTATCAAATACTGATTCCAGCCAAGTTTAGGATGAGTTTTAATTAATTTTAACTATGAGCGCGATTAGTTGATATCTTGCAATGAACTACCTATCCCTCGTCCATGTTTCCTTAAAATCCTGGATCCGTGTGTGAGAGAATTCACAAGGATACACAAATGGGATAATATCAAGCCTATATACAAAATATCATGTTCTCATTCTACAGAAATATAGTTGGACCATGTTCTAATGAAAGCTTACAATAAACTTATATTTCTGTGGAACGAGAATATGATATTTTTGTGTATTTATTTTTTTTATTTATAGCCACTTCTTAGAGTGGATCACCCTGCCCAAGGCCCTGTAACAGTAGCCACTTATAGACGGACAGTGTTACAATTGCTGAAAAGACATGATCTTTTCTTGTTCGGCTTAGCCTACCCAAGATATTACATCTTGGGTTGAGTGGTGGGCATGGATAAGCGAGCCGGATTAGTCGGGACTCAAACCCGAGATATTCAACCCGAGATGCCAACATGTTTAACCACTAGGCCATCGCGCACATCATGTATATGAGAATTAGACATGAACCTACAATAGATTTACTAATTACCTGAAAATATCATCATGGACACAGCATACATAGTCAAACCCCAGCAACCCATATGAACTCCGTCGTTGTATAACTTCAGTTCTGTTGAGTTCAATGGAGCCTGAGAAGGGAAGGAACAATATAAACACAAAACCCCAACTGAAAAAAACTCCCAAGAAAATACAATATTTCAAGATGATAGGGGCAAAGAACTCAAATGAGTAACTATAAAAATTAGAAAACTCTAATTCCTATTAAATATATAATCAAATCGCTTCAAATCTGAATCAAAAATAATAATTGGCTTTGATAGACGTTTAGTTGTTCTTTGTTTCCAGAGTTTTTTTCATTGAAATTCACTCTGAGCAAGGCCGGCAACAGCTCCTAAAGAAAACTAACCAACAGCCACACAATAGCAAAGAGCTACTAAAAAATGTAGTACCAGAAACTGCACTCTAAACAAAAACATCCCAAACGAAACTGAACCGTCAAGGCAAAGTGCAGTGAGTGGTATCTGCCCTGGGCGATGGTAAAACCATCTACCACTCCTTTGCTGCCATTTAGTCGCCTCTTACGACACGCAGGAAATACGTTAAGACTATTTTTAGGGCTGTACCTATATGACAGGCAGTCACAGGCGAAGGCTGAATAAAAATTTTGAGGGGGAACTACTGAGGAGGATATTTATGATGTCATGAAAAGTCCCTTACTTGCATTAAAATTTGCAATAACAAGAGAAAATAAAACTTCGTATCATGTGAGCGCAAATCGCAATCGTAGAAAATTTTTGCCCATTCTGAAGATATTGTCGTTTAAAATTTCAAAATGTTGTGCAACTGCCCCCTCCTTGAAATATCCTGGGAGGAACATCGCTTCTAAATTTTTTACTAGTAATTTGGGCAAGGGGTCCAAGGCTCGTTTTGCCCCTCTTCTGCCTGCATAAACCAATGAACGGATATTCTCTGTGTCAGGCTGCCAGAATATCAGCTACAGACATGAAAAGTAAACGGCTGCCATTGCAAAAACTCACAAAAATATAAAAAACATTCCCCGATACTAATAGAAAATTATATGTTACTCTTGAGTGTCTGACAGCAATAAATCGGGTGCTTTGTATATAAGTTGTTCTTTTTAGACGCTTCTAAACTTGCTCGATGGAGCGAAATTCATTAAAAAAAAATATCACTTACTGTCGGATCTCCACCATACACGACACTTCCAAATATATTAGTGTACCAAAGTAGTAGGACTTCTATGCCGATGAAACTTGAAAGTAGTGAGAAACACAACCAGCGAAGTTTTGTAGGCATCGTAAGAATAGAGAGCCATAACATACGTATTGAGACTGGTTTTGTTTCACCTGGAATTAAAATACCAATATAAGAAAGATTAGATAAGATATCATTTTTAGCTCGTGAAAGAGTAATAAGCCGTGAATAAAACTGAATATGGCTTAATGTACCACTCCTGGATTGGTATAAATTCCAAGTCAGTTTCAAGTTCGGTAGAGTTTTTAGCTAACTTTGCTAATTTTTCCTGAGCATGGACACGGTCATACTGGAGGGAGTTATAAATAGCGTTTATGTAAACCATCATGCATCCCCTTCCCCCCCCCCCCCCAGCATCCACCTCCATTATTATATGTGTTTATTTTGTTATAGAAGTTCACGCAGAGAAAAGTTGAAAGCGACGCTGCTGCCAACTAACAGCCACTTGAATGGTAAAGAGTTACAACTAAATGCCAGCAACTGCACCCTAGACAGAAAACATTCCAACTAGACCACAATGGTAACGTGCAGTGAGCTGCATCTGCCCTGATAAAACTATCAACTTAGTTCCCTTTTACGACGCGCAAAAAATACGTTAGAACTAATCTAAATCCAATAGGTACAATGCTTGGATATATTGAATTTTTTAAATCTTTTACCTTCAGCAATAGCAGCCTTCGTTTTCTTTTTTCTTCTCTCTCTCTTATCAGATTGCTCTCCTTTTTTTGAAACCAATAACAAGTCTTCAGTGTCTCCATCGTTATCGGCGTCAAAATTCAATGTCCGTCTGACACTCAAGTTCCCGTTACAGTCAGTATTATTCATATTAGTAAGGAGATCCCCCTCCTCATCAAACGAAATATTTTTCTTAGTGTCATTTCTTGTAACAATATAGAGTTTTCCATTTTGGCTTTCGCTATTATTTTGTATCAAAGTTTTTTCGGGGTTAGAGTCCTCCCCGGTTAGGTCGTAATAATTCTCGGGATCTACAGCACTCCCTGTGTCTGTAATGTTCGTGTCACTAGAGAAAGTATATATTTTGTTTTTTAATATCTCCAGAAATGTCGCAGGGTGTTGGCGTTCTCCGTTGGCTGATGATAAATTTGGCATGGAGCTCCCGCAGAGATCCTCATCTGAAGATAAGAAGATGAAATAGTTAGTGGTTAACTGAGGATAGAAAAAATATCAGGAAAAACCCATTTTTTTTTATTGAAATTCACTCTGAGCAAGGCCGGAAGTAGACCTGTCCCATAATGCTTTTTGCAACCGATATTGATATTCTGAGATTTTTGACCACTGATAATTGATATTTTATCTCGCATGAAACTCGTTGAAAACTCTCCCAAAAAAAGCAATAAATCAAATAAATAAATAATAAAACCAAAGTGTGAATAAAATTATGTTCAAACAATCCAGATGAACAAACTTGCTGGTATTTGACAACATTTCTGCAACAAATCATGATTTCTATCGAATTTTATAACGCACAATTTGGCATAGAATTTACAAAAGTCCTAACTTATCTCCAGCGTGTCGTAAGACGCGACTTTAGGAAAGAAGGGGTAGATGGTTTAACCATCACCTAGGGTAGAGACCACTAACAGAACTTTACCCTGGCGGTTCAGTTCCATTTGGGATGTTTTCCGCTTAGAGTGCAGTTGCAGGTACTACATCTTTTAGTAGCTCTTTACTTTTAAGTGGCCGTTAGTTGGTTCCCTTTAGGCTCTGCTTCCGACTTTACTCAGAGAGGATTTCAATAAAAAAAAAATCATCAATTCAAGAATGATCGAAACTGAGATTCCTTTGAATCAAAATTCCAGGATGAATGGAAGAAAAAAGAGCATTGTCCACTCTCAAGGTCTGTTTAAGGTCATTTACCATAATGAGTTTTCCCAGAAAGTGCTGATTCATCTTCATCAGATGATGAGTCATCATCGGTTACTAAAGATGCTGTAGTTGCCGTTGACAACGATGCAGGATCGTTTAAACCCTCCGGACAAGACATTGTTAAGAATACACTTTTGCATAGAGACACACGAGGCAATAGAGTTATACTTCGGATAGCGGGCGACATAAGTGCGGAACCTGTGTAAGGAAAAATATAGGATTAGCTTTTTTCTTTTATTTCACAGCAACTCAGTCGATTGGATCGCCCTGAACATGGCCCAATAGTAGTCGCCACTTTTAGGCGAATTGTTCTAATTTTCGCACGCCTACGGCACGGTATATAATATTTACTGCCCTGTTTAAAACACAAAATCTAGTCGGTAAAAACACCAAAATCCCTTTATTGTATACATTACTAATATAAATCGTCACAATGAGGTTATCATCAACCAGGGCAGATACACTCACTGTACTTTACATGGTGTTTTAACTCGGTATGGGATGATTTCCGTCTAGAATGCAGGTGCTGGCACTACAACCTGCAGCAGTTCTTTGCTATTAAGTGGCCGTTCTCATCCAGCTCATTTTAGCTGCTGGTTTCGGCCTTGCTTCAAAAGAACTATCATGAAATGTCAAATAACTTTTAATGTGTGCTTGGAAAATCATACAAATAATTACCATGCTGGCCTTCACAGTCGATATTATTTCCATTTTTGAAGTCTTTGTTACTAACACTCGTACTATCATCTTCATGAGATGAAAATATCACTTTAGGCACGTTGACATCATCGTTGAGGTCAGAGGTCATAGTTTTATCATTATGACACAAAGGTGACTGGCTCCTATCATCCACACTTCGACCGTGCTTCTGCAAAAAGAATAGCAGAAAAGTTTGGTAACGAAAATTGCATTTTTGTATGACTTGTAACATGTCAGCTACACTGCTATTCAGACCAGGGTGCACAATGTTGCTTTTATTCGGGCGTCCAAAATTCTATTTCATTTTCTTCGGAGGTACAAAAAAAGATTCAAAACTATCAACACTTCTATGAAATAGCAGTATTGATGATTTTGAACCTTTTTCTGCAGTTTGGCTTCCAGACACTCAAAAGAGGCATTTCTTCTTTTTTTTAGAAAAGGTATATATCATGAAATGCTGCCCATTTGCTGGTGAAACCCATTTTCTTCGGGTGTCTGCGTAGCAGAATAGGCTGTGGCATACTGCCAGTGTGATTCAGACACCTAAAAATTGCAGTCTCAGCAAAAAACTTTGCCCAAAACTGCTACTTATCAAGATGTCACACTCGTATAAAAATTGAAACGTTTGTTTTGAGTTTCTGAAAGTAGATATGTTGAGCACTAGCAACTGCACTCCCAAGTTGCGTATTTGTATTTGTGGGCGCGATGGCCTAGTGGTTGAACATAGTTGTTAAACATGTTGGCATCGCAGGTTGAAGATCTCGGTTTCAAGTCCTACCGAGTCCGGCTCGTTAATCCATGGCCACCACTCAACCCAGGGTGTAATAACTTGGGGAAGCTAAGCCGAATTGGTAAAGATCATATTTTCTCCAGCAATCCTGTCCATCTATAAGTGGCTGCTAGTACAGGGCCTCAATTATATATATATGATTTATAATAAAATGCAGTGGATGGTATCTGCCCTGGGTGATGGTTAAACCCCCTACCACTTCCTTGTTTGCTTCTGGTTGCCTCTCATGACAAGCGGGAAATATGTCCTGGTAATTGTGAAGCCCAAAACAACGAAACATGCATATAGAACTATTACCATTCCTTCATAGGAGAAGATAACCATGATTTATAATTCAATTTTGTTCCTTACCGTTTCACGATGCTTTAAATTTGTTACGGCAACATAAGGCTCTGATATCGATTTTACAGCGTCATTCCTGTTGACCTTTGACCTCAATAGTGAATTTGAAGTTGTGAGAGCATGTTTTTTGACTGATCGCTTTTTCCATTGAACTTCCTGAAATAACAAAAATAAAAACTCACTATAAATAGAGGATTATGCTATTGGTATGGAGAACGTGGACTAACCACTTATCCACACCTCTGTGCTTTTGTATTTGCGGATCCGCATGGAATAAACGCAAGGATATAGTGGCAAAAGTAACTATGACTAATAGAGATCTTCCGAGTCTTTCTTTACACACAAACTTATGTCTGTAATGCTTCATCTGACCAAAGTCAGACTTCTTCAGATAAGCATTTTAAAAAATTTTAATTTTAAAATGCTTGTGTGGAGAAGTATGACCTTCGTGAGATGAAACGCTGCACAAATAAATTTGTGTTTGTGCGTAGAAAGGCTCTTGAAAAGACTCTTGAACTTGTCTAATGAAGGATCAATTTTTTTAATGAAATTTAATGAAAATTCACTCTTAGCATGGCCGGACTCATTACCTAAAAGGGACTAATTACCTCATACAAGGTAAACCCCTGAATTACAAAATGTGGCACCAGCATTCCATGCAAAACTGAACCACCATAGTAAGTGCAGTGAGTGATATCTGCCACGGGCGATGCTTGGAATACCATTTCTAATGGTGCAAGCTTTCGAGTTCCCCTAAAGTGTTTTCTACATGTTACAAGAGGCGATTGGAAGGAAATAAAGAACTGTTGGGTGGTGTTACTCACCCAGGGTAGAAACCACTCACTTCACTTTATTATGATGGTTTAATTGTGTTCGGGATAAAGGCATGAACTGTGCTTTAATTGGAAAACTCACCATCAAGAATAAAACTTAAAGTCACGAATAAAATTTTATTTTTTCATTTAGCTTTATTTATGATTCCATTCGACAATGAAATTATAAATAACTTTTATAAATAAAAATTTAAATATCTTTTATAATAACTTATATAAATTGATTTCACACCTTAATGCTCAGCATGGTCATTGCAGATGTGATTAGATAAATGACGATCGCGAATATATAAACAACTTTAATCTGGAAACCAACGACGTAATATTCGAATATTTCTTCCCATTTTAATCCATCGACGATAAAACCGAGGGCCCCACCAAAACCTGAAAAAAGAAATTAGAAATCTAATTAGCATAGCTATTGATATTATCTCTTGGTTGGGTTAATTTATCAACTACTTATCCTTCTTCTATACCTTTGCGTAAGTGGATTCGTATGATAAAAGCAAGGATGCTATAGAAAGAGAATAAACGAATAGGCAAAAGATTCAGGAGTCTTTCTACACACTTACACAAATTTATTTCTATACCGTTTCGTCACTCAAGTATTGATTATTTGAACCCTTTTATACATTCTTATTTTCTAGCAAAAGATTTTTCTTGAAATATGGCCCATTCGCAAAAATTTTCTTTTGATGGAACTCAATTTCTTCTGGTGCCTGAGTAGCTGACATTCTGCCCGTCTGCAACAGGGTAAATCTTATTTTATTTGTTTTAAAGCCACTTCGTGGAGTGGATCACCCTTCCCAAGGCCCTGTCACGGCGGCCACTTATAGACGAACAAGGTTAAAATTGCTGGAAAGATATAATCTTTTCCTGTGCGGCTCTACCCAATATATTACACCCTGGGTTGAGTGGTGTATTTTATCCTATAAAAGAAGTTCCTCACCCATGAACAAGGTCTGTATAGTAAATGCTCTCTGTTGATCCGCCGGTGAACAAACATCTAATGTGAAGGCCCGTAACGGAGTCTCAAGTTGGTCCAAACAAAAATCCATGACCTGGGTTCCCAGGACACCAAACACAAGGCCCAGGGTCTGCTGGTCAGTAGGTGAATCAGTGATGGCCATTGCTAGAAAAAGAAAGATATTTGTTAGTGTTCTTGTTTACATGGAATATGGCTGAAAGAAATGGTGATCTCAATGAGTCTAGTAAATATTCCCAACCAGATAACCTGTCAGCTCACGGCGTTTCACATTTTTTTACTGAAATTCACTCTGAGCAAGGCCGGAAAGTAACCAACTAACGGCCACTTAATAGCAAAGAGCTACTAAAAGATGTAGTACCAGCAACTGCACTCTAAACGGAAAACATTTCAAACGAAACTGAACCACTATGGAAAAGTGCAGTCAATGATATCTGCCCTGGGCGATGGTATAACCATCTACACCTTTTTTGCTTCTTCTTTGTCGCCTCTTACGACACACAGGAAATACGTTAGGACTATTCTAAAGCCCCTGACTTGGAATTGGTTTCTGCACAAGATGTTATGGTTATCATGATAATAGGTTGAAGATCTCGTGATCGAGTCCTGGTGTGTTCGGATCGTTAATCCATGCCCACCACTCGACCCAAGGTGCATTATCTTGGGGAGACTAGGCAGAAGCGCAAAGACTGTATCTTTTCAGCAACACTTTGACCGTCTATAAGTGGGCGTTGGGGCTGGGCAATTTGATTCGGTGATTTGAAGGACAATTTATTCGAATCAATCGTGAATAGTTCATAGAAACAGAAACCTGCTACATAAACTCTAATTTTCCTTTTTAACAAAAAATGATTTCGATTTTGGTCAAATTTGACCAAAATCGATTGTATTTTGTCATTGAAATATGAAAATTGTTGCCCTTGAACATGGACTGTGAATTGATAAATAATATAAATTGATATAAATAAATTGATGAAATAAATTGTACATTTCTTTAATTTTCAGACAAGTTGTAGTAGTGAAAATTGGACTTTTCCTATGTACATAGATTTAGTGATTCGATCCGATTCGAAATAACTATTGGAATCAGATTCGAATTCTAAATGATTTGTCCTGCCCAGTCCTAGTGGTCGCTATAGTGCAGGGAGTCTCGATTGTCCATTGTGATCCACTCCAAAAGTGACTGTAAAAAAGCAAATCAGCTCACCTAAATCTCTACTAAATATCAGCAGCGTTAGTGCAATAATCGTGCCCACCACGAACCCTAGGATAAACGGTCTTCTTCTTCCCCATTTCAAGGTACACCTGTCGCTCCAACTCCCCATAATCGGACCAAGAAGTAGCCCGACCGTGGGACTGCAGAACCAAATGTAACTGTACACGTTCTCTGACATTCCTGGGAAATAGATTAATTAAATCAGTGGTATAATATTCTAATTAAAGCCTCCATGTCGAAGGTGCATGAAATGATAAAATATTTGCCATTTTGGAAACAAACACAATAGAAATTTTAATGAATGTGTTTGTTAAAATTTAGACATTTGTAACACAATTTACGTTAAAAATTCATAAATTTTTGAAATTGCTTCCTCCTTGTCTCAAACGGATTGCGATATCAAGGTGTAGGCTATCTTTTTTATTGTTTTGGTTTGAATTCTGTAGCCAAACAGGAATTTTATTTTGGTGAAATTTAGGGCTGGGTAAAATCTAATCATTTGTAATCGAATTTGACCAAAATCGATTGCATTTTCTCGTTAAAAATGAAAATTCTAGTTCATTTGGCAAGTTTTCGTTCCTATGAACGATTCACTATTGATTCGAATAAATTGTGCTTCGAATCGAATTACCGAATCAAACTGCCCAGCCCTAATGATAATAAGTATATCAAAATAAATTATGTCATAATTATAAATTGGAAAAGTTATATTTTTTGCCCCCAAATCTCATATGAACCCTAAATATAATATATTATACAACATAATACATCATATAATGATATAAAATATTATGTGTGTGATATAAGTGAATTTATAACAAACATTCAACTACAACAGAGATGTAGTCAATCTCTGATGCGTGCTCGGCAAGCACGTATTTTGAAAAGGACTGCAGTACCACGTCCATCATGCAGAGGAAAAATGAGTAAAATGTCAAGCCAAAAACCTTCACCCCGATTCGGAACTGGTGTATGCACGGGAGGTCATGGTTCGACATATGGTTAAGCTGTAGCCTCGGCTTTCCTCAACCTCGGGATAAAAATGAAGTCCTATACTATCGTATAACTACAAAACCAAATGCGTATTTGAACACAGAGCAGAAGAATTATGCTTCATGTTATAGTTCAGAGCAGAATGGCAGAAAGCCAGCTACTCTGCTGCTCGGACACCCCGAAAAAAATAGATTACATCAGGAGAAAATTTAGCAAATTAGTAATATTTCAAATTATACCTGTGACTAAAAAAAATTAAAATTTGAGTTCAAAGCCATCGACACTGCTATGGAATAGCATAGCAGAACAGGAAAGATCATATCTTTTCAACAACCTTAACCCTGTCTAACGGTTTGACATGAAAGCTAACTCAGAGTGCTCGTTTCGTTTTTAGCATTTGTGCTTTGTAGGCATGCGAACACGTTTAACACAAAGCAATGCAGGCGTGTATTGCCATTTTTTTTATTACTCAAAACATAATGCAACCATCAGTAAGACAACTTCACGTGTAATGTGGCCTTAAGTGGCTATAAAAAAAAAATTTCACATACCTATATCATGATTAGGGCCGACCGAAATTGAATATCTATTGAGTTCAGGATCGAATAATTTCTATGTATCAAATCAAATATATATTAAACAAACAGAAACAGTTGTCACAATATTGTTAAAGACACCAAAATTGACATCTTTATTATAGAAATGTATAACCTTTTGGATATGTTGATCTCAAATCATTGGGTGAATCGAATCAAAGAATTCATGACTCGCAAATCAAATAGAAATTTTGGACTTAATCATGATTTTGTTGACTAATGGATAAATTTAGAAAAAACGAAAAACAAAATCTGAAAAATATCAACAAAAAGGAACCTAATTGTAGCATAATTGGAGTCACCAGCACAACCTCAACTGCATATAAGAAATCCCGTCCACACATGAGGGCAGCATGGAGCCATAATTGTCCCCACGGTCTATGCTCTGGGATATGGTTGACCTTTGAACTGCTGGAAGACTTGGCCGAGGCTTTCACAGTGGAATCTGAAAAAAATAAAGAAAAATTACCAGTATGCCCGAGTGATGGGTGAGATAGATTTCATTTATACTATTCCAGGTGCAAGAGGTAAAGGAAGAAAAGGAAGCAAAGAAGTGATATATGGCTCAATCATTACCCAGGGCAGATAACACCCACTGCACCCTACCTTCATGCTTCAGTTCTGTATAGTCCAGTTGCTGGTAGGGGTGGCCAGAATCGAATATATTTTGCCTTCAGGATCTTAACGATTAGTTTTCGTGAATTGAATCGTATATTGGAATCAGAAGTCACACAATAAACAAACAAGGACATTCTTTTGACACCTTAGAATTCGAACTGTAATAAATTTATATTCGAATATCGCCAATCGAACCAAATATTCTGGAAACCCATAGGGGGTGCCCAGTTAGCTCAATCGGTAAAGAGTTGGGAATACACTTCGAGCTACGCATATGTGATCGTCATAACGCAGGTTTGAATCCCGTGAGGGATGATGATTATATGCGGGAGGTCTGCTTCACCTCGATTCGGAAATGGTATCTGCACGAGAGGTCGGGGTTCGCCATACGATTAAGCCGTATTCTCTGCTTTCCTCTGCCGCAGGATAAAAATGATATCCTATCCTATCAATGATTTTTTATTAAGTTTTCATATTTACAGTATTACATGATTTGTTGACATGACAGATACCAGCAACATAATATCTGACTCATTGTTTTGATTATGTCATCATGCACACGCACACATTATTAGAAAATAATTTTAATTGTATGTATATGATGTAAGGATTGTCGGTATAAGAAAACTCCATATCCAAATGATTTTGATTTTTGGTTGGATGCAGAATGCACATAGAAGTGGTAGATGGTTTTACCATCTTCCAGGGCAGATATCACTCACTGCACTCTACCATAGGGGGTCAGCACCATTTTTTTATTGAAATTCACTCTAAGCAAGGCCGGAAAAAGTCCCCAAAAGGAACCAACAATTTTTTTTCTGAAGAAACCAATTTTCTTCGAGCTTCTGAATAGCAGAAAAGCTGATGTTCTGCCAGTCTGAGTGCCAGGCATGGATTAATGACCCGAACTTGCTGGAATTCTAACCCAAATTATTTAATAACCTGCGATGACAACCACTACGCCATCGATCATCTGAATCGATTCAAACCTTGAATCTCAAGGTGGCGTCCCAACAAGTCACGCAGTTATGGAAAGTGAGGTAATATTATTGTTTATTCTCTAATCAATCGGCCGGCGCCAATCAAAATATTGATGAACAGATCATAACAAGCTTTGTTGAGATTAATAAGTAACTTTATGATCAATAACCAACAACATGAACCAAGACTAATTATAATAAAGTTATTGATTCTGAAAATGACAGGTTCAAATAAGGATTTCTGTACAGGAGTATGGTATATCCTTGTGTGTTTTAGAACACATGATTATTTAGTGGGCGTGATGACATAGTGGTTAAACATGTTGGCATCGCAGGTTGAAGATCTTGGGTTCGAGCCCCGGTGAGTCCGGCTCGCTTATTCATGCCAACCACTCAACCCAGGGTGTGTTCTCCCATTTTTATCAAAATTTTCTATTTTTGTGAGTATTATGAATACTCTTGTAAATGTCTCGATGTGAGTTGAACATTGTTAATTGGATACTGCGAAATAAAGTTCGTCATAAAGGGGGACATCAAGGAAATTTATCAGAATATTTATTTCAAAGTTGCAAATTTTTTAATTTATTCTCCCATTTTGATCAAAAAAAAAAGTGAAACAAAGTTCCTTTATTTTTCGTTCAGACGAGTGTGTTACTCTCAAACTCTTGTGTTATTTGCACACCTTCATTGTGCTCGGCAGACTGGAAGAATGCCAGCTATTCTGCTGATCGGAGAACGGAAGAATACAGGTTCCATCGGAAAAAAAATTTAGCAAATGGGCAATAATGTCTTGATACATCGTTTGTTGGAAAATAAAAAAAACTTCTTTTGTCCGATAGTAACCGAAGAGTAATGTTTAAAATTATCAATACTGCTATGAAAACATGACCATCGAAAAAAAATGATGTAACAATTCCTATATCCAAAAAAAAACAATATTATTCAACCCCGACGGTGGATAGCAGATGCTTGTTTAAAGTACAAAATGACTAAAAGATAACAAAGATGCGTTTTTACCATCGCCCAGAGCAGACACCACTCACTGCACTTTGCGATCGTAGTTCAGTTTCGTTTCAAATGTTTTCACTACATCTTGTAGGAGCTCTTTGCTATTAAGCGGCCGTTAGTTTTCGGCTCTGCTTCCAGCCTTTCTCAAGAGTGAATTTCAAGTAAAAAAAAATAACACCCATTTTAATGCAAAGAGTATTACAAAAATGTAACGTTAGCAACAGTTATTAAAAAAAAAACAGAAGTGAAAAAATCCAACAAACCTTTAAGCAATGCGATTTCTTTTGATTTCTCTAGAGAAGAAGAATCGTCATCTTGCCCTTCACATTCCATATTATGATCAAATAATTAATTTAATTATCTTTCTGTGACATGATAAAGTAAATTTAGCATTAGTTTTCTTCAATAATAAAGTGGAAATATGCAAGAAAAATCTACACAACGAGGGGAACGGGGGTTATGAATTATCCCAAAAAAATAAGTGGTAGATGGTTCTGCCAGACTGGCAGAATGACAGGTACTCTGCTGCTCAGACGCCTGAAAGGGTTCCATTAAAAGAAAATTTAGCAAATGGGAAATATCACATGATATACCACTTGCTAGAAGATAAATATATCCAAGCTGTATAAAAAGCTTCAAAATCTTTTGATTTGAAGCTTTTTTATCCATCCGAAGAAAATGACATGGCGATTTCTGACACCCAAGGAAAACCAGGATTATGTCACCTTGGGTTCTACCATCGTCCAGAGCAGAACTATTTCATAGCAGTTTTAATGATTTTGAAACTTTTTATACAGTTCAGTTGCTACCAGAGAACCAAAAAGGGGCAGAAATGCAGAGTATTGGCTAAATTTCCTTCCGATGAATTTCATTTTTTTCGGGTGTCTGAGTAGAAAATTATACCTGACATTCTATCCTATCACAATAAAGTATACACTTCGTGCCGCGAAATGCGGCTAAAACCAAACAAGGAAGTTTAAAGAAAAAAAGGTTATTACCACAGAGAAATTCGGAGAAAAGGTGACCACTTTCTAACTACACCAATCTAGTTCTGCATGAAATATTTTCTGTTGAGCGTGCAGTCGCTTATAATTCCGATGGGATACGCTCAAACGGTGAAATACAAAACATGCGATTTGCTGACGTTGCGAATGTCGAATTATAAAACCCGTAGTTTCTTTTGAACGCTTCAATAAAGCAAACTTCAATAAAAAATCTACCGGTAATATACAAAATAAACTTTATTTCAAAGCTGCAACTTTATGCAGCTGAGGTATTTTTTTAATCAAATTGAAGTCCAGTCTAACAGGGTTGCTAGGTCTGCAAGAGTACTGTCGTCACTATCAACAATCCATCACCGGTATTTCACTATTAAATCCTGGCAGTTTTGTAGGAAAAAACCTTCACTCCACTACTAAACTTTAAAAAACTTAATCATAAGTTCAGCACACCTAGTATAGAGTAGTATAGTATCTAGCCATCGAGTATGTTTTATTATTTATTATGTTGGAGAAGAAATCTATGAACAAGGCACAGCCTTGCAGATACTCATTTATATAAACTTTGCTATTTATGGGAGTACTGCAGGATTATCTATCATAAATGTCTTCACGAGAGTACAGAAAAGAGAGTGGGCCTTTCGAGTAGCAACCATTTATGGCAAAGAATTACTACAAAATATGGTGCCGACAACTGCACTTGAAGCAAAAATACCCAAACATTAATGAACCTCTATAGCTAAGTATAGTGATTGGTATCTGCCCTGGGTGGTGGTAGAATTATCTAACACTTCTTTATATTGAGTCATGTTATCCCACGTGACGACTTTCACAAAATTAATGTTCCACGCCGCCCTGACACTCCTATTATTGCAACAAAGAAATGATTTCTTTGTCCAAATTTCACAGTTCAGTTTGAAAACAAAATGTTTTTAAGTTTGAATAAAAAATTATTTTAGACAAAAACAAGCATGAGCCATAGATAAACCAAATCTAATACGAAAATACAAGCATGAGCCATTGATGGATCAAGCCTGAAAGGCTTGGTCCATCTGTGGCTCATGCTTGACAAAAACAAAATAACCTGATCATTTGTCAATGAGGAAACCACCATTTATGATAAGATCAAAATTACATGTTTCTGACGAAAAACAAAATTACAGAAAAATATGTTAACGACAAACTATAAAAAGATAAAGAGGAAGGAACATTCTTCAACCTTCGTTTTATGAAAACTGCACCAAATTGAAGATTGAAAGTATAATTTCCTGTTGAATTTGTGCAGTTTGTACAACAGAGAAGACTAATCATTATAAATTCGAGTTGTTGTGGACCCCTCCCCCTCCCCAGCCGCAGTGGCATGATTGATTCAACAATAGCTACTATACTTAACAGCTATCAAATGATGCGGCTCAGAACTCTAACAAAGTATCGTCAAGAGGAAGATTACGAGGGTTCAAACCCCCAACGAAATACGATCCCCTAGCCGTAGACCCCTCTTAGACCCCTACCCGCATTGGCGTGATGGAACCGACAATACCTGCTGAACTAAACAGCTAACCAATTACGCGGGTTCAAACCCCAATGAAGTATGGTCAAAATCGACAAACGGAAAAGAGCTTAAATGAGCAACACAGGCCCTAGGCGGGGCACTTTAACCCACAGCCTTGGGACAATGCTCGATAACCATACCGGCTCCTCATACGTTCCAGATGGGATGGAATGACAAGACACAAAAAAACCTTGTACCGAGATATAATTTTAAACATTCTAAATTGCACACTGTGAAATAAAGTTCATTTTATCTTTCTTGTACTGATATATTTAAAAACAGATGCTCTTGCGTCACTCTGTTTAGAATTACAAACAGGCTTCTAAGACTAATATAAAGAAGTGAAAATATCGACATCAATTGCTCCCTATCTCTATATTCAATTTAATAAATAGAAACTGATGAAAATTTGCTCAGACTTGAACAATTGCAAAATACAAATGGGAAAATTTGTAATGGGACAAAAAAATCCAATGAGCACAAAAAAAATTTTTTTTTCAAAATCCTCTCAGAGCAAGACTACAGGAGACATACTTGAGAAGTCTTTTTCTGCAATGGAAATAGTATATCAAAGTACGGTCAGTGCTATTTGCCCCGGGCAATGGTTGGACCACCTACCACTTCTTTCTTTCCTTTTTTATAGCTACTTCTTCTTTTATATAGCTGCATCGCCCTGCCCAAGGCCCTGTAACAACGACCACTTATAGAAAGACAGGGTTACGATTATTGGAAAGATATGGCGCAGGCCATCTTTGAATCATGCTTGACAAAATATAATTTCCGATTGGGCCCCATAATTGCAATGAAAAAGTATGCAAGATGTCAAACCTGGACTTCAATTAAGTTCCGCTTCCTTTTAGGCACTGGATCCTTGGCCTTGCTCAGAGTGAATTTCAAAAAGAAAATATAATGATAAAGTGTCACTGCGCAGCACTTCCTTAAACATTATCAATCATACATTACCTAATGTTGTTTGTATAGTTAATACGTAACAAAACATGTCCAAAAGGAAAAATATTCAGAAGTTTTGTTTTGTCAAGTGTGAGTCACTGATAGATCCGCCATCGAGGAGTATACATGTTTCATCAAGTATGAGTCACTGATGGATCGCGCCATCGAGGAGTACACATGTTTTGTTAAGTATGAGTCACTGATGGATCGCGCCATCGAGGAGTACACATGTTTTGTTAAGTATGAGTCACTGATGGATCGCGCCTTCGAAGAGTACACATGTTTTGTTAAGTGTGAGTCACTGATGGATCGCTCCGTCGAGGCGAACACATGTTTTTTTAAGTATGGGTCACTGTTGAATCGTGTCGTCGAGTCGAGTTGTGAATTGTGAACAATTTCAATATTTAAAACTCAGGAGCAATGTCAAACCAGGACTTCCTATCAGCGCTTTGCAAGCTACATAAAGATGAAGCATCGTTTCCTGAAACTTTATCAATCATACTTACATGAACTTAGTGTTTATAGGTCAGGTTGCACAGTATTCAAAATTCACAATTTAAATTGTTCTTCCCAAATGGAACTGAACCACTATAGTAAGGTGCAATGAGTGGTATCTGCCCTGGGCGATGGTAAAACCATCTACCACTTCTTTGCCTACTTTTATTTGCCTCTTATGACATGCAAGAAATACGTTAGTAGGTACTATTCCAAACCCCCGTACCTACAGAGCTTATTATTCTTGAAATGATTCATTCTGCAGTGAAATCATGATATATGCCAAGTTTTACGACGTAAAATTTGACATATATCATCATTTCACTGCAAAATGTATCAATTTAATAATAATTAAAAACGAACTTGTTTCCAACAAGAATTCAATCTATGTCATTATAAAGTACCGCTGTGCAACGTTTCCTGTGGCCTTATCAATCAAACATGATCTTAGTTTTCATAGTTTAGTCATACAATATTCAGAATTCATAATGTAAAAAGTTTAATGTTCTAATATTTGAGATAAACTGAATGGTGTTTTAACATATTTCATAGCAAAGTCATGATTAGTGGGCGCGATGGTCTAGTGGTAAAACATGTTGTCATCGCATGTTAAAGATCAGGGGTTCAAGCCACGGCGAGACCGGCTCGTTATTCAATGCCCACAACTCAACCCAAGGTATATTAACTTGGGTAGGCTAAGCCGAACAGGAAAAGATCATATTTTTCTAGCAATTCCAACTTGGTTCGTCTATAAGTGGGTATTGGTACAGGGCATTGTGCAGGGTGATTCACTCTGTGTCTATAAAATAAAAAAAAAGATGATGTCACATGTTAAACCACTAGGCCATCACGCTCATCGGCAGTAGTTGTACGATTCCAAAATTCAAGAAACCGCCTAGTTGATGGAATTTGTGCAAAGTACGAGCTGTTGCTGTATTGAATCTTGAGTAGCGGCTCGTTCAATCAACAGCCCTTAATTGACTGAAAATTTCAATTTCACGCTCATATTTCAATATCACCAAGCCTAATCACTGGTAAAGTACAGGAATTTAAAATACTTTTTATAACCGAATATTTAAAACAAATAAATACGCTAACTTCTGTATTAGAACAAGCTTTAACCTGTTGATGAAATGTACGTCTTAATCATGATTCAAAGTGAAACTTACGCGAGGCATATAATTATCTGCAGCTGCAAGAATGAATGTTTTGCAGTTTATTTTCTTTATTTTAGTCGTGCTATTCATACCTGTGTTTTGGCAAACCTGACCGGGTTGTCACAGATTCAAAACATAGCCTGATATTTCATTTCACGAAATGTTTGCAAAGTGAGCGTGCCATTTCTGATCATATTTCAAGTATATCATCCGCAGATGCATCGAACCTACAAATCATCACTGCTATTGTTTGAGTAATTTAATTTTCAAGGTTTGGAATGATTCACATCACGTCTTTAGTCAAAGGCAACAAACTATCATATCTCTGAATGGAAAATTTGCCGAGCACGTACCTGTATACACTACAACAAAATGCAGTAAACTCACAGTTTACTTACAGTAATTGAATACTATCAAAATCCGAAAACCGTTTTGCTGAGAAGATTTATCCCAAGTATGGGATGTTGAAGCAACACAACTGATGCAACTCGTTATTTCAAAAGCCCATAATTTGATAAAACATTGTGATTTTCACCATTTTTGTCGCATATTCAAAAATTGTGAATATGAAAATTTTTATTAGTGCAAGCTTTATTAATCTGTGCATGTTCTTGAATGGAAAAGTTGTGTATACACTGCGACAAAATTTCAGTACATTTAACGTTAATTTACAGTAATCGTATGCAATGATTTTTGGAAATGGCCTCGTTGATAATGCCAAATATCGGCTGTTGATAGACGCACCTTGGCGGTATGTTTTATCAACAGCACATAATTGGCTAAAAAAGTCAATTTTGAAGCGTCGTTTTAATATCTCCCAGTAAAATTACTGTCAAATGGTGATTATTTTACTACACTTTTGTTGCAGTGTGGCCATAACTGACCGAAAATAGTTTATATAGTTTTTCTTGGTTCTAGAATCTCCCACAGACTCTTTTAAAACTTTTATAAAGACATCAGAAAATTTTTTCCAAATATTCATTTCAAGGATGAGAGATTGATTCCCCGAGGTTACTTTTACTTAGTATAATCTACTACATTGCACTCCCTATGAAAAGATAAATAATTTGGAATCTCTGAAATTGCATTGAATCTGCCAGAATGCAAGTAAGAATTGATTCATTTTGAAGCGGAATCATGATATGCCCTTGGTCGGGTTAACGTAGGTTTAACTACCGGTACTAATCGTTCTTCTATGCCTTTGCGTGTGCCCCTTCCCTACTATGAATAAGTCCAGGAATAAGCGTAGTTATGAATTTACAATAAAAAAAAAAATCTACAGTAAAAATACCAAAATGCGACGTGCAAGAGAAAGGTCAAAATATAATAATTAAATTTGTCAAAAAAAATGGCAACATTAGCATAATTCCAATTGTATTAGAAGTAGAGACAATTTCTCAAGAAAGCGATTATTCTAATAAGTTTCAATAAGTAAGGGCCACTGATAGATCATGCCGCCAAGCATGATCATTGCTCAAATGTAAGAGAAAAGTGGTAGATGGTTCCACTATTGCCCAGAGCAGATAAAGCTCACTGCACTCTATTATAGCAATTCTTGTAAGAGTTCAGTAGCTGTTTGTCATAGAAGTTGATGGTAGCTGCGAACTGTGACCTAATTTTAGCCCGAAGTACATATAAAGTTGTCTCATCGATACATTGTGTTGTGTTGAAGGTGCGACAACAAATCAAAAATATCTGCATTGCACATCTACATATCTACAAAGCCTGAACGTGAGCAACAAAACGAACACTGTACGCTAACTTGCATAGCCAACCATTCAGCATAATTGGAAAAAGTAACCAACAGAAGCTTTAGAATAGTCCTAACGTCTTTCCTGCGTGTCGTAAGATGTGATTAAAAGGAAGCAAAGAAGTAGTAGATGGTTTTACTCCTGCCCTATACAGATACCATTCACTGCACTTCACCATGGTGGTTCTATTTGGGATGCTTTTCGTTCAGAGTGCAATTGGTGGTACTGCATCCCTTAGCAGCTCTTTGCTATTAAGTGGCCGTTAGTTGGTTCTTATGGGCCCTGCCTTTGGCCTTGCTGAAAGTGAATTCGAGTGAAAAAAAAATTAAACTTAAACAGAACTAGAAAAAACACTACCTACCCAAGTGGGTAGCAAAGAGCTCCTAAAATATGTAGTACCAGCAACTGCACTCTAAAAGGTAAACATCCTAAACGGAACTGCCATGGCAAAGTGCAGTGATCAATACAGACCCATAATGTTGCATATCATCATTGGGAGTCAAAATATAATATATAAAATAATATGAATCTTATAAAAGTCCAGTTGCTGGCACCACATCCAAGTGGCTGTTATTTGGTTTTCTTTGAGCACTGCTTTCAGCCTTGCTTAAAGTGAATTTCAAAAAAAAAAATCAATCGTATTAACATAATATATTATAATTACTAAACATAACGAACTGAATGTGTCAATCACATTACATTATGAGCTAAACATTTTGGATCACAATGAGATGCTGTCCAACTGTGGCCCATGCTTGACAATACCATATTTGTATAATTCGAATTCAATTCATAGTGGCTCGTGCCATTGAAGTGCAGTCTATCTGTGAGGTAGTATATCATTTTATTATTGCCCAGAGCAGATACCCCTCACTGCACTCTATTATAGTGGTTGAGCCATGAATAAAAAGTTTTTTTTTTTTTACAGCCACTTCTTCGAGTGGATCACCCCAACCAAGGCCCTGTACTAGCGGGCATTTATAGACAGGTAGGGTTAGAATTGCTGGGAAGATAATAATCTTTTCCTGTTAGGCTTAGCTTACCCAAGTTATTACACCCTGGGTTGAGTGGTGGGCATGGATTAACATGACTCAAACCCGAGGTCTTCAACCTACGATTGCCAGCATGTTTAACCACCAGGCCATCGCGCCCACAAAATTGATATTGCATATACCAATGGGAGTCAAAATATATTAAATAAGACATGACTCTTCCAAGAAATCCAGCAGGATAACATAATTATATTATTAACAATCATAAATGTGAATCTTACTCCCCTATTTTCATGAATTTGTTAAATTTCCTTTATATCTCAATGGTCATGACTACTCCCTATGAATATAATTTCATGCTCCTTCCAAACCTTGAACAGTCCAGCAACGTTGACTCGTGACTTGAATCAGTCTTTTACGTTGACCGTTCATTCCGGCTAAACCACATCTCCGGTATTCACACAAATGATAAACAATATCGTTAAGTCGCTGATTGAATATTTTTGTTTCAATTCTTGTTTACAATGTTGAAATTTTCATCGATATTGTTGTGAATTTCCGAATGACAAATAAAGTATTGAACAATCTGTCAATCATAATATTTTGATTAAGCTAAACGTGTTTTGCAGAACATGGGCCATTGATGGGTCACACCACCAAGAGTCCCGACGAGTCTGGCTCGCTTATCCTTACCAATCACTCAATACAGGGTGTAATAACTTGGGTAGGCTAAGCCGAACAGAAAAAGATCATTATCTTTCCAGCAATTGTAACCCTGTCTGCCTGTAAGTGGCCGCTGTTAGAGGGCCTTGGGACAGGGTGATCCACTCTAAGAAGTGGCTATAAAAAAGACATCTTTTTATTAATGGCTCAACCACTATAATAAAGTGCAGTGAGTGGTATATGCTCTAGGCAATAATAAGGAGATATATAACCTCACAGATGGCGAAGAAGTGGCGGAAAAAAAGAAGCCGGTAATGAGAATTTCATAGCAGTATTGATGATTTTGGAACTTTCCATACAGTTGAATTGCCACTTGACATATAATACATACACTGTAGGTATGGGCTTTAGAATAGTCCGGACATACTTTCTGCGTGTCGTAAGAGGCGACTAAAATGACGCCAGGAAGTGGTATTTGGTTCAAAATCGTCCAGGGCAGATACCACTCAATGCACTTTACCATGGCGGTTTAGTTCCATTTGAAATGTTGTCCGTTTAGAAAGCAGTTGCTGGTACTACATCTTTTAGTAGCTTTTTGCTATTAAGTGGCTTTCGGCCTTGGTTAGAGTAAACTTCAATAAAAAAAAATACATATATAACTTCAACCATTCTATCACTTGGTATGCACTGCTGCCAAGAACTGTGCCTCATTACTCGATACCGTGTATCTCGCAAATCCAGTCCAGAGTCTAGCCAATGCTAGGTCATCTACTAATGACCTCGGATGCTTTCTTCAGACGTCCGAATTGTTCATGTCATTTTCTTCGGTAGCGCACAAAACCATCAAAACTGATATGTATTTCAGAGCGGTATTGGTGATTTTAAACCTTCTTTCACAATTTGGTACTACCAGACACAAAAAGGGATACCGATACATGATTATTCTCTGGCATGACATGTAACAAAAAACACGTCATTTGCTAAATTCTCTTCTGATCCCATTTTCCCGAACCCATTTTCTTTGGGTGTCTGATCTCTCATGTTCTCTTCAGATGTCCAAAATGTCATTTTCTCTGCAAAAGACAAAAAAACTTCAAAATCATCAACACTGCTATTTCATAGCAGTATTGATAATTTTGAACCTTTTTCCACAACTCGGAGGCTACCAGGCTCTAAAGAAACCTATACATCTTCTTGCGGGAGATACACCAAAAACATTCCCCTTTTGCTTAACTATCTTCTGATGGAACCCATTTCCTTCGGGTGTCTGAGTAGCAAAATAGCTGTCATTCTACCAGTCTGCACTGCTGCCTTTCCTCGATAATGATTGTCTGGCAAATTCAGTCCTTAGTCTACATAATGCTTGATCATCTATTATTAACTCGGGGTGTTATAATAAATTGTTGACAAAGCAAATGCTAATGAATTAAACATACAACCATAATTCGGATTACACAATCAGATGGCTCTTTTCAAAAAAACGTGTAGATAAGGGTTTTTCTTATTATTAAACGATATTTGAAATTCACTATATAAACAGAATAATCTTTCAACATTTTTTAGAAAAACAAAATTTGCTGCAAATGCAAAATGAACATTCTAAGAATCCATTTTCTCCAAAAAATTTTTGAAGGAAGTTGCACAATCTGTTTGAAAGATTTGCTGATGTACTGCATTTCAAATCAGCTCTTCACAATTGAGCGGCTGTTAGTTGGTTCCTTTTAAGCATTGCTACCAATCTTACATAGATGAATTTCAATAAAAAC
This sequence comes from Styela plicata, assembly GCA_963675895.2. Lineage (NCBI taxonomy): Eukaryota > Metazoa > Chordata > Ascidiacea > Stolidobranchia > Styelidae > Styela > Styela plicata. The sequence goes on along the minus strand of OZ023150.1, from coordinate 13,111,765 downwards.
GTAGGAATTCTAATCACAAAGAAATTTACTTTGTCGAGCGCGAATAGATGGTACCTGAACCTCACGATCCATCAGTGACTCATTTTAGGCATTGCTACTGGCCTTAAATAGAAGAGTTTCGATAAAAAACGCCGGAATTCTAATCAAAATACTTTATCTTGTCGAGCGCAAATCGTACGCCTCGCGATTCATCGGTGGCTTATACTTCACCAAACATCTCTTTGACCGGGCAGTAGCGGGAGTAACAATGAGCAACTAGAAATAAAATTTGTGCAAATGTCAAGACACTCTTCGGCAATAAAGTTTCTACGCTTTAGCCACAATTTTGAAATTTTCTGCAACACTATACAGAGTCCTATGTTTTACTAAGTATGGGCCGGTGATAAACTACACCAACAATGTACATATCATCTATGGCTCACACTCGACAGACAGAATTGTCTTGCAATGAGGCCGCACAAAGTTTTCCAATAAAGAAAAATTTACATATTTATGAGGTCATAAAAAATGGAATGCAAATTTAATTGTTTGCTCATTGAGCCTCTATAGCTTTAGAAGTAGGGTAAGCTTGTTAAACTGACACTCAATCGAAAATGTTTCAATGTAAAGCATTTGAAAAACCCAAAAAGTTAATGAGTAAAATAAAAAAAACCTCATAAATGCGACCAGGAAGACAACAGGGTGATGGACATCTTCGGGTGCACGAAATCATTCGCTTTTTTATAAGATATTAGTTAAGTGGTTTTATATTGAACAGCAACAGAAGAATCAAACTCGTATTTTGTTCTATATACATTCCTACAACTTGTGAAAGCTTAAGATACCATCATAAATGATAAGTACCGTTTTCATGAATCCTAATTTAATATGAAGGATGATAGTATCTGTAAAGTACACATAACATAAGGGATAGTTAGAATAGTTCATGTCATTTTGTTCGGAGAGGAAAAGAGCTTCAAAATCATCAACTAGACACAAGGTTCAAGAGTCTTTCAACGTTACAGAAATGAACTTGTGTATGTGCGTAGAAAGACTCTTAAATCTCATGTTTAGTCAGTTTAAATTCTTTCTATAGCAATCGGGGGTGCCCAGTTAGCTAAATCGGTAAATCGTGGGAAATACGCTTCGAGCTACGCATCTCTGATTGTCATGACGCAGGTTCGAATCCCGTGAGGGATGATGATTATATGCAAGAGGTCTGCTGGATACCTCGCCGGTGCACGGTGGTACACGTAAGCGCTGCTTACGGCTTCCTCCACCAACCACAGGTCCATGCACAGGAAAAATGAGAAATACTGTGATCCAAAAACCTTCACCCCTATTCAGAACTTACTGGTAACTGCACAAGAGATGGTCGTGGTTCGCCATATGGTTAAGCTGTATGCTCGGCTTTCCTCTCCCACAGGATAAAAGTGATATTCTATCCTATCCTTGCATAAGGCATATGGATCCACTCTCACATTGTATAGAAGGAGGGTAAGTAGTTAGTTCAACGTTAACCAGATCAAGAAAAAATCATCAACACTGTTATTTCATAGCATTATTAATGAGTTTGAACTTTTTTCTATATTTGGGTTGCTACCAGACACTCGAAAAGAAACATTTTAATCTTCTATTAAGAGCATTTGCTACATTTCCTTCTGATGACAGGAACTTGCTTCGGGTGTCTGAGTACGAGAGTAATTTCCCGTCTGCGCCACAGAATTTCTCTTATTTCTAACTTTCAAATCTATTTTTAGAATGAGCAAAAACAACACTAAAAATATCTCTTAAAAAAATTTTGTCAAGAACTTTAAAAAAAAAATTCGATGAAACATACAACCCTAATTTGGATTACGCAACCAAATGACTCCTTTCAGAATGACGAGCAGATAGGGGTTATTCTTTCGGTTTATACAGTATTTGGAATTCACTATATAAACAGAATAATCTTTCAACATTTTAGAAAAACAAAATTGCTAATATTTGACCTTATTTCCGACTTTTTGCAGCAAATTCAAGATTTATCTCTATTTACTAAAAAAAACTTCGATTCAGCATCATAAAAACTCAAAGTAACAGACGACAAAAAATATCACGTTCTCATTTCACGGAAATAGAGGTCTATTGCACGCTTTCACTAGAACGTAGTCCAACTTCTTCAGCAGATGACCACATAGTTTAATACAGCCCTTATCATTTTTAGCATCCAACTTTTTCAAGTGCTCTGCAATCATGAATACGTCAGGACCCAGCTTAATGAGTTTGCAGAACAAACAAATATTATGAAACATCAAATATTATAAAACCCAGCTCGTATTAATATATATACAAGATAAATACTGCTAATTCGGTACGACTTTAAGGATAAACATAAAAACGAGACATCGAGCACGTGCCAATAATGGATCAAATAATACATACTGAGATTTGCTGCAAGATACATTTTTTTTATTAAAATTCACTCTGAGCAAGGTCGGATGCAGTGCCTGAAAGGAACCAACAAATGGCCACTTAGAAGCAGAGAGCTACTAAAACATGTGGTACCAGCAACTGCACATTAAACGGAAAACATCCCAAACGGAACTGAACCGACATCGCAAAGTGCAGTGAATGATATCTGCCCTGGGCAATGGTAAATACATCTACAACTTTTTTGCTTCCTTTTAGTCGCCTCTTGCAACACGCAGGAAATACGTTAGGAATATTCTAAAGCCTGTACCTACCGGGCCTTTGCAAGAATGTCTTCGTTACATGAAATATTACAGAAATAAATTTGTTTTAGTATCAAACAATATAAATAACATCATCCCCATCCCGTTCCATAAAATTACAAGTATGCCCGTCGTCCGGTTAGCTCAATCGGTAAAGCGTTGGGAAGACGCTTCGAGATACGCATCTCTGATCGTCATGACGCAGGTTTGAATCCTGTGAGGGATGATGATTGTATGCGAGAGGTCTGCTGGAAGCCTCGCCGGTGCACGGTGTTTCACGTAAGCGCTGTTTAAGGCTTCCTCCACCAACCAGGTCCATGCATAGGAAAAATGAGAATAATACAAAAACCTTCAGTCCGATTCGGAAATGGTATCTGCACGAGAGGTCGTAGTTCGCCACATGGTTAAGCTGTATTCTCGGCTTTCCCTCCGCAGGATAAAAATAATACCCTATCCCATATTTGTAATTTTGTGGAAAGAGATCATGTTATTTGTGTTCCTGACTTTGATATCATCTCATTCAAACATCCTTGTGGCAACAGCTACATAAAGATCCGAAATCGCAAGTAAAAAGGTTCAACAGTTCACTAAAACCCTTCGAAATCTCAGTCTATGAAACAATATTTTAGATATCTTGAGTTAGTCTAATCCTACTACTCTCTCTATTCCTGAGTTTACACAAATGCGTCTAGGCATAGAATATAGTTAAAATGCTTCGAGAACATCAAACCTACAATGGCAGATGGTCGAAACGAGTCTGGCAAAATATTAGTACTCAGACACCCGAAGTAAATGTGTATCATCGGAAAAAAATTGGCAAATATTGGTGATTTATCTCTTGCCAGAAGATAAAATGTGTCCGTTTAAGTATCTGGTAGAAACCAAACTGTAGAGAGAAGTTCAAAATCATCAATACAGCTACGAAACAGCGATGTTAATGCTTTTAAAGTTTTTTTTTGTCCATCAACAGAAAATGATACCATAAATTTCAAACATCCAAAAAAACAAAACTTTGTCGCTATGATAAAGACGTTGACATTGCTGTTTAAAGATTTTGAGAGCGATTCTAAAATACGCAAATAAGGTATCTTTATCTCTGGATCAAGATCAGAGCAAACAATCGAATCAGGAGCGTTAAATAAAGCATGTTGTCTTTGTAAATACTAAACCTAACGTATAGAAATTGAATTCTTTCTACTTTGGAACCTAATCCTATCATGTTTATAAACAGAAAATTCAAATAAAATTGATTTTTCGTAGAGTCGTACTATGACCTGCCTATCCTATGTTCCACTATCCACTGTCAGCCAAGGCTGGTAGTACGGTACGGTACGGTACGAAGTTCAGTACGGTACGATTGAATTTTCCGGTACGATAGTACGGTACGATTCATTTTTCAATTTTCGTACTTGGTACGGTACGGTACGAAGTTCGGTATTTATTTCGTACCGTACCGTACTCTTTTTCGTACCTTCGCATTACACTTTATTCTTCTCAAATGAATTTGAAAAAATAATTTCATTTAACATCTATGCCGTTTCATAACGGGACGCTGATAATATCAATTGCGTCTATCAAAGAATGTGGTAACTAAAGGGCAATTTTAAAATGATTAAAAGCGGCGCAGGTATGGTAATAAAAATGCAACTGATTCACTTGAACTGATTAGATGAGGTATGTCGTATATCGGTTTTACTGTACTGGTGTAAAACTTTGTGATTGCGTGGAAACACATATAGGCCGCTGATATATGACGTCTTGATCTGAATGCATTTTTCTGTGATAACGAAAGTTGCGATAGCCCAATTAAAATCGACAAGATAAGCAGCATTCATAATACTAAAAATCACGGTGTTATAACGGTGCCCAAATATATCAACTACAATAGCGAATACAGAAAAAAATTGGGGGGGGGCACATTTTTTCCAATATGCAAACACAGGCTTTCAAATTTACAGAAAAATTAGGGTGCTGGAGGCGGCCAAAATTCATTAAGAACGAAACAAAAATACATGTTTTAAGAGTGAAATAAACATTACCACACCGGAACATGTATCTGCGAGCCGGAAGCCCGCTGAAAGTTTTATAGAAATTGAATAAAAATTTTCACTTTAAAGGGTAAATGCTACGAAATACACAAAATTAATCAGGGAATATTGCGCAACGCAGGCGTGCGAAAATTTTATGAAAATTAAATTAAAAACTTTCTCCCCCTGACCAACTATGCAACTAAACTATCCAGTAACCACCGCTATTACGTTTTGTTTGTACTCTGACACGCAGTATATATTATCAGAGCAGAAACATCAGAATATAAAGATATATTTAGGCTGTTTTGAGTTGAATGTTAGCTGATGTTCATCTTAAATTGAAGATATATTTTGTAAAACACAGCCAAGTCACAATATAGACAATGGCATGTCGGGAATACGTCTGTCTGGTAGGAAAAAATAAATAGCATTATTCAGTAATGTGAAGAGAACGTAAATTGCACCAGAAATACCAGATTCAAAATGTACTTATAACCATGCCTTCGAATGAGACCGCACGAAACCCATGTGTGGTGCACAACGAACATTCTTTTGTCGAGATATAATTTCTTGTGACGACACAATGCAAGATTTTTTCGCGAAAACTGTGCTCATCCTACTACCATTTATCACCACCGGTCTACCATTCTCATATTATACGCAATTTGAACAATGATATTGGGGTGACATATGCTTAATTACGCGCATGTTTCACTGTCCTGGATTTTAAACCTGATATCATAAGCTGCATCACTTTGATGTAAGATGTTGGTGACGTTTCTTGCGGTGGCCAGATCCTCCAAATAAAGCTGATTTGGACATTGGTAGTTGGTACGGTACGAAATTGCTGCCCAGCGAATCGTACCTGTTTTCGTAGTGGTACGAAATTTGGTACGATAAATGAAAAATATTAATCGAACTTAATTTCGTACTGGTACGAAGTTCGGTACGATGTACGGAAAAAATAATATCGTACGGTACGGTACGAAAAATTTTCGAAAGGTACGGTACGAAGTTCGGTACGAAATTATTTTGCTAGTTCGAAGTACGATAAAAATTTCGTACCGTACCGTACTGCCACCCTTGCTGTCAGCATGTAATTTCGGTCCCAAGGGTTCTTGAATAAAAAAAGTAGATAAAACAGAGGAATAGAATTTCTTTCTACAAAAGCTTGCCCGATCAGAAATTTCATTTTGTCATGTATGGGACACAGATGGGCCACGTCTCATCGACGTGGTTCATCAGTGACCCATACTTGACAAAGGATGTTTCAACAAAATTTCTTCGATGGATGGGTAACAAACACTTTTGAAGAAGTAAAATCTAGGTCCGTTTTAAAACACTTTGACGATTTTTTAATGGAGGGATTTTGTCCTACAACCAAATAATCGGCAGACATGTCATTACTAGTGTAACGACTATAAGAGTTAAAATATTTAAATCCTCAACTCTTCAGAATCTAATTGAATAATTTTCGTGGGCTAATGGCCTAGTGGTTAAACATGTTGGCATCGCAGGTTGAAGATCTTGGCTTTGAGTCCCGGCGAGTCCGGCTCGCTTATCCATGCCCACCACTCAACCCAGGGTTTAATAACTTGGGTTGAATCCAGAATCCTGTTTCTAAATTTAATTTCTAAATGTCATCATTACGCATTTAATCTCAGTACCAAAACGCCAAACAGGGTATTCCAAAAAATCGGAAAGATGTCTCCTTACTCGCTCGTTGCTTTTATGTCACACATACCCCAATATTCCATATGTCATGGGATTAATCCGCTGTTATTGTACGCAGGTCGTAATCAAGCCACTTTTGCGGCAGGCTGCAAACTCATGCTTTTACAACATTTTCAACTCTTTATGTTATTTAACAATTGAATTCTATTATCCGACGCAAAAATATATTTTGGATTCGGATACTTTAATATATGAATCCACCTGAAATTGCTTTCCTCAATTGTCAATCCCTACATATTTATTTATTTAATTGAACACAAAAGCTTTAAACAAAATCATGATATACTAAAACGACAAATTATATAAAATTATACAGAGAATCTGTTGGAGCAAGGTTTTCAACTGACATTGTTATGTCGGATACCAGTCATTCGTACCTTGGTAACCAGGTCCATGCACAGGAAAAATGAGAAATACGATAATACAAAAAAAACATTCCCGATTCCGAACTGGTGTCTGTACGAGAGGTCATGGTTCGCCATATGGTTAAGCTGTATTCTCGGCTTTCCTCTCCCACAGGATAAAAATGATATCCTATCCTGAATTTACATTTATTTTGTCAATATACAGTTCAGAGTTCATGAATTGAGAATCATATTAAATATCACTCTGACTAATTGCGATTTTCAAATCAAAAAATTAAAACACAGTAAAAAAAGATGGAAATCTGGAAAATTTTGAAATCAAAAATATGGCTTCAAATATGCTAACTGATGTCTGCACATTGTTCCTCCTCATGCAAATATAAGAGCATTTCAAGCACACTGCTAGATAGCCAGAAAGAATAGATAATTAGAAGCGGGCAAATATTTGGGCCTAGTGAAGTTTAGTACCATAACTTAACTTACATCCAATTATCAAAAAAATTTCCTATGTTGGAAGGGAGGGTCTAGTGAAGTTTAGTACCATATTCCCGAATGTCATTAAAATAAAAACTGGCAGAATATTCTCATCCTAACTAGGGGGCGCCAATGCTGCAAGCATCCGTCATTGTCTCCCGGGTTAGGATGAGTCGCTTGCAACATGGGAAATTTTCATGATAATCGGATATATGGTACTAAACTTCATGAGACCCGGAAGGGACTCATCATAACCCCGGAGACAACGCAGATGCTTAGAGCATTGGCGGCCCTAGTTAGGATGAGAACATTCTGCCAGTTTTCATTTTGATGATATTCGGGAATATAATACTAAACTTCACTAGACCCCAAACATTTTCATCCCTAACGTTAAAGCTGTAAAAGAAATACAGAAAATGCTTTACCAGTACAATTTCTAAATTTCGACAATTCTTTGAGAGATTTTAGAAATTATAACGTTCTTTGATAGTCCTATTCGCCTATACAAACTTACCCATATCTTTAATTCGTAATTTTCTCATTCGATTTGTATTTCCTAGGTAAATTTCCCATAAAATCTGTCAAAAACACAGAAATGAAACAGGCAAAACCTCTAAGCAGCCGGTGAAGCCTCGGGCGCCGGCCTTTGTTGTTGCGAATCAGCTGGTTTCACGGTTCATTGATTCTTGCAAGAAATCGATAGTAGTCGCGATGGGAGTGCAGAATGTCGACATCCGAATGACCAAAAGACATTTATTTAGGATCTTTTTAAAACAAGTTAACTCGGTCAAATCTTGTGCTTGTACCAATGCTTGTTCGAATTTGCGTTGTCCCAGCAAAAGTGTTTTAAAATGCGGTGTGTTGTGCCTAACGAAAATTTCTGCTTTTATTAAAAAAATCATCGGAATCAGATTCCATTTTATCCTGTCGGAGAGGAAAGCCGAGAATGCGGCTGATTCATATGGCGAACCACGACCTTTCTTGCTGGCATCAGTTCTAAACACGGGTAAAGGTTTTGTCATAACATAAGTTTTCACTCATTTTTCTTATGCGTGGATTTGATTGACAGGCGAAATCGTAAGCGGCGCTTACGTGAACCGCTGTTTATCAGCGATGCGTCTACCCCTCTCGCATATAATCATACCTCACAGAATTCGAACGCAATACGTCAGAGATGCACATCACGCAGCGCCTTACCGATTGAGCGAACCCGGCACCGTCCACGTTGTGTTCGTTTTTCAGTTCCCCGTCGCTGCAGATTGTTTGGCTCCATTCATCCATTTTATGAGGATGATATCATAAACCACAATACAATTTAAAATACCTTATTTCCACTTCTCAATGCAAATACTAACATACACAAAACAGGCGGTAAAAATAACGTCAGAAAGGATAGCAAAATCTAGAACAAGATTTGAACGTGTTTCACGCGCTACACCCACCCGCAAATACACGCACGGCCAAATACACAAGAATAGGATTTCATTTTTATCCTACAGGGGAAGAAAGCCGAGAATATAGCACGACCTCTCGTGCAGATACCAGTTCCTAATCGGGGTTAAGGTTTTTGGCTTATCACATTTCTCATTTTCCCTCTGCATGGACCTGTTTGGTGGAGGAAACCGTAAGCAGCGCCTACGTGAACCATCGTGCACCGATGAGGCGTCCAGCAGACCTCTGTCATATGACCATTATCCCTCACGGGATTCAAACCTGCGTCGTGATGATCAGAGATGCGTAGCTCGAACGTATTCCCCACGCTTAACCATTTGAACTGGAGATGTGCTGTAATTACCTGGATGGATGTACAACCACAACAGCACTTGGAAGACGAAGCTTTTGGCGACCTGCTCGTAAACTTAACATTTTGGCATTTTAATTGTGTAAATTTTTTTTGTTCTTATAAAAATTCGCTCAGAGCAAGGTCACGGGAGACAAGTTATACTTGAAAATTCTGATGAATATATGCGAAAGGTCTGCTGAACGCCTCGCCGGTGCACGGTGGTTCACGTGAGCGCCGCTTACGGGAACCTCCACCAACCTGGTCCATGCATAGGAAAAATGAGAAATACGTTCGCCATATGGTTATTTTCGGCTCTCCTCTCCCGCAGGATAAAAATGATATCCTATCCTAAACTAAGGACCCCCAATCCACGATAGATGCCTATTGAAAAATATATTGTCTATTATGTATATATATATATATATTTTACTTGAACTAGGTAAAGCGAGACAAATTTACCAGAAAACTAGGTAAAGTATTACCAGGACTCCAAAACTAGGTGGTACCTAGGTAGGTAAACTAGATAATCGTCGTTTTGCTGCACTTTTTTTATTATTCACAGCCACTTCTTAGAGTGGATCACCCTGTCCAAGGCCCTGTAACAACGGCCACTTATAGACGGACATGTTAAATTACTGGAAAGATATCATCTTTTCCTACCCAAGTTATTACACCCTGGGTTGAGTGGTGGGCATGGATAAGCGAGCCGGACTCGTCGGGGCTCGAACCCGAGATCTTCAACCTGCGACGCCAACATGTTTAACCACTAGGCCATCGCGCCGCACTAAGACTTAGGACACCAAATAGTATATTTCAGAAACTGGTTTCAGAATGAATATTTGATTTATCTAGTTTTTCATACAAGCTACCTACCTACTTTTTAAACCAGATACCTAGTTAGTTTAAAGTAAATTTAAGATTTTATCCAGTAAATTAACTAATTAAAACATCGAGAAGAAAACTTCGGGAAAATTAAATTTTGTAAATTAGATATTAGTGAAACTAGGCAGAAGTACTTTGAGAAACCAGGTATTCTAGTTAAACGAGGTACTTTTACCTAGAATCGCCAACACTTTTATCGGGGTTGGGACTTCTATTTTGATTCGGGGAACCAAAAATACCTCTGCCCCAAAACGGTCTTAAGATAATATTAAAATCCGGGCTGAAAATGTATTTATCGCGGTTTTTATTCGGCTGGTTTTATACGATTCGTTTTCATAAAAATCAAATTATTAAATACCACAACATAATGATATGAATCTTCAAACTCTGGTTACAATTCGACTATTATTAAAAAAAGTCGGCTTAATGCGTTATCGACCCATCAAGCCCAATTGAGATTCATTTGTCATGAGCACAAATGGCTTCTGGTGTATGTATGTTTGTTTATTCGCCTCGTAATAATCAATATAAAATTTAAGGATACTGAAGAATAAAAGACAGAATAGTTGCACAAGGCCATGTCGACCTAAAACACCGGAAATTATACAGGTAATGATACAGATAATGCAAAGTATATATATATATGGTAGAAGTGGCGAATCCAGAAAAATAATTTTGGGGAGGCACATTTTTTTCAACATTCACAAGTGCATTTACATTGGGAAAAAAAATTACTCGTTTTAAGAGCAAAATCAGTCGGCAAAATATATAGTAAATTATAGATTAATGGATTGCATTTTTTGCTTTCTTAATTCATATTTTGAATAATTTCCTGATAAATATTTCTGTGCTACAGCTTTCAGTTACAGATTTTTAACGAAATCATTTATTCTCATTACTGCATGCACTATTCCTAATAATTATTGACTACGAAAATTCATCAGCCCAAATGTGCTCGACCATTCGTGTATTTTTGAAAGCTAAATCCCAATCCCAGGCTTGATCGTATAGGTTTGTGTCAAATTTTATTTATTTGTAGGTGGATGGATGGGCTCATGGAATCTTTCATGATATAAGCCACACCCGAGGTTTCTTCCATCCTCCTAGAGCCCTTATTTTTGGTGCGTAGTGTAGTGTTTCTTATGTTTTGTGCTGTGTTTCACGGGCCTTCAAAATAAACTCCACTCTACTACTCTCTATATTTGAGCGCCGAAGGCGTGCGGAAATTTCTATGAAAATAAGCTGGATCCGCTGGGGTCAAACTTGACCAAAATCGATTGCATTTTGTCGTTAAAAATGAAAATTCTAGTTCGTTTAGCAAGTTTTTATTCCTATGAACAATTCACGAATGTTTCGAAGAATTTTTGCTTTGAATTACCGAATCGAACAGCCCAGACCTAAAGCCTACTAATGACATCTTTACTGTTGCTTTCTTTAATGACAAATAATCATTGTCTAAACATATTTATCCCGACTTCTTTTTGCTTTTCTATGCCCCATTAGCTCAGTCGGTATATCGATAGAAATACGCTTCGAGCTACGCGACTCGAATCCCCTGGGATCAAATCCCGTGATGGATGGTTATGCGAGGAGTATACTGGGCGCCTCGTGGGCTCGCGGTGGTACACGTATGTGAGGGTATCTTCACCAGCCACGCCCATTCGCAGAAAAACTGAATAAATAATCAGAACCTTCAACCCGATTAGTACTAGCGCTCGAGGCCATAGTACTCGGTTAGCCCGATCGGTAAAGCGTTGGGAATGCGCTGTGAGCTGCGCATTATAACGTCCTGGATTCCCATCGAGGGATGATTAGATAGATGGATATTTATTTCTAAATTCCACTAAAGAATACCACAACGCAATAAGCGGAAAGTCAGGAAAGCCTTATTAAGAAGTTTAAAACATGCAAAATTACATGTGTCAGCCCACCAACGAACACACGCAAAATGTAAGTACACGAATACTAGTAATATTCCCTATGTTCGGGCTTCTGAGCCTGTTCAGTGAAACAAAAACAATGAAAAAATCCATTTATTCTTCTGATGTGGATTGCGCGTGGTGTCCTTATGTGAAACATACAGAATATCGACAACATACTCGGGACAGTGCTTCCAAAATATGTGGATTGTACACAGCAAATTTCCATATGGAAATTGGAACGTGGCTAGTGACGAAAGTAAAGAATACCGCAATGACACGATCACAGACCAGACGGGCACCAGGGATGAGAACGTTGTTTATATCACAACAAATGCCGGGTTCAAATCTTCAATCGCATTAAATCATCTTGTTGTCCATATTTTTGCGTTATTTTTATGTTGATTGTCTGGCAATTTTTTGTTTTGCAAGGCCTAGATTAAAGCATACAACGCCTAAAGGCATACAACATTTGTACAAACTTTTTAAACGCATACAACAGTAAATAGGCAAGGCTTCCCATTCCTAATCAGACAACAGAACCACAAACAAGCTCTTCCAGGTCCAGTCCAGACTGACGTTTATTAAACAATCAACAACAAGCACATGGTGCGATGGACACGTCACAATTAACCGTGTCGAAAACAACACCACAAACGTTGCCAGGGTTATCAATACAAAACACTGGCGCTCGTCTTGAATCTAGTAAATTAGAACAATGCTTTGTGCCCTATTTTTACCAGTCATATTTAATATATGTACATTTCTTCTGCTGGCTTGTTACCATTGTGTGTTTGGTCGCGGTAGCGTGATGAAAGCGACGATAGCTGTCGAACGTAATACACAATGAATGGCGCGGGTTCAAACCCCGGAAAAGTATGATCAAGATCGATGACCGAAAAAGCTTTCCATGGAGCGATACATGCGGGGTGCCCTAGGGCGTGGCACTGTAACCCACAGCCTTGAAACGATGCTCGATAATCTTACCGATTCCTCATTGGTTCCACTCGGGATGGAATGCCAAGACGCGAGATAAATCTCGTAACCAGATATAATTGTAAACATTGTTAACTGCATACTGTGAAAGAAAAGTTCATTTCATTTAAAAAAAAGCTAAGTCATTCGAAAACAGATTCTGACCCAGCATTGTTGGTACAAAAGGTAGACAGCAACAAGTTTGAAAGGGGGTCTCCTTCCCCTGCGTCGTCCTAACGATCTCTTACGGATTATACACGAGAGGTCTGCTGGACACCTCGACGGTGCATGGTGGTTCAAACAAGCGCTGCTTACGGCCTCCTCCACCAACCACGTCCACGCACAGGAAAAACCTTCACCCCCCCCCCCCCCCCCCCCCCCGATTCGCAACTGGTATCTACAAGAGGGGTCGTGGGGAGTCGCGTCATATGGCTGAGCTGTACTCTCGGCTTTTCTCTCTCGCAGGATAGAAATCAAATCCTACCCTATGACAAATCTGGCAACTGCATAAAATCGTAAACATTGCTAAATTCCCCCCCCATAATGAAAATCTTGCCCTGTTCTAGAGAAAACAAAAAGAACAATTCACACTTCTTGATTTATCATTGCACTACAGAGTGTGTTTTATTCATATTAATATTATAGAGATATATAATTTCCAGATAAACATGATATAACAAAAAAAAAATATCATCACAGTGATCAAATTGCAAGAAATATGAAAAAATACCCTCAATCTGAGGAACTTGAATTTACAGTAAAATTTATGTTAACACAACTGATGTTTTTATATTTGTTTAAGGAAATTCATTCTTAATTAAGGAAAAAAGCTGAGCTGGTACTACATCTTGTAGTAGCTCTTTGCTTATAAAGTGATCGTTAGTTTGCCCCTTTTAGGCACTCCTTCCGGCCTTCCTCAGAGTGAATTTCAATAAAAAAAAGGACGACCATTTGGTTATGTGGCAAAGATCCAAGACGAAATGTAGTAAAAGCAACTGCCCGCCTCGAACAAAAAAAGAACCAATTAAATAGTGTGAAGTAAGTGATAGGCGCTAAAAGGAACCAACCAACGGCCACTTAATAGCAAAGAGTTACTACAAGATGTCGCACCAGCAATAGGACTGTCTAAAATATTCGATTCGGAATATTCGGATCCTCGATACGATTTCTGCAACAATTTGAAATCAACAAACTGACAATTTTGAATTTTTTCAAAAATAACGGTTAAGTTTCGCTTAAATTATAAGCTGATAATAAGATGTCTTGTGTGTTTATTATACGACTTCTGATAAGAATATTCGATTCCGTTGGGGACAATTAGTACATTCGAGTCTGAAACCAAAATATATGAAATTTTGCCGCCACTGACCAGCAACTGCACTCTAAGCGGGAAACATTCCGAACAGAGCTGAACCACCCTGGTAAAACAATTTGCCACTTATTGTTATATCGTAAACTCATGCAACCTACCACAGAGGTTCAGTTGTGAGTAGACTGTTATCTGCTCCGGGTGCAATTACTAGTTTGAAAAAATTTGCAGCGTCTTGCTATATTAGTGCTTGTTATTTCGTTCCTTGCTGCTTCAAACATGGACAGAAATTTTTTTCATCGAAATTCACTTTAAGCAAGGCCAGAAGCAGCTTCCAAAGGGAACTAAGACTTGAAGCCTTGGAGTTTTGATCCCGACAGAATTAAAAAAATATATCAGTGACCCATAATAAAATATTTTTGTTGTGGAAAGCATGATCAGTAGGGGGGGGGTCAACGAAGCATAAAAAATTTGGTTGAAAATAGGAGGTCGCAGGTCAAACATTTTCGAAGCATAATCATGAAACAGAAACAAAGTGTTAAAATTAAACCTGATCAAGAGACACCTATATATTGAAAATGATATTTTCTGCAATGTTAAGTGCAAAATATAATGACGAAAATTGTGCATCAAGAACTGCCGTTTAGTGTTGAAAAATGATATTTTTGGTATATTTTCAAGTAAGGCACCGGTACATACATGATCATGGAAAAAGGGTTGGGGGGCCCGGCTGGAAATATATTATAATAAGCGTTTTAGGGTTGTTGCATTCGGATACATTTGTTTCACGCCCGAATATCAAATCGTGTCGTGAGAGGCTTAGTTGTAGATCCTTTTATGATTGCCCAGGGCAGGTACTACTGATTGCACTTTACCATGGCGTTCAGTTCAGTTTGGGATGTTTTCTGTTTAAAGTGCTGTCGCCTTCACTTTATCTCATAATAGCTCTTTGCTATAACGTGTTCCTTTTTTTCTTCCTTTTTTCCTAACTTTTTCTTACGTCTCTCGCCAAATCGTAACGAATCACAAAAAATAAGAAAAAGGCACTTCAGACCACCCTCTTTCACACGAAAGGCGAGGCAAAGCAGTTAGTATTCCGTTCTGCAGCCCAGGCACCGATGACCAAGAATCGATATTAAATATAATTTCTAATCGGCATTCGATGAACAATATGAAAAGCGATAAAGTACGGCGGAGTGGATACAAAAATCTAAATTGTACAAAATGCATTGGAGAAAATAATAAGCTAGGGACCGCCCAGACTAGCAGAATTCTAGCTGCTATGCTACTCAGACACCCGAATAAAATAGGAATCATCAGAAGAAAATATAATAAAGAGGCACTCATCGATGATTAGAAGATTGATTAAATAAACTGTACAAAAAGGTTCAAAATCATCAATACTGCTATGGAATCCGAAGAAAATCACTAAGACATCCGGAGGAAACTAAGATTCTCTGACCCTGGATATGAATATAAACTAGGAGCGACCAGGCTGGTCAGAATAATGACACCCGAAGAAAAGGGAAGGAAAACAATAGAAAGGGATCAATTAAGAGACTGAAATCTGTGTTTGAGAGCATGTTTCAATAATACTAAAATGCATTAGATAAAAAGCTAGGACCGACCGACCGACCGACCACACTGGCAAAATAACGGCTACCCTGCTGCTTGGACACCCAAAAAATAAGTGGCTGCAATCGGAAGGAAATTTAATAAGGAGGCGATCATCATTGATATGTAGACAGGGCTGGACGGAACTTTGACTTTATTCTGTTGCAAAGTTATGATAAATTTTATGTCAAGAAATTTGGCTTAATTCATGATTTTACAGAAAAACAATCCAATTAGAATCATCTAAAAACCAAATAATTTTTTCAAATTAATCAGACAGAAACCTAGAAATCTAACCATTTTATTTTTTTTTAGTTTTTTCAAATTAATTGCTATGGCCTGTCCGTGAACCCACTGGGGGGCTTTTAACCCAACAACCGTTAGGCACGGACCTTTGTAGTGACTGTGTATCTGATTCATGTCCCAGCTACCCGCGAAGTGCCTTGCTGAAGGGCAGGCTCGGTGGTGAAACGGTCAAGCATCGAACCATCGGCCTTCCGGACAATACAATCGTGCTTAACCAACTGAGCCACCAAGTCTAGAAATCTAAATATTTGTGTAAGGACAGTCATTATATCCGTCACTCTGGGATGGGCAATCTTTCAATATTCAAATCAGAAATCTAAGAACGGCATTCTCAGTCACCAATTATACAAGCACTTATAAAAAACAATAAAAGATATAGAAAGTACAAATACTGCAGTGTAAAATGATAAACGAAGGGGTGTTTAACACCACTCGAGGTTGAGAAAATATGTGTAATGAAGGTTGTGCAAGTTCCCGGGTGTCGGATTAGATCAATCGTTAAGAGCGAGAGGGAAATGAATCTACCACGTATCTGTGCTCGGCCTGACAGAGTTAGAATCCTGAGAGGGAGGATTACATACCAGACACCTTGTCAGTGCACATTGGTTAATGTGACTGATGATTATTTTTTAAAGTTTTATTCATTTTCAATTATATGTGTCTCGGATTTACAACGCAGTACATTTTACTAAAATTGATCGTTCTTGACTTTTTCCTATAAATTTTTATACTGGACCGGAATTAGATTTGGGTGGATTCAATTAAAGAATAAAAATATATTTATCAAATTTTCTTCTTTCCGATCCCCTGCATAAGTCTTTTCATTTTCGTTTTGAAAACTTTGAAATTCAAGTTTGACGCATCGACAGTGAGCAGATGACGTGCGATTCTGATTTCAAATAAACCTGAAAGAGAGAAAATGTCAATTAGAAGTTTCAGACAGTTTTGAGTTTGTCCAGGGCAGATACCCCTCACTGCACTTTACTATAGAGGTTCAGTTTTGTTTAGGAAATTCTCAATTTGAAGTCAGGTTGTTGAACTATAATTCATAGCTCCACCATAAAATTGACGTCTAGTTTGTTCCTCAACTAGCAAAAAATATGGTTTAGTCATCACCCAAAGCAGATATCACTCATTGCACTTTATCAGAGGGGTTCACTTCTGTTTAGGATATTCTTCTAGACTTAAATTGTAGATGTTAAACTATATTTTGGGATAACTCTACAGTGGTGGCGAGTCGGGTCAATTTCAAGTTGCTTATATATATTTTTTTTTCAGTTCGCTCAGAGCAAGGCCACAGGAGACAAATCATACTTGAAAATTCTCCTGAAGCCACTAAAGTGCAAAGAGCTACATGAAATTCTGGAATCCGAACTAAGGAACTCACATCCCTGATAGATGTCTATCAATGCGAATTTTAAAATCATTTAGATCACAACGATCTGGAAAATAGTGAGAAGACGAGGATTTCCAATATTTAGATATGTGTTTGTCATTCATTTGAATGAATCATCATAAGAAGCACAGCAGACTTGATAACTGTTTTTTCTAACACCGATTTTTATACACCAAATTGATATTTATCATGCTCTTTTTCAAAATTTCTTTTAATTCGGAAAAAATATTTGTGCAAAATATAAAAGTGAGTCGAAAAAAGTTTTGACAATGAATATGATAGTTAGCAAATTGCTCTACCAAAGTAAACAAAATTCATGTCAAATTCCCCGGCACTAGTATATACGAACCTTCATAATCAGGGCTCGTCAACTCCCTCGAGTGTATAAAACCATCAAATATCTGCGTACCCATGAACAGGTCGAGGAAACGACGCAAACTACGAGAAGTGACATCTTCGTAGAACGATATACGATTGAAAGTTCGATGGATTTTACTGAAAATAATAGAATATTTAATAGATTATAACAATACACACATAGACTTGAAAATAGCGAAACCTCTTCAACAAAATGTTCAGCGAACAAAACATTGAAAAGACCTCCCAATATTTGAAACTTTGATAACTCACTGACTTTGCCAGATGTTTTTTTTGTTATGAGCAGCTCGTTGGTTATTCGAAAAAGAGCCTAAATTATCAAAACAAGATTTCTTAAATTATTATATTTATATTTTTTATAGTTACTTCTTGAAGGGGCCACCCTGAACAAGACCCTAAACTCGCCACTTACAGATGCACAGGGTTAGAGACATTGGAAAGATATGATCTCTCCGGCTCCGGTTTAGTATACCAAGTGATTACACTCTGGGTTGAGTGGTGGACATGGATTAACGATCTGGACTCGAACCGAAGATATTCAACATGTTGACCAATAGGTCATTGCGCCCACGTACTATTTCATTGCTTTGACCCGGTGACGGCTGGGCAATTCGATTCAGTGAATCGAAGCACAATATATTTGAATTAATCGTGAATCGTCGATAAGAACAAATACTTAATAAATGGACAAGAATTTCCATTTTTAACGACAAAATGCAATCGATTTTGGTCAAATTTGGCCAAAATCGATGGTGTTTTGTCGTTAAAATGTGAAAATTGTTCACATTGGAAATACACTATAAACTATAAATTTCTTGATTTTCACAATATTTATAAATTGTAATGGTAAAATGGGATATTTGTTATTTACATCGAATTCGTGATTCAATGTGATTCGAAAAAATTATTTGAATCGAATTCGCATTCCAAATGATTTGGTTTTGCCCAGCCCTAGTCACACATAGGGCTGGGCAATTCGATTCAATTGAAGCGCAATTTATTCGAATCAATTGCGAAACTTTCATAGAAACAAAACGTGCTAAATGAAGTGAAAATTTTATTTTTAACGATAAAATTAAATCTATTTTGGTCAAATTTGACCAAAGGCGATCATATTTTGTCGTTATAAAATATGAAAATTGTTTGCTGTTAGACATGGAGTGTGGATTAACACAAAATGATCTATAAATTTCCCGGTTTTTCACAATGACAATGTAACAGTAAAAATGAGATATACATTATTTACATGGAACTTATGATACCGGATTTTAAAAAAATTGTTCTAATTTGATTTAAATTTCAAATGATTCAGTTTTGCCCAGCCCTGGTTACACACAGGTTGACGATGGACATCCTCAACCGCTGACCCTGCGGCAGATAGAACACAAGGCAGCATTTTTATGGCAGGAAAATAATAGACAAGAAGTTCAAGAGTCTTTTTACACAAATTTATTTCTGTAACGTACCACCTGACCAAGGTTAGACTTCCTCAGACAAGCATTTTCGACAATAACAATAAAAAGAATTAGCTAACAACGAAATCCCAGTTTTAGTCGTGGTGTGAAAATAGGGTCACATTATTAATTTAGTGAAAATTTAATTATGCGTATATAACCAGTAGAGAAAAGTCGTAGATCAATATATCCAGGTTGAAGCAGAAAGTAACAAAAGGTAAATTGAAATATACAATTAGACAACCATTGTTGAATTTAGAAATATGTATATGTTACTTAAACCGGCCAGGGAAAATGATAAGACTTGGAGGAGTGGTGATCACCCTGCCCAAGGCCCTGTACCAGAGGGCAGGGTCAGAATTGCTGGAAAGATATGATCTTTTCCTATTCAGCTTAGCCTACCCAAGTTATTACACCCTGGGTTGAGTGGTGGGCATGGATAAACGAGCCAGACTTGTCAGAACTTTTTCGCATACACCACTCCCTGCATTTATACTCTAAGGAATGTTTTTCCTTTAATCACTCACCCCCATCTGCTTTGAGTGTTAGATTGCACATCAGTTTGGAAATGATTTTGATAATGTCCGATCATTTCAACGAATAAATGCATAAAAGATTCTGAAATGACAGTGTTCCGCTCGGCTGATTCTGGAAAGTGAAATAATGAAATGTCAGTCAGCTTGAAGTCATTCAATTACGGATTTTAGAATGCTTAACACATTTTCTGCATGATGTAATAGAGGCAACTAAAAGGAAATAGGTGTGGAATTATTTTTTATCAAAATTTCCTCAAAGTGGGGCTGGAAGCAGCGTTGAAGAACCAACTAACGGCCACTAAGGCAAAAAGCTACTAAAAGATATAGTACCAGCAACTGCACTCTAAATGAAAAACATCCCAAACAGAACTGAACCGCCATCGTAAAGCGCAGTGAGTGGTATCTACCTTGGCCGATGGTAAAACCATCTACCACTTCCGGAAGATGTTTTTTTATAGTAAAATCTTGGATATATATATATATTATAGCCAGATCCACATTTTATAGACACACCCTCTACCAACAACCACTAATAGACGGACAGGGTTAAAATTGCTCGAAAGATACGATCTTTTCCTGTCCGACTTAGCCTACCCAAGTTAATACACCCTGGGTTGAGTAGTGGTCGTTGGTTGCGTCCTCGTGGACGCTGCTTCCGTCCTCTGAAGCAAATTTCAAAAAAAATGTTATCTCATAGCAGAATTTATAGTATTTAACGACTAATCCAGAATATTTTTTACTTGCAAAAATTTTTATCTTTCCACGAAATTACAAGGATATTACAAAGATTTCGTTAGGTCATAGCCTAACGTCTTGAGACAAAGACAAGATATAACTTGGTGGGCTAGGTGGAAAAAAATAATGTTTTTTATCTCATTAAAGCATCATTGAAACAAGTGCCACATATGGATTCGAGGTCACAAGCAGGGCTGTCCAAAATATTCAAATATTCTGCAACACTTTGAAATCAACAAAATGACAATTAAATTATAAGGGGATAAAAAGATGTCCTCGTTTATTTATTATCGAGAAAATTATTGGATTCGATTCTGAAACCAAAATATATTTGATTTTGGCCGCCCCTAGTACAGGGAAGAAGGAGTCACAGTTTAATGTAGGTCAGCGAGTAGTATATTTTTACTGTCGGTTTCAATATCCTGGTGAATAATAAAGAAGCGGCTAAAAGGAAACAAAAAAAGTGGTAGATGGTTTTATCATCGCCCAGGGCAAATACCACTCACTGCACTTTACCATGGTGGTTTAGTTCCTACAGGAAGTTTTCCGCTTGGAGTGCAGTTGCTGGCACCTTATCTTGTTGTAGTTTTTTGTCATTCAAGTGGCCGTTAATTAAGTTTTTCTAGGCACTGCTTTCTGCCATGCTCTGAGTAAACTATAAATGCTATAAAAAAATCTTGCTTCCTGGCTGAAAGCAGATCTTCAGCGAATCCTGGCGAGAATCGAACTCACCCCCTCCTAACTTACCATAATCCATTGCAAAATCATAGCTAGGCTCCAACCCAGAGTTCTGGATATTATTTGCAAAATTATTCAATGAGTCGATCAACGGTGTTTGTAATTTCCGAGGCAGAATATCCAATTCATCGCCAGCACATGAGAGAACTTCTTGTGTGCACAGATTGACCAAGAAAACCTGAAAATAATAGGAAAAAGTGTGCCTTTTTGCATACCAGTAGTCATAAAAGTTGCCATTTTCGGACAGATATATATATTTTAAATGGAATCGCCAAGAGCAGATACTATTCACTACACTTTACTATGGCGGTTCAGTTCAATTCGGGATGTTTTCCGTCTAGAATGCAATTGCTGGAACTACATCTTTTAGTAGCTCTTTGCTATTGAGTTAGTTACTTTTAAGCACTGCTTTCGACCTTGCTAAGACTGAATATCGAAACATGTTGGCATCGCAGGCTGAAAATCTCGGATTCGAATTTCGGCTCGTTAATCCAAGCCCACCAATCAATCCAGGGTGTAATAACTTGGGTAGGCTAAGCCAAACAGGAAAAGATCACATCCCCGCTTGTTGAAGATCTCGGGTTTGAGTCCCGCTCGTGAATCCATTTTCACCACTCAACCCAGGGTGTAATAACTTGGGTAGGCTAAGCCGAACAGGAAAAGATCAAATCTTTCTGGCAATTCCAACCCTGACCGTCTGTAAGTGGCCTCCGGTGGGGCCTTGGTCAAAGTGATCCACTCCAAGAAGTGGCTATAAGAAAAATCTAATAACAACCTTCATTAGCTACTCTGCTACTCAGACACTCGAAGAAAATGGGTTTGTCAGAAGGAAATTTAGCACATGAGCAACATTTGATGATAAATGCTAGATGGAAAAATAAAAAAAATCCACTTCTTAGAGTGGATCACCATGTCCAAGGCCCTGTAGCAGCGGTCAGCGGTCATAGATGGACGAGGTTACAATTATTGGAAAGATATCTTTTCCTGTTCAGCTTAGTCTACCCAAGTTATTACACCCTGGGTTGAGTGGTGGGCATGGATTAACGAGCCAGACTCAAACCAAAGATCTTCAACCTGCGATGCCAACATGTTTAACCACCAGGCCATCGTGCCAAGTGCCTGGTAACAATCAAACTGCACAAAAAGCTTCAAATCATCAATACTGCTATGAAATAGCAGTGTTGATGATTTCGAAGCTTTTTTGTGTGTCTCAGAAAATGAGATGCGGCGGAAGAAAATAAAATTGAATATTTCAGACACCCGAAGAAAAAACAAGATTTTGTCAAAGTTAAAAAACAACAAACCTCCTCCAAAGGCAGCGTCCTCAACCTCGGCAATGATGTCTCCAGTATTCCTATGAGTAATGGTGTCGGAGAGCAGCATAAGTCGACCATTGGTGGAGGTAGAACCGGTACAAATACATGTTGCCATATGAACGGGTACAATAGTGCTCGGAACGCATGGATACAGGCTGTTAACATGCTCAGTGACTTTCCGCTTATGATGACTCGTCGTTCGAGAAGTAAAGATGCAAATATCTGAACAAAAACATGAATGGGTTCTTCTTAGACTGTTTAAAAGTTTTTCGTTTCGGAAATCATGAATTTACAAATTATTTGACTTGGTCTTTTCCACCGTTTTAAACTTTTAAATAAAAAAGTGATATTTTGAGAATAGACAAGAGGTTCAAGTAACCTTTCTACACAAATTTATTTCTATAACGCTTCCTCTGACCAAGGTCAGACTTCCACAGACAAGCATTTAATAAGATTGTACAGGCTATAAAAGGCATGTCTGAGGAAGTCTGACCTTGGTCAGACGAAATGGTATAGAAATAAATTTATGTGTGTGGAAAGACCCTCGAACCTCTTGTCTATTAGTTTCTTCTCTTACTATAGATTCCTTGCTTTAAGCACACGGATTCACTTACTCAAAGAATTAGAAGGATAAGTAGTTAGTGCCACATTAAGCAGACTAAGACAATATTGAAATTCGAATTTTGATTTATTTGATAATTTTTTAAAATTATGGTCTGTTTGTTTATTATATTGCTTCTTTAGTATATCCGTGTCAATTCTCAAAAATTATTCGATTAAATTCTGAATTCACAAAATATTTTTTCAAAAATTTAGTTTGAATATAATTCTGACTGGATTTATTCCTTTTTCGAATTTTTTTTACAGCCACGTCTTCGAGTGGATCACCCTGACCAAGATCTCTACCACTGGCTACTTATAGATGGGCAGGGTTAGAATTGCTGGAACGATATGATCTTTTCCTGTTCGGCTACCCAAGTTATTACACCCTGGGTTGAGCGGTGGGCATGGATAAGCAAGTCGGACTCACCGGGACTCGAATCCGAGATCTTCAACCTGCGATGCTAAGTAGTTTACCTACTAGGCCATCCCCCCCCCCATTTTGAAATCTAATTCCGATCCTCAAAAAAGTTCAATCAGTTTACCTTGATTGTATTCTCAACTCCCAACTCAGACAACAGGCATTGTAAATCCACATGTTCTAATCTGGTATCGAACGGCCGTCGTAACATGAAGTACGATCTGCCTTCTGTAAAAAAATGAATTGGATGAGTTAAAGGGCAAGTTGAAAATTTGTGTGAATCTAATTAGTAGGAAGATTACAAGTGCTGCAGGGTTGGATAGGATTTCATTTTTATCCTGGAGGAAAGCCGAGAATACTATATGGCGAACCACAACCTTTCGTGATCATATATGCCAAATTTTACGCTGTGGTCAATATCAACGTTTTTATTGATTTGTAAAAAATTTTGCACTCTATTGTTGCATCAAGGCATTCAAAAAGGTATTTATATCTTCTTGCCGCATGACATTTCATGAAATACTAACAATTTGCTAAATTTTCTTGTGATGGAACCCGTTTCCTTAGACTGGCAGCTGTCACTATTAAATACAGGAAATGAGTGGGCCGCGCTGGCACGATGGAACCGAAAATAACTGTCGAACGTAGCACCCAACGAATGACGTGGGTTCGAACCTCACGATTTGTTATGCAGTGAAATCATGATATATGCAAAATTTTACACCGTAAAATTTGGCATATATCATGATTTCGCTGCAAAATTAGAAAAACATGGTCAAATATCGACAGTTTTATTTACTGGTAACTATTTACTCGCGTCAACAGACATCAGTCAGATATGGGGTTCCTTAGTCCCTATTCCTGCATTTCATGTAGCTCTTTGCACTTTAGTGGCTTCAGAAAACTTTTGAATCATGATATGTCTCCTTCAGCCTCGCTCTGAGCGAATTTGGATTAAAAAAAAATGATAATTTTTGAATATAATTTAAACTAATAAGGGTTTTAACTTGACCTCGTGCAGAATTTTTACCATGCAGGTACGCATGGGTTCGACGCTAATGGAACTGCTTAATGCATTTTTTATGATCTTTTATTGAAATTCACTCTGAGCAGGGCCGGAAGCAGTTCCTGAAGAGAACCAACTAACGACCACTTAACAGCAAGAGCTACTGAAAGATGTGATATCAGCAACTGCACTCTTAACAAAAAACATTCCAAACAAAACTCAGCCGTTATGGTCAAGAGCAGTGAGTCGTATCTGCCCTGGGCAGTGGTAAAACCATCTACCACTTCTTTGCTTCCTTTTAGTCACCTCTTATGACACACAGGAAATTAACAAAAAACATTCCAAACAAAACTGAATGCCATGGTAAAGAGCAGTGAGTGGCTTCTGCCCTGGGCAGTGGTAAAACCATCTACAACTTCTTTGCTTCCTTTTAGTCACCACTTATGACACACAGGAAATTAACAAAAACATTCCAAACAAAACTGAATGCCGTGGTAAAGATCAGTGAGTGGTATCTGCCCTGGGCGATGATAAAACCATCTACCACTTCTTTGCTTCCTTTTTGCTGCCTCTGCGGCACGCAGGAACTATGTTAGGACTATTCTTAACCCCGTCCATACAACTATCCGTGCTCAGGGCGGCCTTAAAATGAGAGACTAAAAATGGGTGTCTGTACCTGGTTCATCAATTTCCACCCTGACTGTCCTCCCGGGTGCTGGAAATCTTTCAACAAATAATAACTCAATGAAGATGGATACTTTCTTCAAAGATGCCTGAAAAAAACAAGGAGCAACTTGATTAGTCGCATGTTTGTATATTTTTTCGTCTCAAAATAAATACATCACCAATAAACAACAATAAGAAACACATTATGATTATGAGACAGGCTGTACGTACAAGACCTATTTGGCCTAAAACATAAAATGCGACGTAAGCCTGCTATTTACTTAAAACAAAAGGAATTAAGATGAAATATAAGTGGGAAAAAAAAAGAAGACATATACATTCTAGATAAACAACATTGTATTGTATGTGTAGTAGAGTGTGATAGCAATAATTTTCAAATGGGACCTGGTCCAAATGGGTTATGTTATAATAAGGTGACATATTATTGTCTCCACCAAGTGTCCAAGTAAAATACACCATACATGATGGGACCAATATCTGATCACCCCGCTACCATAAATTATTCAATGTCTGCAACAATTCAAAATCAACATAATGATAATTTTAAATTTTTTCGTGAATAAGTGCGAATTTTCACCTTAGTTATTAGCTGATAAAAGAATGTCTTTGTTTGTTTATCATACGACTTCCGATTCAAATATTCGAGTCAGGAAAATTATTCGATGCAATTCTGAAGCCAGAAGACATACGATTTTGGCCGCCCCTGGATACAGTAAATCATTTTTATCAAGAACATATTCACTGAACCAAGAAATTGAATCTTGTTGAAGATCCAAATCTCAAATCTTACAAAATCATGAATTCAAAAAAATTTGGATATCGAGGGCACATTTCAAATACATTATGCATGAACCATAGATGGTATCCTAAGCACCACTAAGGTAATGGTCGCACAGTCAATCACCGACTGGTGCTCGACAAAATATAGTTAAAAAAACACAAGAAAACAATGCATTTAATCCTCACCCGATGCCTTCTCTCCAATTCATCTAAGATTGTCTCGTAAAGTCCGAAGCTGCCCAAAGCACTTATTAGACAATACACGACAGGGTATCGAGGTCCGTCACCGGGTGGCAAGATTCTAAATACAGAATTAATAATTACAACATATTGATCTCTTAAATAAAGTCCCGAGTCAGCAAATTTAAAGATATAATAAAAAAGAGGAAAGATATGATTACTCTGCAACTAAAGGCCAAATACACGTGAAGTTGTCTTACCGAGGCGTTGCATTACGTTTCGGGTAATAAAATAAAAACGGCAATACACGCCTGTATTGTTTTGCGTTAAATGTGTTCACAGGCCTACAAAACACAAGCGCAAAAACCAAAACATGGGATTTCTTTGGCGAGATGGTCTAGTGGTTAAACAGGTTGGTATCGCAGGTTTAAGATCTCGGGTTCGAGTCCTGGTGGGTCCGGCTCATTAATCCATGCCCCATCATTCAACCCAGGCAGTAATAACTTGGGTAGGCTAAGCCGAACAGGAAAAGATCACATTTTTCAATCCTAATCCTGTTCCTCTATAAGTGGCTGCTCGTACAGGATCCGCTACAAAAAATGTCTATAAGAAAACCGACTATCCATGCTAAGGCACCTAGTGAGAGTGAAATCAAATTTGATGTGCACTCTGCCATCACATATACTCAACTAACTAACACAGAGATAAACAACACAGCCAACCACATAAGATAGACAGCCAAGTAATCAAAACAAGCAAAGGTGACAACTAAAGCAATTTGTAAACAACTGTAAACAATCACAATGATTATATTCTAAGTTAACAATTTTCACCTCAGGTCCGATTCGTTCACGACATTCCTGGGTGAAAACAAGATGAAGGCTAAGATATTGCGATTACTCACCTCCGACAATATCCGAATTTTCTTGTCCCATCTTCACGAGTCAGCATAAATGAGTAACTCTGACTCAGCATTTCCTCGCATTGCGTAATCTCATCAATATCAGGATAACAGAAATGTGCGAGCGTTTTTTCATCGCCGACAGTTTTGCCCGGGGGAGGCGTCGGGAACCGATACGACACCTTAGAAGAAATTTTGTTCGTAGACTTGTCTGAAATAAAACAAAGCTTTAATTGACTGCATTGATCAGGGTAAAGAAACGGTAAAAGAACCACCCCGATAAAGAACATCTGAGTAGACGATATTCGAAACGTTGGTACAGGGTAGGGTCGTCGAAAATATTTGACTCGGAATATTCGAATCATAAATTATTCTATTCGATTTCTGCAACAATTTGAAATTAACAAAATGATACTTTCAGGGTTTTTCAAAAAATAAATTTGAAGTTTTCAGTAAATTATAAGCTAATGAAAAGATGTCTTGGTCTGTTTATTATATGACGTCTGATTTGAATATTCTATTCGATTCTGAAACCAAAAGGTATTGGATTTTTGCCACCCCTAGTACAGGGATGTCTCAAACTAATTAAATATAAAATATTCAGAATATTAAAATTATGGACTTTAAATATATTTCAGAATAATGATGTACTAAAGTATGTCACTGCATAAATTAATCAGAATCAACAAAAAGTTCGTTTTTACTTCTCCAAATTGACAGATTTTCACAAAATAAAGAAAGTGTGCACTAAGCAAAATTAGATCTTGCAATTTACATTACGTTACGAATTTCTCCAGAGTTTGTTGCCATATCAATTGTCAACTGGGGTATGGTCAGTAGTTTATTTCTAACTACGATGGGACAGATAACATTCTCAGAACATTTTCTCTTTTCTAAGTTGGCCAACTCCACTTTTGTATTCATATTTATACAGTTGCTGAATAATTTCAACAAAAGGATACCCCCAATCAAAAAATTGTAAATTTTGTAAAGCCTAAGCCACAGGTGGACCGCGCCTCGGTGGCGTGACCCATCAGTGGCTCGTTCTTAACAAAACATGTATCGACAAATTTTTCTCGAGTTGGGTTGGTACCACTGATACTGAAATTAGTCGATTTCCACAGAGGCTTTGTCGAATCGGAATAGGAAGTTATATAGCAAGTTCCGGACCCATCAGTTGGTTTCTTTCAAGCGCAGTGTATCTCACTCAAATCAAATTCCAATAAACAGTAAAAAAATGAATATATGACCTGTGACGATCTTGCAAATCAACACTTGCTCAAATAAAGTCGATGCACCCGAACCAGACAATTCACGTTCCAACGATTTATATTTCAATGTGTTCCTATATGTCTTCTGCATCGTACGTGTGCGATCGAGAGTTTGTCTGAATAAAAAAGATCAAATATTTAATCGCAAAGATAATGGCTTCTTCACTATAGACCAGCGGTTCTCGACCAGTGGGAAACATGGCCCACGGAAACATTTTGAAGTGGGCCACAGACCAATTTAAAAAAGCTAGATAAATCGTGCTGTACATGTACAATCGTGCTGTACATCGTTGCGATATTTGATAGGTTCTTGCTTTTTTAAATATTGATTGGCCCACAGAATTTTTGTGCAACGAAAATGGGGCACGAAAAGAAAAGTCTTGAGAACCACTGCTATAGACTTTCTTTGAATAAACAAAATGGCCTAAGAAACAGTAAAGCAGATTTTTTTTAAAGCAGTGTCGGAGAATAGTCCTAACGTGTAGCCAATGTAGCAAATAAAAGAAGACAAAGTCGAAGATGGTTTTACCACACAGAAAAGGTACCACTTATTGCACTTTACAATGGCGGTTCAGTTCAAATTTTGGGAGGTTTTCCACTTAGAGTGCAGTTGCTGGTAATGGATTTCCAATTTGATCTTTGCGTGGCCGTTAGTTGGTTCCTTTTAGGCTCTGCCTCTGGCCTTACTCAGAGTGAATTTCAACAAAAAAAAGTTATTACACCCTGGGTTGAATGGTGAGCATGGAATCAATGAATGGCATGAATAAAAAATTATGACATTGGATCAACCAAGAATTGAACCCACCACCCATCACTCACCTGTGTTTACTTAAATCCATTTCTGTATCAGAATCTTCATCTCCGCTCGAACTGAGTGACTTTGCATCACTGTCCGAGTCATCGATATTATACTTTCGATGATGTTTATATTTTCTGCTGATTTGAGAAAATGCTTCTCGAATTTTATCTGTTATCTATAATGAAGGAAAAAAGAGAGAGAATGGAAACAAGTTGTTTACCAACATGTAAGCATCGAGGAAATCTTTCACTCGGCAAGCATCAAACTTGCATCCATTAATATGGAACTAGTGTGGGGCAATTAGGGTGGTTCAAAATAATGGAATTTTTGAAAAACATAGCTAAAAAGTAGCGTCCCTCAAAAGTAGCAGTTGGGTAAAAAAACTAAGTTTACCAGTCACAGTACTCGTTTCCATATTTACTTACTTACGTAGTTTCACAAAATTTACTGATTTTCTTTTCCCCTGATATTTACCTGTAGTTTCATGCCAGATTCCATGCTTCTTTCAGATTTCGAAATACTGTTCGACCTCGTCAAAGTCTCGCTCATATTAGAATTTTGCTTTGATAATTTCGTGGGGTCCGTTGCAGCAGATGAAAGCAGCATTGAAGGCTTACCCTATCAAAATAGATAAATATTTTGTTTCAGTATTATTGTTTATAAAATATGGAATTTTAGAGTGGGATCATTTTTTTAGAGCAGGACAAGAGGGCGCGTGTACATATCAAACGTTTTTAAAACTTCACACAAGGTTTTGTCCAACTAAAGATCAGAATTACAAGATTCATTTACCAATCTTTCGCTTGAGATAGTCTAGCTGGACTATGCTCAAGTATCACATGCATAGCATCTGAAAAAGTCATATTGAATAAAACTATAAAATTGACTTTTACGGTCAATTACGGGCCGTTGATGGACCGCACCGCTGAGGTGCGGCCCATCAACAGCCCATAATTGGCATGACTCTGCTTCCGACCTTGTTCAGAGTGAATTTCAATAAAAAAAAAAAAAATTCAAGCACTCAATGCAAACATTGCTGTCAACTTTAAATACAACAAATCTTGTTAAAACTGAATGTTAGCACAACACACTGAAACACTGCAAACAAAAGGTGATGACAAATTAGGAATGAAGGTGTCTGAACAGCTGGCAGTCATGGGAAATTGAATACACACTAGGTTTATTGAAAACTCAAAAATTTGTTGAAATTCACTCAGAGTAAGGTTGGAAGCAGAACCAACTAACGGTCACATCATAACAAAGAACTATTACACTATATTATAGTTGCAGCAACTGCGCTCTAAAAGGAATACATATCAAATGGACCACTTTGGTTAAGTGCAGTGAGTGGTATCTGCCCTGGGCGATGGTAAAACCACCTAACACTTCTTTGTTTCCTTTTAGTCCGATCTTGCGCCAAGCAGCATATATGTTAGATATATTCTGAAGCCCGTACCCACAGAGTAGGAATGATTCCTTAATAAGCATTATCACAACAAGCAGTAAAATCATATGATTTGACATAATTTAAGATTTTGTGATAAAGCTAGAGATAAACGATATATCGACCTAATTTTTCTGTTTACCGATATCTGGGCAAATCACGAAAGTGGTTGATAATATCGGCCAACCGAAATACACTTATGGACATACACAGTGGAGGGAGCGATATCCCCAGCAGATGTTATTTGCATGAGATGAAATTTTATTCCTCTGCAAAAAGTTATCTAGTTCGGCATCAAAAAGTTAAAAATATGGGAGATTTTTCAACGAGTTTTGCATGAGATAAAATATCGGTTATCGGTGGTCAAAAACGCCAAAATACAGGTATCGATATTGGTTGCAAAAAAGCAATATCGGTCGGCCTTTAGATACAACCAAACAAATATGCTCAGAAAGCAGGAATTGCACACACCAAAAATACAAACATTACTTTATAAACAATTCAACGAAATTCAAAACAACGTCCAAAACGAAAAAGTGACGATGAATGGATACGAATGATGACTTGAAAAGCATTCAAAGTGAATAAGGGTTGCGAGTTAAAGAGAGAATTAGTCGAATATTCCCTTATAATTTTTTGTTAGAATTTCAATAAATGGCAATATTTTAATATACTGTTGAATATTTCACAAAAAATATGGAAAATCTCAACATATTGCATTATATTTTAATTCATATTAATGTTAAATTAAATCGAATTAAAAAAAGAATTATTTGAATCATCCGAATCACATATATGTCCGAATTGATTCGAATATTGGCTCTAAATGGGGCATTACTAGTTAAAAAAAATGAATGTGATAGGTTAGTTTCCATGTAATGACAAATTACATGTATCACAAATGACAACCTCAGCCAAACAGAAATTTAATTTAATTTTTTCAAGTATAAGTCACAGATTGATACATATAACCTAATAACTCAATCGCTAAAGAATCAGTGAAAAATATTTTTTTATTTATTTTTTATTGGAATTCACTCTAAGCAAGGCGAAAAGCAGTGCTTAAAAGGAACCAACTAACGGCCAATTAATAGCAAAGAGTTGCTAGAAGATGTGGTGCCAGGAACTATCTATCTGCTGGGAGACCATCATGACCAAAATATTTTTTAATACAATGATAATGTAGAACACTAATGTGCCATGCATCCCGCCAATGCTTGGTTTATCTGTGGCACATGCTAGAAAAATATTAGAATGCTTGGTTTATCTGTGGCACATGCTCGAAAAATATTAGAATGCTTGGTTTATCTGTGGCACATGCTAGAAAAATATTAGAATGCTTGGTTTATCTGTGGCACATGCTAGAAAAATATTAGAATGCTTGGTTTATCTGTGGCACATATTCAAAAATATTAGAATGCTTGGTTTATCTGTGGCACATATTCAAAAATATTAGAATGCTTGGTTTATCTGTGGCACATGCTAGAAAAATATTAGAATGCTTGGTTTATCTGTGGCACATATTCAAAAATATTAGAATGCTTGGTCCATCTGTGGCACATGCTAAAAAATATTAGAATGCTTGGTTTATCTGTGGCACATGCTCGAAAAAATTAGAATAGCAACTAACAGTATGACATTGGGAATTTCAAAAATATCATGTTCTCATTCCAGAGAAATATTGTTAGAACATAGTCTAACTTCTTCAGAAAAGTTAGAATTTGTTCTAGCGAAAGCTCACAATAAACTTATATTTCTGTGGAATGAGAAGATGATATTTTTGTATATTTGCTTGATATTATCTCATTTGTGTATCCTTGAGAATTCTCTCACACACGGATCCAAGATTTTGAGGTAACAAGAAAGAGGGATAGGTAGCTCATTGCAAGATATCAACAAATCGCGTAAATTAGGATTTTCACTCAATATTTTCTAAATTAATGTGAGGCTACGGTACAATTAATAAACTAATGCATTGTGATAATTGCGCACTCAGGATTGCATGTGTATACTCTGCTAAATTGATTTTAACGACATTCTGTAATATTATTTTTTATTAAAATTCGCTCTAAGCAAGGTCGGGAGCCATGCCTAAAAGGAAGCAACTAACGACCACTTAAAAGCAGAGAGCTACTAAAAGATGTAGTACCAGCAACTGCATTCTAAACGGAAAACATCCTAAACGAAACTGGCAAAGGGCAGCGAGTGGTATCTGCCCTAGAAATACAATCTATGCCGAAAGCTTGCAGCAAGAATCAGAAGATCATCTGATTGAAGTAAAAGTATTTTGCCAACTTCAAAAGTGGTAGATGGTTTAAATACCAATCACTATCACTTTATAATTGTTTAGTTCTGTTTGAATTTTTTTTATATTGAAATTCACTCCAAGCCAGGTCGGAGTAGCTCCAAAAGGCAACCAACCACCAGCCACTTAAATGCAAAGATCTACTACAAGATATAGCACTAGCAACCGCACTCTGAGCGGAAAACATCACAAACTCAATTGAACTGCTATCGTCGGTACTTCCAGGCGCTGCTTCCAGTCTTGGTCAGGGTGATCCACTCCAAAATTAGTGGCAATAAAAAAATGTTTGGTAAATATCTTTCTGATTAGGAACACTGAAGGAATTGAGTGTTGAATTTTCAAATTAGAAAAAAACTCAAACACGCAAAAAACACACACTATAGAAAAGCACACCACACACTTCTGACCTTCCTTCTAGTAAAAGCTTGCCATCGTTTCACCCATTTTAATATAACTACGTCAATAGTGGGTGTTCGCTAAATAAAGAGCGTTGTTTAAAAATTGGAGTCAAGAAACTTTGCGCCTTCGGCACGCATAGGATATAAGACTTATTTAGCCTGTTTGAAGGCACCAAAATCCATTTACATAAAAAATTTGCACATCTTTAATGCGATTTTGGGCAGGTTTTATAGTAATATACAATAAAAACGCTTCTTCCCAGGAAAATTATTTTTCTGCAGTGCCCATTATGATATGATCATCATAATGCTACGAAATAAAAAGTGTTGATGGTTTTGAAAGTGACATGAACGTTCCGGAAGCCCGAAAAAACAGGATTCTCTTTATATTGCATTTTGTTGTCATATTTTCTTAACAATTCTTAAGTTGTTAGTCCATGTTCGAGCTGGGCGGCATATAGGCGGATGGTGAATACCTGCATCAAGTTTTCCATAATATCGTATCGCGTTAATTTTCGCAATGTCGGTTTGCCAAGATACCGGTATTTCGTGACATACAGCCTAAAATGGTCACAAGTTGGTGCATTATCACATCAAGTAAAAACAAAAAACAGGTCTTTAGACCACTTTTGCGACATCATGAAACAACAACACACCTGCATTTAAAGCTATGCAAATGATTTTTTTTCAACTTCGTCGCGCATCGCGTGGCTCTTTGAAACGACAAAATAGCATGTTTTTGATATAAAAATATAACCCGGCATACCGGTAATAGCGGCATATTGGCGACGATATGCCGGTACAAAATATACCTTATGCCACCCAGCTCTAGTCTATGTCACTCAGACCAAATGCATAAAGGTAGAATGTTTAATTGAATTGAAGGAATGTTGACTTGAAAGAGTTCATACCAGATAAATAGAGTTTCTAGTGCCATAGAAAAATATAGATAAAGAAAAAACATATCCGTACCTGTCTAGCTCTGTGTAGATCCTGTTGGAACGTCAGATGTGAGTAATTGCTGTCCAAATCCGATAGACTGAGGGGTCGGGCAGCTTTCTGTAAATCTATACGATCATAATTGCTGGGATGAGGCAGAGAATTTTGATGAGCTGGAAAAGGTTGAATAAAGGATTAAAGCAAATAGGGATTTCTGTATGGG
Source organism: Styela plicata (assembly GCA_963675895.2). NCBI lineage: Eukaryota > Metazoa > Chordata > Ascidiacea > Stolidobranchia > Styelidae > Styela > Styela plicata. The sequence goes on along the minus strand of OZ023150.1, from coordinate 13,077,174 downwards.
AGTACTTTATGCTCTCAGCGTTTTTCTACACACGAGTATTTGAGAAATGAATTCTGGCAGTTTGGTATAAAATAAGGATTTCTGTACACTAGATTACGCCATACTCTGTGTTTTTCTACACACAGGTATTTGAGTAATGAGTTCTGGCAGTTTGGTATAAAATACCTTCATATTATAGCTAGAGTACTTGATACTGATAACTTTAATCGCAAGTTCAGTTCATTGATCTTTTCTTGTTCGGCTTGGCCTACCCAAGTTATTACACCCTGAGTTGCATGGTGGGCATGGATAAGTGAGCCGGACTTGCCGTGACTCAAACCCCAGATTTTCATCCTGCGATGCCAACATGTTTAATCACTAGGCCCGCTAACATATTACATATTGTATTCTAGCCCTGTAGGTGGGGGTGCAAGAAATCCCCTTACCTCTAATGCCCCTAACTTATTCCCTACTAACTCTTTAATGACTAAAATGTGACAATTGCCCAGGGCAGATTCCCATCACTAAATGGTACCACAGTGGTTAAGGCTTAAAAACAGGGTCCTGCTTAGTGCAGTTGCCAGATTTACAAATAGTAGAAAAAATTTATCACAATATTTAAAACGTGTAGATTCTCTCATTTATGAAAAATTTGCCATTTACGAGTGTATTTTAATTTTTAAAACATTTTCAAAATGCTTGTCTGTAGAAGTCTGACTTTGGTCAGACGAAACGTTACAGAAATAAATTTGTGTAAATTTGAAGCAGGACTTTAAACCTCTCTAGTTAGTCATAGTTACTCTTGCTACTGTATCCTTGTATGTACTGCATATGGATTCGCAAACACAAAGACACAGAGGAAGGATAAGTAGTTAGTCCACGTACCCCAGACCAATAGCAAAATCTGATTTGTGTCAAATTTTACAGCATAAAATTTGGTAGTATTGGACTATTTTCGGGAGTATTTTAATTTTTAGAACATTTTCAAAATGCTTGTCTGACTTTGAGCAGACGAAACCTTACAGTAAATAAATTTGTCTAAGTGTGAAGCAAGACTTTAAACCTCTCTAGTTAGTCATAGTTACTCTTGCTACTGTATCCTAGCATGTACAGCATACGGATCCGCACATGCAAAGGCATAGAGGAAGGATAAGTAGTTAGTCCACGTACCCCAGACCAGTAGCATATCATGATTTGTGTCAAATTTCATAGCGTAAAATTTGGCATGAATCATGATTTGCATTTCAAAATATAAGATATTTTAAAGAAAAATGAAAGGCAAGATTAATTTTAATTAGAATTCGAGGGTATGAGAGTATTACTCTCGCCTGTATCTGCGTCTAGACTTTTTCGAAAGTATTCAAATTTGTATTTGAATAAAATGGTAGTATTTGCATCATTGAAATCACGCGATCATTTGAAACAGACTTGATGGCTTTTGATGACGAGAAATTAACATAAAATCCTTGATATTAAGCACAGAATTGAAAGGAAAGTGATTTATACAAAACAGTCGTGATTTATTAAGCAGTGGTCGATGGCTTTCACATCACCCAGGACAGATACAACTCAACTGCACTCCAAATGAACAACATCCCAAACATTAAATTAAAATTAATCTTGCCTTTCATTTTTCTTTAAAATTTCATTTATTTTAAAATGCAAATCATGATTTATGCCAAATTTTAAGCTGTAAAATTTGACACAAATCATGATTTTGCTACTGGTCTGGTGTACGTGGACTAACTATTTATCCTTCCTCTGTGCCTTTGTGTTTGCGGATTCGTATGCAGTGAATGCAAGGACATAGTAGCAAGAGTAACTATGACTAACTAGAGAGGTTCAAAGCCTTGCTTCACATATACACAAATTTATTTCTGTAATGTTTCGTCTGACCAAAGTCGAACGAGCATTTTAAATTTTTACAATGCTTGTCTGAAGAAGTCAGACGAAACATTACAGAAAGAAATTTGTGTAAGTGTGAAGCAAGAACCTCTCTAAAATCATCATATACCGGTATGTCAAATTTAACTTCATAAAATTTGGCAAATAACATGATTTTGTCCCTGTAGAGGCAATAGTACTACTGGTAGTGATAACAAATACCTTGGGTAGCACTTTAGTAAAACTATTCAGAATATCCTATATACATTATATAAGTTTGAGAACTAAAGTTAATCCTTCATAAAATTTAGAATATCTGGTTACTCTATAAACACTGGTGCTGGTTCCTCGAGAGTGGCATAGCATCAGCTACTCAGACAGCTGAAGAAAATGACTGCCATCGATTGAAATTCCAGCTGATATGAAATATTTCGTGACAAATCTCTGGCTAGAAGATTAAAATGCATTTTTTTGACTGTCTGGTAGCGAGCAAAAGGCAGAAAAAGGTTCAAAATCATCAATACTGCTATGAAATAGCAGTGTTGATGGTTTTGAAGCTTTTTTAGTCATAGCACAAGCATTTAGGACACCCAAATAATATCACCTGGACTGGCCTAGTTGTATCGCACGATATCTCAACTCAACGCTATAACCTTAATAAGCAGTTACATTACATAGTCTACCAAACTGTGACCGAAACCAAACCCACGTATTTCATCAACTAACATTAGCCTGAGCGATGAGGAGAGGATGTGAGTCATTGCAAAAACACAGTGTGATGGACGCAATGAAAATATTGATATGTTAATAAAATACAAGGGGCTGTTTAGTTTAAATGGTATCGAAAACCACTATAGAAATAGAAACAGAAGATCAACAATCCAGAATGTTGGGCAGTGGGCAGGCCTCCTAAAAAAGTTTGGAGATTGGGGAGATTTCCCTGCCAAAATTTCATATTTTTTTCTATGCAAAAATGACCCAAAAATTGTTTCGAAATTATCAAAAATAGTTCGGAATTATCAAATATTCATAGCAGTATTGATGATTTTGAATCTTTTTGTACAGTTTGTTTGACATTTTAAAGAGGCATTCAAATTTTCTAGCATAGGATATTACTTGAAATACTGCCTTTGGCTGAATTTTCTTCTGATGGAACCCAATTTTTTGGGTGTCTGATTAGCTGGCGTTCTGCCAGTGTATTAACTTTTGAATAAGGAATTCCCTTCTTGATAACAACACTTTAGCCAAATAACTAGACTCCAACTAGATTTGATGGATGGATTTTTTTATATAAGTTCGCCCGAAGCAACAAGCTACTAAAAGATGTAGTACCAGAAACTGCACCCTAAGAGGAGAATATCACAATATAATAAATACATAGGAAAATATCTGCCCTGGGCGATAGTGAACTTTAGCCAGAGTCTACAATAAGCTTTTGAAGTAACATTGTCTGCTATTGCGCGACATATCAGAGAAGAAAACACAAAACATGTCTCCCAGGAGGACAAAAACACGCAATGTATACACTGACCGTGTCCGTCTACCCAATAATAATGATTCTATGTGGATAATTATAGATAGAGAAGTAACGACTAAAGATACGAGTTTTATATTACTTTTAAGAATGGTAATCATAAAATGAACTACGATTTTGTTGTTCATCAGTTAACATCAGCCAGAAAAATAATAACTAAACATGGTTTGTTAAGTAGGAATCACTAATGGATCGCGCCACCGAGGCGCGGTCCATCTGTGGCTCATGCTTTACAAAAAAAAAATTCGGATTTGGATGATGACACAGCCCCCATCGATTCATTTGGCGATACACCACAGGGGTTGAACGAAACAAATCAAGTTTGAAAATAAGTGTATGCGTTTTCTGGTTTATAAAGTATTGTGAGCTCGATGGCTTGTTGGTCTATCGTGTTGGTATCACAAGTTCTCGAGAGTCAAGGCAAGTTCTGCTAGTTAATTTTTTTATAGCCACTTCTCAGAATGGCCCTGTCCAAGGCCCTGTAACTGTGGCCACTTATAGATGGACAAGTTTAGAATTATATCTTTTCCTGTTCGACCTACCCAAGTTATTACACCCTGGGTTGAGTGGTGGGCATGGATGAGCGAGACGGACTCACCGGGACTCGAACCCGAGATCTTCAACCTGCGATGCCAAGATATTTAACCACTAGGGCATCGCCACCACTCAACCCAGGGTGTAATAACTTTGGTAGGCGAAGCCGAACCGAAAATATCATATCTTTCCAACAAAAAAACGCCTTGCGACTCATTTACGCACAACTAAACTTGATCGGAGACTCTAAATTAAAACTACGATAAGGCTTGGACAAACGTGTTCTTCGACTAGACTAGGGATTTAGAGTGAAGTGACTTACTCCCAATACATAGCTGGGTATTCTGGATGGATGGGTATTCCCTGCATTTCATGTAGCTTTTTGCACATTCGTGGTTTCAGAGAATTTTTTACACTGTAAAATTTGACATATATCATGATTTTGCTGCAAAATGGGCAAAACATGGTCAAATATCAGCAATTTCTAATCATTTTTCTTCTTTTAATTTACTAATCTGAAAAATTGAAAATAACTTGGGTCAATAGATCTCTATCAGGAATAAGGATTCTTGTTCTTATTCAGCCCTGTTCTGAGCAAATTCGGATAAAAAATAAAATAAAAATTTTACCGTTATTATTTTCTATAATTTCATTATCTTCTACTTCTTCATAGTTGTGTTGTTTCTTCCACTTTCTCGCCCGATTCGATTCTGTTTGTTGTTGTTGTTGTTGTTTACCAACTAAAGAATTAAAAACATAATAATCAGATCCAACGCCAACTATTCTGCTTTTCAGACACCTGAAGAAAATGGGATCCATTGTTTGTGATAGCCTGTGACTGAAATATTTAAATATCTCTTTTCAAATGTCCGGCAGCAGCAATACTGTGCAAAAAGGTTTAAAATCATCAATACTGCTATGCTTTTTTGTGCATCCTTAGAAAATTACATGAACATTTCTGACACCTGAAGAAGACATAGATTTTTCCATCAGAAGAAAATTCAGCAAATGGGTGCTATTTCTTTATATAATCACGTGCTAGAAGATGAAATCGCTCTTTGTAAATCGCTTGATAGCAGCCAAACTAAGGAAAAAGGTTCAAAATGCAGGTTGAAGATGTCGGGTTCGAGCCCCGGCTCGCTTATCCATGCCCACCACTCAACCCAGGGTGTAATAACTTGGGTAGAGTAGGCCGAACAGGAAAAGATCATATCTTTCCAGCAATTGTAACCCTGTCAGTCTATAAGTGGCTGCTGTTACAGGGCCTTGGACAGGGTGATCCACTCTAAGAAGTGGCTATAAATAAAACAAAATAAAAATTAAATAGCAGTCCTGATGGTTTTTAGTTTTTTTTTCAACACAGAGAAAATGACATCAGACACCCAAAGAAAAACAAGACTCTGTCACACTGACTACGTCTCGGTGATCTATCACTTCACAAGACATGGCTGTAGTGAACTATTTTTATCTGTTTCTTACATAAGTACTAGACATCACGGTTCAAATTTAGGATCAATAAAGAAAGAGCCCAAATCGAACTTCGAATTACCGTTCACAATTTGAATGATTGCTTTTCGTGGACTTCATAATACTGACCCTGCTCTGCTACTCTGAAACCCGAAGGTTACAGGTTTCATCAGAAGAAAATTTAAGAAATTGGCAGGTTTTCCTGATATATCTCTTGCTAGGAGATTAAAATATCTTTTTGGAGTGGCTGGTGGCGAACAAACTGAGAAAAAGGTTCGAAATCATCAATACTGCTATGAAATAGCAGTGTTGATGATTTTTAAGCCTTTTTGTTCAACCGAAGAAAATGACATTGACTCGACAATAAGAGGCATTTTCCAGCCTGCGGCACAAAAAATTTGAAAATAAAGCTGAGTTAAACAGGTGAACTAAGACCCCGAAAGCAAATAGGTATGCGAACTACTAGTAGTAATGCCCTTATCCAAATAGTCAGAGACTCGAAGCGTTCCGACTAAAAAATAATTTCATTGTTTTTGATTATTATCAAAATAAATCATTTTGGAGTGAAATCAGGATATATAATAAATTATGACTTTGTTACAGAATATTGTCAAATATCAATTCTTTTATCTATTTTATTAAAGATCAGTTGGCATGGTTTTTAGAATAGTTTTAATTAACATATTTCCTGAGCGTCGTAGGAGGTGACTAAAAGGAAACACAGAAGTGTTGGATGGTTTAATCATCGCTCAAGGTAACCAAGAACTGAATCATAGCGGTGGGATGTTTTCTGTATAGAGTGCAGTTGCTGGTACTACATCTAGTAGTATCACTTTGCTATTAAGTGGCTGTCAGTTGGTTCCTTTTAGGCACTGCTTTCAACCTTACTTATAGTGAATCTCAATAAAAAAAACTCCAATGATAAAACATTCCATTTGTAGTTAATCCTAAATACTATTTAATAAACTAAACTGAAAAGTTAAACCTGATATGAACCAACACGATACACTGATTTTCTCCATCTTCCTTGGAATAATTTGGCAGATGGCTTTAACATGATATCGCTGGCAGATACCACTACCACTCACTGCACTTTACACCGTCTATCCAGTTATGAATTGGATGTTTTCTTTTCCGCTTAGTCTGCAGTTGCTGCCACTCTTTGCAATTGCAGTAGCTGTTAACTAACTGGGTTTTTTTACGCTCTTCTCCCGGCCATGCTTAGAGCCAACATCATTGATAAAAGAAAAAAAGTTTGATAAGCCCTGTGAATAAGTATAATATTATCTCACCACCAGGCTTGAAAAAAGTAACTTCCTCGTATCCATCTTCAGGCATTCGCATACTCGCTGCAGACACATTAGGAGTTGATCTGTAGACTTCTGGATCATTAAGAAACGCAGATTCTAAACTCTGTTGGATGCTGGAACCTTCGATTGTGGTCAAGTCCGATGAAACGCGGATTAAATTCCGGTGAAGTGGTTTCGGCGTTCGAAGTGGGCGAGGATTCGTATCGGCAGCGCTAAACGTAAAAGTTCGTTGCGGTTTAGGTAAAGGGTTCACTGCAGTGACGTTATTATTTCCGTCGTTTGTTTTTTTAACCGTTTTTTCGTTAAAAAACGCTGTTCTCGCACCAACAGACACTGAATTGTCTTTATTTTGTGTTTTGTTCTCTCTTGGAGACCTAGGTGGTGGAGAAGGAGGGGTGTTTGTTACTAACGGAGACACCGACCTCTCCTGAAAATCCCCGGTGTTACGACTTGCAGATTTTATTTTTTGGGGTATGCTGTATATGGCGGATGGCACCCTTGTCATTTCGGAAACCGGTCTGGAGCTTGCGAACGGCCTTGGTGGTGTATGCAAACTTGACGTTGCTGTCATAAACCTAGGCCGTGAGGGAACCACCGGTTTTTTCTCTGTTTCAGAGTCATTTTTTACAGTGGCATTGTGAAAATTTGCTCTGGGTTTCAAACTTGGACTGGGTGGTGAAATCCCGGGTGGCTTTCGGGGCGAGGGGGATCTTGGCGGCACCGGCAAACTCGAATCAAGACTTAACTGATTAGAATTACTCCAATTGTTCCTCATAGGCCTCACCGGAGGAGGGGAACCCCCAAAATTACTCCCACTTTCAGAAGAACTCTCGGATTCGGCTTTTGACGTAGAGCGAGAAAAGTTCGAAGGACTAAAATTTCTTCTGACACTTGATGGAGATATGGAGTTTAAGTTCGATTCCGACTTATATGGAGTGAGACCTCCTCTAGTGGTCATATTTCTTTTCGCAGTTAATTTATGCTCCCAATAATTTCTCGCGTTGGATATTCTTCTTTCTTCTTTTTTATCCATATTCAGAATAGGACTCCTTGCACCACCATTTTGCATTCTCGGCGTAATATTTGGTGATTTTCTTTCTGGATTGGTAAACTTGGCTGAACTAATACTACATTTTTGATTGTTCGAGCTTAATTCCATGTCGCACTTTTTAACATTCGGTTTATTATTAGGAATTTCTGGCTTTTTACTAGAATTTAATAAATCCTTTTCTGGTTTAACTTTCTCAACAGACTCTGTATTTTTTGAAGGTTTTTTAAACCCTATGTTTTGTACAGCACAGTTTGTCCTATTGCTCGCAGCTTTCAGATTGCTTTCTGTCAGCGTTGTTCCTTGTTTTGCGTTTGCAGACACTTGAAATGTTTTTTGTTCCTCCTTAGTATTGCTCTGTATTGACGTTGTTGAGTGCTCTGGTTTTTGCTTAATTAAATTTTCTTTGAAATTCGTTTTTTCTCTTATGAAAGGCTTTGGCACACGAATACCTACTGACACAGTGCCAGCACCGGTCTTACGTTGCGATTTGGTTGAAATTACATCATCATCACGTCGTCCGAACAATTTATTGTCTCCAACGACTTCCTGACTTTTCTTATCGTTCGACAAAAACGTAGAATTACGTACAACAGGTTTTGGCTTAATCGACGCAAAATCTACACTTCTACCTTCACTAAAAAGTTCTATCATAGACGTCACTTTTGAAGAACGAGAATTCTGCGTCGACGACAGAAAATTTTGTGGTTTTGTGCGCAGTTGTACGTTGACGCCACCAACTCGTTTTTCAGTCTGACTTGTATATTGCTTAGATCCCATGACAGCTACTTCCTCAGTTGGTCATACGAATGCCGTCATAAAAACAGAACAAAAAAATATACAGTACGATGAGTCAGTCCACGCATATCAAAAGATCGAAATACTGGTCTAAGAGATATATTATAATGCTCATAATCCATCATTTGAATCGACACACGCGGATACAAAACAATACACCATGCATTTATATAGTGTCTATCCACCTAAAAGTAGAACTGAAAATGGAAATTGAACGGATAGAAAGAAGAGTATTTTCAAGCTATTTTGTAGGCTTAAGTTGCACTAGTATGTATTTCTATGCCTCCAAATAGAAGGCAAATAAAAGGAAACCAGGTGGTGCATGGTTTCATCATCCGCCCAAGGCAGATACAACTAACTGCACTTTTAATAATGGTGCACTTCCAGTTGGGATATTACAACTAAAAATCATCAACGGCGTTATGTAATGTGTTGACAGTTTTGATTCTTTTCGTTTTGGAAATTCTCTCTAAACAAGGCAAAAAGCGGTGCCCAAACGGAACCAACTAACGACCACTAATATCAAAGAGGTACTAAAAGATGAAGGTACCAGCAACTGCACTCGAAAAGTAAAACAAACATAACTGAACTGCTATGATAAAGTGCAGTGAGTGTTGTCTGCCCTGTGCGATGGTAGAACCATCTACCACTTCTTTTAGTCGGCTCTAACGATACAAAAGAAATATGTTAGGACTATTCCAAGGCCGTACCTACAAGGTTGGACCTTACGGCCACAAAACACGTAAAGTTGTCGTACCGATGCGTTGTATTAAGTTTCATGTAAACGGCAATACACGCTTGTATTCTTCGCGTTAATCGTGATCATATGCCTACAAAGCACAAAGACGCACACAACTAAACGAGCACTTTTCGTTAGCTTGAATAGCAAATCGTTCTGTTTCATTGGAAAACAAATATAAATGCATGTGCTTGCGTAAAACACAAGGGTAAGATAAAACAATCCTGGACAAAACGCAACCTATCCAAACGTTCAGTGCAGCCTTTAATGTCAACTCTGGCTACTACGTTCAGATACATTGTTTCTAAACCAAGCTTTTTGAATCTGATGAGGTCGCTAAAATTGATCTGCAAAAATGGTCTAAACATCCTTTCTCTTAATCAAGAAATATGTTTTGTTAAGTATGAGCCACTGATGGATCGTGCCGACTAGGCACGGGCTATCAGTGGCTCATGCTTGATAGAACAAATATTTTTTATTTAATACAATGATTCATCAAAATTATATCATTATCATTGCCTTTTGGAACATGTTCAATTTAATATTTTTCAGCTCTGTATTATACGAGTAGTGGAACAATTGTGTCGATCTGTCATAGGCTGGAACGCTTAGCTCATTTTAATGATACGATTTGATCATGAAATGCCGAAAAAATAAAAATCCTGAATTTTTGTCATAATTTTTGCTAATTTAGATAGCGGGGGTAGTACTTCCAAGGTTTGACGTTGGGATGAAAAGGGGTCTATTCCGTCGAAAAATTAACATGGCTGAGCTTGTATAGAATACACTTTCTCGCAAAGGCACAGGCTATTGGTGGCTCATGCTTGATAAAATAAATATTTTTAGATTCATAAAAATGGTAGATGCGTGGTCCGCGGGGGCGTGATGGAAGCGACAATAGCTGTCAAACATAATACCCGATGAATGATTCGGGTTCGAACCCCGGCAAAGTATGGTCAATATCATCGATGAACCAAAAGGCCTTCAAAGAGCAATACATGCGGGGTACCCCTAGGCAAGACACTGTAACCCACAGCCTTGGGACAATGCTCGATAACCTTTTCGGTTCTCCATTGGTTCCACACTAAATGGAATAACAAGACGCAAGTTAAATCTCGTAATCAGATATAATTGTTAATGTTGTTAATTCAATACTGTAAAATAAAGTTTCATTTCCTTATTAATACCCAGGGCAGATAGAAACTGCTGTGATTTTGATTTCATCGCCTTCACACTGCTTTCCAGCTCACGTGGATTTGCAAGTTTTGAAAACTCAAGTCAATAATTATTTTTTGGGAATCAAGATTCTTTAGCCTCCGTTTTCGCCCTCCTCTAGCTTTTTGCACAACATGGGTTTTGGGTGACTCTTATTATTTATAGTCACTCAAAACTTTGCTCTGAGCAAATTCAACTAAAAAAAACACCACTCAATTTACTTTATCATGGTGTCTTACTTCTGTATAGGATGTAGTACGGTTGCTGGTACTTTTATCTTGTATACATTAGCTCTTTGTCATTAGAGTGGCCGTTGAACGCTGCTCTCTCGGCCTTCCTTGGACCGAACTTGTATAAAAAAATCACCACAAATTAAACTAAAATTTTCTCAGAATATTTGTCAAATCCTATAAAATGGCATAAATAAATACATAACTCAATATATCAAGAATCAATTCAACCTTGAAACTGAAACCAAAATCCTCATTTGATAAGATATTATTTACAAACTATGAGACTTCTTTCTTTGACTTCTTCTGAATCATACTGCTAATACAGCTAGCCTTTCATAATAATATCATATGCTTGCATTATAAATAGAACGACTCGTGCACTGGATGCGAATAGTCTCAGATAACAGACTAGTCGGAAGGAGATTGATCAAATATTTTTTGTCAAGAATGAGTCACTGGTAGATCTCGCCGACGAGACGAGATCTATCAGTGACCCATGTTTGACAAAATAAACTTTCCGATCGAAGTATAGGATAGGATATTATTTTTATCCTGCGGGAGAGGAAAGCCGAGAATACAGCTTAACCATATTGGGAACCACGACCTCTCGTGCAGATACCAGTTCCGAATCGGGAGTGAAGATTTTTTTGGATTACCATTTTTCCGACGCATGGATCTGGTTGGTGGAGAAAGCCGTAAGCAGTCCTTACGTGCACCGGCGAGGTGTCCAGCACATAATCATCATCCCTCATGGGATTTGAACCTGCGTCCTGACGATCAGAGATGCGTAGCTCGAAGTGTATCCCAACACTTTACCGATTGAGCTAATCGGGCACATGCAACCACCAGCCACTCATGCACTGTCTACGATTGGTATCATATAAGACTCCACTTACATTGCAGATTACATCGTTTATAACAGCAAAGAGGTCTCTATCCTACTCTTCTAAAGCAGCAATCTGGGTTTATGACATGTAAGGTAGAAGAGCCTGACCGATTTGCTTTTTTGCAACCGATATTTTGACATTTTCAACAACCGATATTGTATCTTACGTAAAACTCCTTAAAAAATCTTCCGAGGAAAAGCAATAAATCGAAAAACATAATGAAAGAACATGCCTATTGCATAAGAAAGGAAAATGAATATTAAAGAAATTCACAGTACCGGTACTTCAAAAAAACAACTATACAAAAAATTACAGCCTGCATTGCACTTTTGCACCAATTTTTTACGAAGGGAATAAATTTCATCCCACACAAATAACATCTGGGAACATGCTGGGGATTTACCGAGATAGAAAGTGAAAAATATTGTGCATATGTCCATTTAAACAAATAACGTGTCGTTTGAAAAGAATTGAGCATGTCCATAAGCGTATTTCGTTGGCCGATAATATCGGCCGTTTTGTGATCTGCCGATATATCAGTAAACAGCAAAATTAGACCGATATATCGGTTTATCGATGTATTAGTCACGCTCTAAAATAAAGACGTTATTCACATTTTCATGTTCTGCCGATATATCCGTAAAAAGCAGAATTTAGTTGATATATCGGTTTCCCGATGAATAAGTCACGCTCTATAATAAAGGGCTGCACTAAATCTAATATCTCTGGTTTTATCCCCTTATTAATATCTAACTCTATTGTGTGACCTTAGAATCAAAATAGCACGCTATCTACTGTAAGTCTTAAAACAGCTATGCCACGGAATAATAAGAATCCCTCCATAAATATTTTCTGTCCGTCTGATTAGCGTTGGAGAGTACCGGTATCTGCCATTCTGCTCTGTCGGAACACGATCTTGTTTTCTTCGGGTAGCTGAAATGTTCTTGATATTTTCTTCAGGTGGCCAAAAAGATTCAAAACCATCAACACTGCTATTTCATAGCAGTATTGATAATTTTGAAATTTTTCTACAGATTGGTTGCTATCGTGCAGTCATAAGGAGATATGTTATTTTAATTCTCTAGTGACAATTATACATGATGAATCATTCCACATTTGCCACATTTTCTTCTGGTTGTGACCATTTTCTTCGGGTATCTTGGTGGCAGGGTAACTGACATTTCCGCTACTGTGTATCCTATTAATGTGCGGTATGTGATATCACGGGAACGAGCCCTATATTTGCAACAACTTAATATTATACATAATATAAAAAAAGCCCAAACAGGCGCTCAGTTTCCTTGCAGATCGTCCTTGGGGAAATAAGTAACAGTACATCACTCATTACCCTTTAATTCAGGAGTCTGGAATGTCCTTTGTTAGAAATAGGTAATTATCCTTCTCAGTAAAGGCCCAAATACACTGAAGTCGTCTTACTGATGCGTTGCATTACGTTTCGGGCAATAAAATAGAGAACGGCGATACACGGCTGAACGGCTTTGCGTTAATTGTGATCACTTGCATACAAAGCACAAAAAAACAAAAGGAGCACTCTGCATTAGCTTTCATAGCAAACTGTTCTGTTTCATTGGAAAACGCAAGGAAATGCATGCAGAGCATTGCGGTTGTGTGAAAAGAAACAAATCTAAAAAACGCAACCTACGCAAACGTGTAATGCAACCTTAAAAATGTCACAAGGATTTGCCTTTTTTCTTTCAAAACAATTAATATTGTCTATGTTGCTATGTTTTGCAGCAAGGAAATGACTCAGGACAAGTTCACTGTTTAGATTAGATTGAGACTTGATGGAGTTGTTATTAGAACCCGACCGATATCGTATTTTTGCAACCGTTATTTTGACATTTTTGACCATCAATAACCGAAATTTTATATTATGCGAAACTCATTGAAAATTCTACCAAAGAAAAAGGCAATAAATCTAAAAACATAATGTCTATTGCCTAAGAAAGGCAAATGAATAAGGATAAAATTTTCAGTACTTCAAAAAATATATAACTACGGTAGTCAAACATTTGTAGCTTTGTATTGTATTTTACGTGCTGTGGTTTTTCTCAGATTGAAGCGGAAAATATTGTGCAGTTTTGCTATTTGAACAAAAACGAGTCATTTTAAAAGATTTGTTCTTATCTATAAGTGTATTTCGGTTGGTCGATATTATCGACTGCTTTGTAATCTGCCGATATACCGGTAAACAGCGAAATTTCACCGATATATCATTCGGGCTGGTCTCTAGTTGATATCGTGTTGGCTAGTTGAAGATCTCAAGTTTGAGTCTTGGCTCATTAATCCATACTCTCCACTGAATCTAGAGTGTAGCAACTTGGGTAGATTCGACCGAACCGGAGAGATTATACCTTACCAACAACAATAACTTTGTTCATCTATTTTCATATATTTTGGACAGTCTTATAGGTGGGCTAGAGGTGAAACATTATAACAACCACTCCATCCACCTAACTGGTTATATTTATATCCTGCAGTGCATCTACAATAGTTGAAATCTGACCTTTGAGTGTCTAATTTTAATAAAAACGAAGTATCATTTTTATCGAAAAAGGTAAAGTATATCATCAAAGTCATAGTCTCTTAACCTCGGGGCAAATCCAGATACCATGATGCAGTTAATGTGTTTTAAAAGCATCATTGATATCCAGAAAACTGCTATTAAATGTTATTTAAAGTTAAAGCTTTCAAAATACCAAAAATGATATTATTCCGAGCAACAATGCTTTGATTTTGTCAAACAACTGAATTGAACAAGATTCTCTCGGCTGGAGCTGGAGTCGCCTGGACTCGAACCCGAAATCTTCAGTCTATGACACCGACATGATACCCACCAGGCCATCCACTTATCTAATTATATTCTGCACCGCATCCACATGACAGTGGAAATCTGACCTTTGAGTGTCTTTTTTTAATAAAATGGAAAAACAAAGCATCATTTTATCAAAGAAAGTAAAGTATATCATCAAAGTCATAGTCTCTTAACCTCGGGGCAAATCCAAGTCTCATGATGCAGTTAATGTGCGATAAAAGATTTAAATAAAATCCTGAAATCTCCTATCAAATGTTGTTCAATGTTGAAGCTTTTGAAACACCAAAAAAACGATATAATGTCGAACTAGAATACTTTGATTCTGTGAAACAACTGAACTGAACAAGATTCTGCCCCCCTGAATGCAACACACCAGTCTAAGCAACCTACCTTTGGGTGCCCGGTTGGCTCAATCGGTAAAATGTTAGGAATAAGCTTTGAGCTACACATCTCTGATCGTCACGACGCAGGTTCGAATCCTTTCAGGGATGATGATTATATGCGAGAGGTCTGCTGGACGCATCGCCGGTGGTTCACGTAAGCGCTGCTTACGGCTTCCACCACCAACCAGGTCTACCCACAAGAACAATGAAAAATACGATAATCAAAAACCTTCACCCCGATTCGGAAATGATATCTGCACGAGAGGTCATGGTTCGTCATATGATTAAGCTGTATTCTCGGCTTTTCTCTCCCTCAGGATAAAAATGATATCCTATCCTCCCTTCTGTCTTTCCTTCTTGTACGCCTTTGTATATTTGAACAGAAACCGTATTAGAGTATGCATTGTGGTAAAAATTTATCCAGTACATAATTGTGATGTATCTAATTCCCAATTCTGTTTATGTGAATTTGAATCTTATCCGTTAGTTGCTGAGCTACCGCCATGATTACGAGATCCTAAATTGGTTGGTTACTTGGTACGTCTGGCTCACTTGTTGCCTTGTATCTAGTATTTACTATTTAGTTTATTATATGCTTAGCTGTCAGAAAAATAATTAAAGCCTAGTCTTGATTCTGGAGTTGTAATTTGAATTGTATACAACTATAGGTTACCGCATGCATTAAATGCAAAGATAAAACCACAATATCAACATACTTTAACATACAATCAAATTTTTTTGAGAACGGAACAAAAATTCTCATCTCAAGAACGAAATAAACAAATCCAGTAAAAATTCTTATAAAGGATCGAACGTCATGAAATAAAAACTCTCTCTATAAAAACAAAATACACAAAATCATTCATGGAAAAGTTTAACATAATATAGAGGTCCTGAGCCTTGCTTCACACAACATGAATTCTATATATTCATCTTTTTAGTCTCCGCATATGTATGTCTTTCGCCATTTATAGTCACAGACCAACGACGGCGGAATATCTCCAACACATGGTCAGACTTATCGACAAAAAAGTGAATAGATGGATATATACTGACAAAAAAGATTCTTTTTGCGGAAAACAAGAAAATTTAGCCGAAAAACTGTCGTATAACGTTGGAGACTAAAAAACTGTGCTAACGACGCTAAAAATTAACAATTTTTAATTAACGATTAACAAATTTATCGTAATTTTTCATTTTATGCAGGTCAAAATCAGGCAAAACAGGCCAGAAATAATATTAGAGCAAGTGTGAATCAAGACTCAAATCTCTCTGAGATAACATTTTTAACAATTTTCTCTGGAAAGTTTCACACAGATATCTATGTCTCATCATGACCACTAATTACAATGTAATTCTGAATAGAACAAGATCAGATAACAAAAACCACAGCCATAGTTATATGTTATATATGGTTTATTTCTGTAACGTTTCGCCTGACCCGACAAGCATTTTAAAAAATGCCACATTTCTAAGTGTCTTGCTTATCACTTACATAAATTTATTTCTGTGAAGTTTCTGTAACAATTTTACCTTTAAAATGTCTGAAGAAGTCTGACTTTGGTCAGATGAAACTTTACAGGAATAAATTTGTGTAAGTGTGAAGCAAGACTTTGAACCTCTCTGATTAATCATAATTACTCTTGCTACTGTATCGTTGCATGTACTGCATACGGATCCGCAAACACAAAGGCACAGAGGAAGGATAAGTAGTTAGTCCACATCCCTCAGACCAACAGAGTTATATATGGCACAGTTTTTTTTTAGTTCCCCATTCGAGCGAATCTCAGTTCGTACGAACCTAATCAAGTCGAGCATGGATTAACAAGCCAGACTCCCTGGGACTTGAACCCGAGATCTTCAACATGTGATTTAGGGATGGCCCTAGTAGTCCATGCCAGAGTGGCAAAATTCCAGCTGCCCAAGACCCCAGAAGAAAATGGGTTCCAACAGAAAAAAATTTGGCAAATGAACAATGTTGCATGATATACCTGTGGCTAAAAGAATAATAGTCACTTTTTGAGTGTCTGGCAGCAACCAAACTGTGTAGAAAGGTTCAATATCATCAATACTGCTATGAAAAAGGCAGTGTTGATGGTTTTGAAGCATTTTGTTCATCAGAAGAAATGATATGAACATTTTAGACACCCGAAAAAATGAGATTCTGTCATCATGACCCATGCCCCCTACACCAATTGCATAAACAAGAAATTACTGCAAAATGACCAAGTATCAAAAATTTCCTTTATTGAAAATGTTGAAGTACTCCATTTGTATAGTAAATTCCAATACCGTTGTACGTATGTATTTATTTTGCCTTTCAGCATGCACGGTAACAGTAGAAAATATTCATGTTTTTTTTAACTTGTAAGATAAAAATGTAACAAACCGTTATGATATATTATTAGCCCATACACAGTTTTCTCACAATTTTTTCACAGTTCATATTTTTTCAACAGCACATTTACATTCCCATGTGTAGACAGACACATACAGTATATCCAAGCATATCTACATGTCCTGTTAACAATTGAAAACCACTCTTACATATTTCATTATTATATAAAAGGTCAGGGAGTATGCACAAGGCCGCACAGGCCTAAGACACAGTGTGCAGCATAGACCCTGTAATTAAAAAAAAATTAGAAAAAAAAACAAACGAAAAGAGGAAACGGACGTGTGAAAAAAGTTTTTTTTACAGCTACTTTCTGGGGTGGATCACCCTGCTCAAGGCCCTGTACCAGTGGCCACTCATAGATGGGTGGGGTTGGAACTGCTAGAAAGATATGATCTGGCTTAGTCTACCCAAGTTATAACACCCTGGGTTGAGTGGTGGGCATGGATTAACGAACCGGACTCGTCAGGACTCGAACCCGAGATCTTCAACCTGCGACGCCAACGTGTTTAACCAGTAGGCCAATGCGCCCAAATATTTTAACATGATCATAATACTAAACTCAACTACAAAGATAACATCATCCACAAGAAAACATTAAAATAAATTATATGCAAATGCTAACACACGAATACTGCCTCCTAGTTCCTCTGCTCTGAGTAGCGCAATAATTATTAAATCACTATCTTAACCAAATACAGGAAATGAGCAAAAAGTTTTTGTTAAAAGACAATTGGAAAAATCGCTCGATACGTTTTTTTTATCGAGTATGAGTCACTATAGGATCGTGTCACTGAGGCATGTTTCATCAAAGGCTCATGTATGGCAAAATTAAATTAAAGAGATGATTCTGCCGCAGAGATGCGGCTCATCAGTGGTTCATACTTGGAAGAATAGGACTATGGAGATGATTTTGACACCGAGGCACGGTTCATCAATGGCTCATGCTTGGCAAGATAAATTCTCTGATTTAATGAGCTCCGAGCGTAGGTTTAGTAGTATTGATGATTTGAAACTTTTTTTACAAGTTAGTTGACACCAGATATTTAAAAAGTAGTCTCCTAGCAAAACAAAATATCACGAGGTGCATAAGGTAACGAGCGGATACCTGTGGGTTTAATGAGTTCCAAGCGAAGCTTTTTTAACAATTACTTCCTGGTTTCTTGTTATCGTAGAAAACAAATAACAGGCTGACAGAATGCCAGCTTCTGTTGAATTAAGACGACTGAAGAAAATGAGTTCCGCAACAAAAAAAAGTTATCAAAGGGTCAGCATTTCATGATAAATCTGTGACTAGAAGATTTAAAGTCTCTTTTCTTTTTCAGCGTCTGGTAGCAACACAACTATATAAAAACGTTCAAACTCATCAACACTGCTATGAAATAGCAGTGTTGATGGCTTTGAAGCATTTTTGTCTATAAAATGAAAGATCTAAACATTTCAGACATCCGAATAAAAACAAGATTCTGCTACCCTGTTGTGAATTGAGTGGTTTCAATAAATACCAGTTTCCCAACCAGATATATCTTGATTAGGTCTGGGCGATTCTATTTGGTAATTCGAATCAATCCTGAATCGCTCAAAGAAACAAAATCATGTCGAGTGAAGTAAAATTTTCATTTTTGACGACGAAATGCCAAATTTGACCAAAATCAATTATAATTTGTCGATAAAAATAAAAAAAATTTCTGCACTTAGGCATGGCGTGCGAATTGAAAATATATATTTTAAGAATTTATAAAGTTAGTAATTTGTGACTATAAATATAAGTAATATTAAAATGATGTATTTGTTATTTATATGGACTTTGTTATTCGATCCGACTTGAGAAAAATAATATCTGAATCAGATTCGAATTCTAAAAGATTCGATTTTGCCCAGCTCTAGGCTTGATCAAACATGTTTTGTTGATAAAGCGTGAGTCACTGATGAATCGTGCGACTGAGGCACGATCCATCTATGGCTCATGCTTGACAAAAAATATTTAATCAGTTCTGTGCGAAGGTTCAATTCCATTTCCTTTCTAGTTGCCAGTGGAAGCACTGATTTGAATGGACAATTTTTTTTTCCGGGTTTTTGAAGCGTGCATAATCATTATCATCAAGTGATCAAAAAGCTTCAGAACCATCATTACTGAGTGGTCCTAGAGCCTAGTGGCATGTCGATAAGACAGTTAATATCGGTCTTGGGTTTTCCAAAATATCGTATCGCGTTAATCTCCACAATGTCGGTTTTCTGTGATACAGGTATTTCGTGACATACTGCCTAAAATGATTACAAGTTGATGCATTATAGCATCAAGTACGGTAACGGACACCTGCTGATATCCCTCAATTGAACTTTTGCAATGTCATGAAACTTGCCACACTTAGAGTTATGCACCCGATTTTTTCAACCAGGTCATGCTTTACGTGGCACTTTAAAACGACACAATGGCATGGTTTTTGATGGCAGAAAATCAAAACCGGTAATATCTGTATTTTGGCGGCGTATGCCAGTACAAAATATACCTAATGTCACCCAGCTCTAAGTAATATTGATGACTTTTAAACTTTCTGTACAGTTTGGTTGCTTCAAGACATTCGAAAAACGACGTTATATTCTTCCAGCAAAAGATATATCATCATTAAGTATATCAGGGAATGAATGGAATCCTATGGTTTAACCTTTTGAGGAGTTTTCCTTGCGATTACTTCCCGGTTTCTTATTGACACACAAAGAACCGGTTCGAAAGGGCCATTATTCGCTAATATGGTAATTCGATGTTACCGTAATATTTTTTGCTTAAATTCACTCAAAGCAAAGGTTGGCAGCTTAGCTTAACTTTCAATTGAGAAAAAAAACACCAGAGATGCCCTTGTTATTATTTTATAATCTTTTGCAGAGACTGAATATACATGTCTGTGATACATTATGCTTTGAAAAGTTTTTTTGCATTAGAAATTATATTCCGCCTTGGTGGACCTCGCCATTAATTGCCCAAGAAAAATAAAACATCGATGTACAAAATATTTCTGGTAGATTTGGGCACAAATTTCAATTGTTGTGCTTTCATAGTGATTTTAATTGCTCAACCGGTGATGTGCAAATGATGTTTTATTTTTGCCAACGTTTCAAATGTAAATACAGACGTTTTTCATCAGGGCAATAGAAAATTCAAGCCATAAACATTAGTATATACTGGAGAGGGTCGTTCAAAAAAATTGATAGAAAACAAAAGATAAAATACTCTTATTTCTTTACTAGCATATTTTAGAACAACACACCTTTATATTTTATCAGTACCATATTCGTGGATTATAAGTCACTACTTTTTTCAAAAACTGTTCCTCCTGAGACTTATACTTTGACCTATGTATTGTTTTCTCCCGTTCCACGGCAAATTGTGGAGTTTTTTATATATAAAGTATATGTAGATGCTGAGGGGACGAGCGCACAGTGTGTAACAAATTTGCGGTTGCACGAGAACCAGATCATTTTGAACTGAATACATGTTTAACAGATTTTACACGTTCTTATTTTATTTGCACAATAAATTTGTGCGAAATCCCCCTGCGTTTTGTCCACCAATTATGTGTCCATGTTTGATCATATTTTAATTCAGAATTGCTAATATTAGTAACATAGTCGGTTCTAACGTTAGTATCCTTCGCCACTTTTATTTTTAGATTACTCAAACTGATTACTGCAAAGCAAGGCCAAAAGCAGAAAGCAGTGCCTGAACGGAACTCACTAACAGTTGCATAATCGCAAAGAGCTACTACAAGATATAGCACTGCATTCTAACTCTAAGTGGAAAACATCCCAAATGGAACTGAACCACTATGACAAAGTGCAGCAGGTGCATGGCATCTGCCGTGAGCTACGGTAAAATCATCTGACACTTCTTAACTTGAAATGCAGATAGAATTATCGGGCCTAGTGAAGTTTAGTACCATATTCTCGAATGTCATAAAAATAAAAACTGGCAGAATATCCCCATCCTAACTAGGGGGTGCCAATGCTGCAAGCATCTGGCTTTGTCTCCCGAAGTCATTTTTGTTTCTGATATCATCAGATTTTGTGGATACTGGATAGTGGGGTATTTTCTCACAATTGATCAAAGACGAAGATATTGAACTCTCTTTTGGAGCTTTTGACATGCTTCAACCTCACTTAAGATTTTGTTTGCTTTCTAAACTAATATCTAATAAAAAATATGAAACCACATACTGGTAGGTGTCTAAATAAAAATGAATACCGTAGGTCTAACTCTGAACTTATCTGTTTTAATTCATTCCAAGGTAACCTGGTACAGGGCACCGGTACCGCAACTTAACTAATTTCGGACAATCTATTTACTTCATCAGTTATTGGCTACTTTCTTGAAATACCGCAGTTAAAACATTGTCAGAAACAGCCTTTTTCGATAAAAATCCAATACTTGAAGCCACACAGTTCCTATTTTTAGGATTTTTTGAACAGCGAATGCGATTCTTTTACACTGTGGAAATCTGGAAAAATCACCATAAATTTTTGCCTCTTATGGGCGCCCACTAACGGATGAATGAAACCTTAAAATCAACCATAGACATGACATAGATATAGCTTATTTCGAGACCTCCGTCGACACAAAAGGCGAAACAAATCAAGATATAACATTACAGAGTTATCAGGAAACATAGGCATACGCATATTTATTTTGAATTCTCCAATGAAGCACAAACATTAAAAAAATGGACACACGAACACATAAAATTATGTAGAAATTCTGGAGAACATGCAAAACTGCAAATGCGGTTTAAATCATAGAAATTCTATGTTCATAAACACCGACAGACACACTGTGGAACAAAATACACGAACCCCATTCGGTCTAGTTATCCGGATTAAACCTTGTACAACGGAAACAATGCGAAAAAAATGTTCGAGCAGTTATACGGCTTTCGAAAAATAAAACAAAGCGGTGCAGGAAGGAACACATTTAACGGTTTACTACAAGACAACTCCCCAAAAAACGTGATTGTGAAAAAAAAACTTGTGTTCAAGATTTCAAAATTATATTATCTTGCGTAATACAGTGAATGTATGGCAAATTGAAAAGCGAGTACGGTAATCTTATTATTGAAAAAATTATTGACCTGACAGTAAAATACAGCGGCGGTGGTGGGCAAAACAAACCTCCCTGACTCTTATAAGAAAGCTACAGATCAGAGTAGTCATAAGCTATACCAAAATCAAACAGTCATAAAAGTAGCCCAGTTTTAGGTTTTGTTTTCGCATGATTGTCGATGCTTGGTGCATCAACAATCATTGAGATTTATATACATCGCAACGGCTGACCTTTGTGAGTACCGGTACGGGTATGATATATTGGTCGAAGTCCCTTGATGAAGAATTTTGAAATATTTCAGGTCTGGCGCTGTACGGTTCTTGTTTGAATGTGTGCGGAACTCTTTTTGGAGCCTCCGAGAAACCAATAAAATCTGACAGTCTTGTTCTCATAAATCTGTTAGCATCATCGGTACTTGTTTGTAAAGCAGGTTTCGGCTCGGCTGAACTTACATTTTGAAGCAAAATATCGCCGATAGATAGGTTGTGTAGCTACAAAACCGTTCGAAATGAGGCAGTTTGAACAAATCACACAGCATTCCCACTATTTCACAATTAATATTGTATTATATTTGGATAGTAAATAATAAACAGACACTCTGAAATTAAAAATGCAATTAAACTAAAATCAACCACTCAATAACAGCTTCAATAGTAATAATAACAAAGAAAGCATAAATTCACGGGTCCAAAGTCAGCAGGTTGCCTATTATATATAAATAGATTTTTCACAACAAAAAAAGGTTCGGCAAGGGGACGAAACCTTGGTTGAATTTTGAGAACATGCACATAGCACACGCTCCAGATAGTCCCAAATGTTTTTATATCCCAGTCAGAAATTTTAGTTTGTCAAGCATGAGCCACTGATAGACAAAGTCTCGTTGACCCGATCCATCAGTGCACATACTAAATTATTCCACTGGGTGTTACAGCCAGGTAGACAAGACAAGATAAACTTGTTTCGATCATTTGCGTTACCAAACAAAGCATAACAAAGCAAAAAGGTCAGAACATCCAGAAATTAATTTCAAATACAAAATGAGAGAGAATAAAAACATTTCTTTAACCAGGGATAATGGAAATGTAACTTCCCTAAGCCGACCCCAAAACTAGAATAAAGGCTCATAATTAGGCTGGGTTATTAACGATACATGTTCACTTGAAAGTCAAATTGACTGACGTTGAATAAATCAAAGATTATCTCAAAAGGGAAAACGATCGCTAGATCCACTTCGTGGTCATTTACAGAAAGAGAAACTTACAGCAACAAAATTCACATTCGGCTACTAAGTGCACAGGGAAAGTATAAGATATTGAATTGGGACGCTGGAGAAAAGGGTTCTTGTCAAGACTTATCCATGGTTTTAGCCTAGATTCTCGTGTAGTTGTCCTTTTGGTTTAGTTCAAATAATATTCAAAATTTGATAATGTCTTCATACTCGTGATCCATCATACGAAACAAAAGATGCTTTGATAAAAAAGTTCAGACTGGCTCATCATTATAGGAACAATAATTAAAACATATATGATAGCTTGAATGAAGAGAACAAGTAACAGAAAGCACAGTAACTTGATACACAATGTTAACAGTATTAAAAATATTTCAATGAAAGATAACACCGAGTGTTATACCAACTATGTTCACGTACTAGAAAAATCTGAACAGTTTGCCAAAAACATCAGCTTTCAAATAGCGCGGGCATTTCATAATGGATGAAATGCTTTTAATTACAGGTTATACCATAACAGCTGGGTTGAGGTTAAAAAAGACAAAATGAAATTTCTGATTTTTTTTTATTATTATTGAAATTCGTTAGAGCAAGGCCACAGGAAACAAATTTTACTTGACAATTCTCCTGAAGCCACTGAAGTGCAAGGAGCTATTAATGGATGCCTATTATTCGGAGGAACGAGAGCAGAAAGCTCCCTTGAACAAAGTCCATTATAATATCCGTAAAATTACAACGGGACCCTCTGTTATGGACAGAATGGCAATACCGCATGATAAATCAGTCACTTGTACATCAAAATGCTTCTCTTCGAGTGTCTGGAACCAATACAACCGAATAAAAAAGTTTTAAAATTCTGTTGCACTGGTCAGGTACTATATGGTGATTCTGCTGTGCTACGTGCGTGTCGTAAGAGCCGACTAAAAGGAGGCAAAGCACTGGTGGATGGTTTCAACCTCGCCCAGGGCAGATACCACTCACTGTACTTTACCATGACAGTTTGGTTCAATTTCGTTTCGGATGTTTTCCGTTTTAGGGTGCAGTTTCTGGTACTACATCTTGTAGTAGCTCTTTGCTATTGAGTGGCTGTGGGTTGATTTCCTATGGGAGCTTCTTCCCGGCCTTGCTTAGAGTGAATTTCAATGAAAAAAAAACAAATAATTGAACCACACTTGAAAAGAGAAAACAGAGAACAGTAATAATATAAACAAAATTATAAAAAAAATGAAAAATAATTTCTACAAATGGTAAATATAATTAATATATCTAGGACTGCATTTTAATATGTTCATAATATGAAAAAAATAATTTAACTTGAACAGTAAGAAATTCTAAATTTAAAGTTACAAGGAAAGTTGAACAATATGATTCAGTATTAGGATGGGATTTCATTTTTTCCTACGGCAGAGGGAAGCCGAGAATACGGCTAAATCATGTGGTGAACAGCGATTTGTCGTGCAGATACCAGTTCCTTATGAGGTTTTTTTCGGCTTATCCTATTCCTTGCCTTGTATTAACATAACCATCTCATTTGAATTTGTGTCCTAATGTGGGTGGGTTCAGTGCGTATGATAAGGGGTGTACAATTTCATAACATCAAAACAAAAAGGGGGGGGGGGGGGGGGGGTAAATACTTGTTGACTAAATTATGACATCACAGTCAGTGCTGCGGAAAAAAATCGGTCAAATATCCATACAGGAGGCGCCTGAAAGCGGCTGAATAAATGAGAGTTTAAAGATCTCAGGTCCGAGTTCATTTATATTTCATCATGTCTAAAACTATAACAGATCATGCATGGTGATGGTGTAGATTGGTATCTGGAACACAGTTACAGTTGCTTAGTTGGAACTACATCTTGTAGTGAAGTCATGATGGCCGTTAGTTGGTTCCTTTTAGGCACTGCTTCCAGTCTTGCTTTGTGGAAACTTTTTTTTTTAAAAAAAAATTCTGAAGTGCCTTTCTATTCAGGGAAACAATATCCAATAACGCAGCACAGAACAGTGCAGTAGTATATTTGCTCTGGTGAGGACGGACATGTTTTTGCTCGTCTTAGGTTTGAAGAATTAATGGTCGCACCTTAGTCATCAACAAGACTACGGCACCAATTGTGGCACCAGAAATACTTCTTCTTGTAAATGGTCGCACCTTAGTCATCTTGCTTTTTGTAAAAAGTTGACTGCAGTGAACAATATTTGATTTAATTTGTAATATATTTCCTAATTTTTCAATCCGCGATATTCTATTGTCCAGATGAAGAATGTCTGTATAGACATTTGAAACATTGGGAAAAATGAAACATCGTTCGCCCACGTTTAGTAGGCGCGATGGTCTAGTGGTTAAACTTATTAGCATGGCAGGTTCAAGATCTCGGGTTTGAGTCCTGGAGAGTCCGGCTCGTTAATCCATGACCACCACTCAACCCAGGGTGTAATAACTTGGTTACGCTAAGCCGAACAGGAAAAGATCATATTTTTCCAGCAATTCTAACCCTGTCTGTCTATAAGTGGCTGCTAGTACAGGGCTTCGGTCAGCGTGATCCACTCCAAGAAGTGGCTATAAAAAAAATAGCAGTGTTGAAGATTTGGTGATAAGGTTTACCAACCCGGTGGCACACGTAGGGCTTGGCGATTTGATTTGGTGATTCGAAGCTCAGGTGATTTGTATCTGTCATTAATCGATCATAGGAACAACAATTTGCTAAACTGTGTGGAATTTTTCATTTTTGAAGACAAAATGCAATCGATTTTGGTCAATTTGACCAAAATCGATTGTATTTTATCGTTAAAAATGAAAATTTTCTCTCTTGGACTGGAGTGTAATTGAAAATGCTAATATTTGTAATTCGTAACGATAAATTTTTTATTTTTCATAAAGGAGACAATGAGTAATTTTAACAAAATGGGATATCTGTTATTTTTTTAAAAAACAGCGATTCGATCAGATTCGAAAAAATTATCTGAATCAGATTCGAATTCCAATTAAATCAGATTGCGCCCAGCCGTAGGAACACGCACACTGGCGTTCTGCAGGAATACATTGTTTGAAAACTCCACAAATGTTTCTCGCTAACGAACATAATTAATTAATTTCGTCTACAATTAGAAAATTAAGTTTTCGCAAGAGAAGTTGTGTTGTTGTTAAATGCTGGATTTTTGAAGCTTTTTCTTTTCAACATTGCTTTGACCAGAATCTGAAATTGAAAGATGTCCGGTTAGTTTGATCAGTGAAAGCGATAGGAATACAATTCAAAGCACACATCTCTAGCTCCTTGTGCTTCATTTAAAAATCATCATGGACGGAATTGCCGGTCAAATCCGAGAGGATTCGCTTCATTTGAGTGATTGCCGGAACGGATCGGCCTTAAAAATATTCGACCCGAACGCATAAGGTTCGGATTTAGTCTCGCGATTCAAGAAATTGAAAACATTCTGACGCACACTCACCAATGTGTCAAGCCTCGGAATCTGCTTAATACAACTTTTGACATCTTCCTCTGTTACCGTCACTAGGTGGCAATTGTCCTTCTCAGAGGTCAAAGGTAATGAATCGTTGCATGTTACCCATGGATGAACTTTGACCTCTGACATCGTGATACGCTTGGACGGGTCTTTAATCAGCATTTTCTTGATGAGGTCTTTACAGGAAGGACTCACTTCAGGACTAAAGAAACAAAGTAAGATAAGATTTCATTTTTTTTTATTAAAATTTACTCCGAGCAGGTCTGAAGCAGCGTCTGAAAGAAACCAACAAACGGCCACTCAAAAGCAGAGAGCTACTAAAAGACGTAGTACCAGCAACTGGAAAACATCCCAAACAGAACTGAACCGCCATGGTTAAGTGCACTGAGTGGTTTCTACCCTGGGTAATGGTAGACCACTTCTACGACTTCTTTTAGTCGCCTTCTATGACACACAGAAAATACGTTAGGACTATTCTAAAGCCCGTACCTACAGAGCCAAAAATTTATTTATATTGTTCGAATGAGGAAAGCCGGGAATATGGTTTAAACCAATAGCCAATGACGCATAAGGGTCGACAATGGTGCAGTACCCGCGCCGACGAAAAAAAATTCGAGAACGACCTTTTGAATGCTTTAAAAGGTAGAAAAAACAAATATTTTTTTGCATTTCAGGTGCAATTTTTGGGCTGTTACACAATGATATATAATAAAAAACGATTTATAAGGCAAATTTTTTGCCTGCGATGCTCATTATGATATAATTTAACTAAGAAAAATTTCTCTATTTTGGCCGCCCATTCAAAATCAACACAAAATTCAAACTAACCTATCAGGAAAGACGAGTGGATCTTCTTGAATCATCCGATGAAGTTCTAATATAAATTCTGATTGAAACGGACAATGTCCGTATAAGAAACAGAATAATGTTACGCCGAGCGCCCAGATGTCGAGAGGTTTGCCCTGGAAATAAAGAAATATCCAATTTTAGTGCTGTTACCAGTATGTTGAAAAGGGTGCCTGGTTAACTCAGTCGGTAAAGTGTTGGGAATACGCTCTGAGATACGCATAGGTCTGCTGTATGCCTAGCACTGCTTATGGCTTTCCCCATCAATCGTGTCAATGCACAGAAAAACTGAGAAATTAGACAAGGCATCTTCACGCTTACTCTGAACTGGTGTCTGCACGAGAGGTCATGGTTCAACATATGATTAAGCCGTATTCTCGGCTTTCCTCCCCCGCTGGGTAAAAATAAAATTCTATCCTGCACCTAAATGAATAAATATGTTTTTTAAACTACCAGCACATTTTTATGCTTCAATCATACTATATGCGCATCTCCACTGCTTTTATTGCAAATACTTTTTCAAAGTGTTGCCGTAACATGTGAGCTTCTCTGGAGTTTCTATTTTTTTCCTGCTTCACACTCCCTACATTTAAGACCACTAGTTTAAAACTTAGGCTTTTTTATTAAAGATACACTCATTAAAAAGTACTGTCTTTTCCGAATTGCAAACTCATACACTATCTCAAATCACAGACAAACAGAACGATTGTAACTTTTTTCAGAAATTTGCTTTTTTGGCAAACCAGATATATTTTTGGAGCTAAATTTATAGATTTTTATTTACTGCCAATTGTGGTAATGTAAAAAAATTCCAGCAATTCGAGAACATCCATGAAGTTCGTCAAAATCAAAAAACTTGAATATCTCAACAAAATATGTTATAAATTTTTATAACTCTCTCGAAAAACGCTTTTGGTCTGGGGACGTGGACTAACTACTTATCTTTCCTCTATGCCTTTTTGTTTGAAAGGATACAGTAGCAAGAGTAACTATGACTAACTAGAGAGGTTCAAAGTCTTGGTTCAAACTTAGATAAATTTATTTCTGTAACGTTTCATCTGACCAAAGTCAGACTTTTTCAGACAAGCATTTTAAAAATGTGACATTTTTAAAATGCTTGTCTGAAGAAGTCTGACTTTGGTCAGACGAAACGTAACAGAAATAAATTTGTGTAAGTGTGAAGCAAGACTTTGAACCTCTCTAGTTAGTCATAGTTAGTCTTGCTACTGTATCCTTGCATGTACTTCATACGGATCCGCAAACAAAATGGCATAGAAGAAGGATAAGTAGTTGGTCCACGTCCCCCAGGACAAAAGCGTTTTTAAAAAAAAAGATAAAAATATATTAAGTGTGAAGCAAGACTTTGAACCTCTCTAGAAAAATTTGGAAAAAAAGTTAATAAACACCCACCTGGAACTTTTCATCTTTTCCAGCCACTGCTTCTGGTGCATGGAACGCTGGGGTTCCTGCAGAGGTCGTTACTTCAAGGTCATGACCTATGAACTCTTGACTGACCCCAAGATCAGCAATCTAAAAGAATAAATAGAACTCTGCAAGAAACAGATTTATTGTGCTTATAAAGGTAGGAAGGATTCGAACCTGCATTACAACGATCAGAGATGCGTAGCTCGAAGCGTATTTTCAACGCTTTACCGATTGAGCAAAGCGATTTACGATGGAAAAACAGGGGGACAGGCAACTAAAAAGAAGCAAAGAAGTGGTAGATGGTTTTAACATTGCCCAGGGCAGATACCACTCACTGCACTTCACCATGGCGGCTCAGTTCCATTTGGGATGTTTTTCGTTTTGAGTGCAGTTGCTGGTACCACATCTTTTAGTAGCTTTCTGCTTTTAAGTGGCCGTTTGTTGGTTCCTTTAGGGCACTGCTACTGCTTATGACCTTGCTCAGAGTGAATTTTAATAAAAAAAAATGTTATGCACGACAAATTTATGAAATAAAACTCACCTTAACATGGCCTTGGTCATCAAGTAACAGATTTGAAGGTTTGATGTCTCTGTGTATTATCTTTTGGAAATGTACTGTTAAGAGAAGATAAAATAAAAAAATGCTGACTAAGCGAAATATTAGTGGTGGTAAGAGATATAGCATCAGTGATCAATAACACCGCCCAGTGTGCAACCAGGGTTGTTGAGAATATTTTTTTCAACTGCTTTTTGAGTAAATTTCCCGGAGTAAATGCCGCACTATACCTTTGCGTAGGTTGCGTTTTTTCTAGGTTTGTTTTATTTTACCCTTGCCTTTTACGCAAGCGCAATGCTCTGCATGCAGTTCCTTACGTTTACCAATGAAACAGAACGGTTTGTATTGCAAGCTTCTTGTTTCGCTGCATTCGTTCGTGCTTTGTAGGCACATGAACACGTTTATCACAAAGCAATGCAGGTGTCTATTGCCGTAATGCAACGCATCGGTGAGACAACTTCACATGTATTGTGACCTTAAGATCCATAAGCGTTCTACTCTAGATAATATAAATGCCATGGTTGGTATAATCAGATTTAATACACCATGGCATAGGATTTCTAAAGAGAAATGAACTGTTTACTGTGAGGAGCAGTACTGCCGACAAATAAACAATCTACAACTAACGCATACGACTCTGACTGGTTATTACTCTCCCAAAATTTCTCTGTGAAAGTGTAGATGGTTCTACCATCGTCCAGGGCAGACACCACTCACTGCACTTCACCATGGTGCAGTTGCTGGTACTACATCTTTTAGTAGCTTTTTGCTATTAAGTGGCCATTAGTTTGGTTCCTTTTAGGCTCTGCTTCCAGCCTTGTCCACAGTGAATTTCAATAAAAAATAAAAACAAGGGCCAGATGCATATACAACGATAAGATGCTATAAGTAGGACCAGGTCATTAAATATTTGATTTTTGGCGTCATTTCCAATTGAGAAAATTTACGTAAAAAACATTCAAATCTAAAATTTACTATTATTATTAAAAAAAAAATTTTTTTCTCAATCATCGCCTCATTGGATTTGGTGAACTAGGAGAGCAGGCGTGATCAAAATCAAGAATCTGTTGAATTTAGAATTAAATTGAGTAATATTAACGAATCGAATTAGAAGCATTATATTAGACAAAAAATAAAAAAAAATTTCTCAGAAAATTGTTAAAGCATTGAAATTGACACATATTTTCTAGAAATGCCTACTTTTTTGAATCTCTTGAGATTGAATTGCTGAGAGAATTGGATCTAATATTTTGGTCCAACTAATTGGTGGGGAAATTAAATTTTTTTTAGTAAAATTCACTCTGAGCAAGGTCGCAAGCAGTGCCTGAGAGGAACCAACTAACAGCCATTTAAAAGCAAAGAGCTACTAAAACATGTGGTACCAGCAACTGCCCTTTTAACGAAAAACACCCCAAATGAAACTGGACCGCCATGGTAAAGTGCAGTGAGTGGTATCTGCCCCGGGCAATGGTAAAACCATCTACCACTTCTTTGCTTCCTTTTAGTCACCTCTTACAACACGCAGGAAATATGTTAGGAATATTCTAAAGCCCCACACAAAATTATCATTTATAATTCAATCCCTCACAGTATTCAAGTCCTAGCGTCGCATCTCTGAAATAATTCCTGGCTTCATCTTCAGTGAATGTGTCTGTGGATGGAACGTCCATAACTTCACTGGAAATTTAAAAGATAACAGGATTTCAAACTTAATTTAGAATAGGATAGGATATCATATTTATCTTGCGGGAGAGGTAAGCCGAGAATACAGCTTAACCATATAGCGAACCACGACCTCTCGTGCAGATACCAGTTTCGAATCGGAGTGGAGGTTTTTGAATTATCGTATTTCTCATTTTTCCTGTGCATGGATATGGTTGGTGGAGGAAGCCGTGAGCAGCGCTTACGTCAACCACCGTGCACCGGAGGCGTCCAGCAGACCTCTCTCATATAATCATCATCCCCCACGGGATTCGAACCTGCGTCATGACGATCAGATTTGCGTAGCTCGAAGCGTATTCCCAACGCTTTACCGATTGAGCTAACCAGGCACCCCTCTTTCGAGGAAAGCTGAGAATATATCTTGATTAACGAAACCAACCTAGTTATTACTTAAATTAGGTGAAGTAAAATAAATTCACCACAAAACTAGGCACAGTATTACTAGGTAACCTGGTTTTACCTTCAAAACTTTCGAAAGTTAAAATCTTGAAAGAATCTATTCCGAAAGTATTTTTTTATAATGAAAATATTTGCCTAGTTTTTATGCTGGGTGCCTAGTATTATAGGTATAGGAATTATAAGCTGATAAAAAGATGTCTTTGTTTGTTTATTATACGACTTCCGATTTGAATATTCGAAGAGGTTCAGGAAAATTATTCGATCCTATTCTGAAATCAAAAGATATTCGATTCGCTCCTAGACATGGTAAATCATTTTTATCAAGAACATATTCCCTGAACCGACAAATTTCTTGCGAATCCAGCTGAAGATCCAAATCTCAAATCTCACAAAATAAACTATGATTTTGAAATTTTTTTTATATTTAGATGGCACATTTGAAATTTAATACGCATTGGCATGAGCCATATATGGGCACCTAGGTGGCCCTATCCATTATTAATGTCATGAACACTTCAACACACATTTAGCCCAGGAGATAAAACTTTGATCTCACCCTTTTTGCATAAGTTCAAACACCATGTAGAGCTTATCTTGCCCTGGATCGTCAAGGACCTGAAATGAAACGCAAAATATATTTATTTATCAGACCTTATATATTATTGAAGACACAAAAATGTTTTTAAAATTCTCAAAACTGCCAAGCTTATATTTGTATGATTAAAGTTATAATCACTGGAAGAGATTCTATTTTTTTTACTGGTGAATACTTAAAGTTTGAAACAGCGTATTCATGGTTAATTCTTGCAAATGGGACCAATTGTCTTAGCTGACATTTTATAAGACGGGGGGATGGAGGGTGGGGGGGAGGAGGTGTGACAGAATATTGTTCTTCCCGCATGTCCAGTAGAGTTGGGATGTAATTGCTGCAGGCCATTCGAGATTACAGCAGATTTATTTATGCAATTCCGTAAATATTAACATTTCTGGTTCCTACAAATTTTTGAATGATATGTCCCGAACGATATATGTTCGTGGCGATAATCCAAGGCACATGCTCTATCACAATATTAGAAGACTTCAATCATCGCATCCTCGATAACGGAAATTAACATATATCAATTTAAATCTGACATATCAACGCAAACAGTGAAAAGACATCATAATAAAGCAAAAAACAGTTTCTATTTTTTTGTGAGGGAGGGGGTCCCGCATGTGTATGGTCGAATTTAAAAATATTTATATTTTTTTGAGGTGAGAAATTGCGTGTTACTTTCTTCTAATGTTTCCTTGAAACTTATTCCATGGCAGGTTTTTAAACTTTCTTTTAGGTTTTGTTTGCTTTCCTGATAACTCTGTAATGTTATATCTTCATTCGTAAAGCCTTCTGTGTCGAAATAAACTATGTCTATGTGAGTGTGCTGAAATACGTTATTCCGTCAGTGTCGCGTAAACCCGTTATAACGTAAATTCAGCCCAACTCTAGTGTCAGGACAGTCATTGTCTTCAAACGGACAAAAATTTTCAAAACTATCAATACTGCTATTCAGACAACTAAGAGAATATGTTCTGTAAGAAGCAAATTATTTAGTTGGCGTAATGGCTTAGTGGTTAAACATGTTGGCATCGCAGGTCGAAGATCTCGGGTTCGAGCCCCGGCGAGTCCGGCTTGCTCAGCACTCAACCCAGGGTGTAATACCTTGGGTAAGCTAATTACAGTAATTGTAATGTAGCCCTGTCTGTCTATAAGTGGCCGCTGCTACAGGGCCTTGGGGAGGGTGATCCACTCTAAGAATTGGTAATGAAAAAGCAAAAAAATTTTATCAAATGCTCAAATATTTCATATCTCTTGAAGAATTGCATGTCTCTTTTGCGAGTCTGATAATAACCAAACTGTAGAAAAAGGTTCAAAATGAAATAGTAGTATTGACGATTTTGAACCTTTTTTTACAGTTTGGTTACCACCAGACACTCAAAAAGACAATCAATTCTTCAAGCAAGAGATGAAATATTTGAGCCTTTGATCAATTTTCTTCTGACAGAACATTTTCTTATGGTGTCTAGATAGAGATAGCTGACATCCCGCCAGTCCAAGGTCTATGACATATTACCTCCACCAGTTTGATGATGTTCGGATGATCCAATTTCTTCAACAATGCAATTTCTTGATAAACTTTATCCAGTGGAGTGGACATTTTTCTTGCACCTTTGCGAGGAGGTGGCCTTCCTGGAAAGTAGTAAATTAGAATAAGAATTCAATTTTATCCTGCGGGAGCTTAATCATATGGCGAACCACGGCTTCTCTCGCAGATACCAGTTTCGAATCGGGGTGAAATATTTTAGCTCATCATATTTCCTGTGTGTGAACCTGGTTGGTGAAGGAAGCCATGAGCAGTGCTTAGGTGATCCACTGTGCACTGGCGAAGCACCCAGTAGACGGCTCGCATATAATCATCATTCCTCACAGGATTCGAACTTGCGCCTCGACGATCAGAGGTGCGTAGTTCGAAGCGCATTCCCAACGCTTTATCGATTGAGCTGACCGGTCACAGGTTGAATTCAAGCAGTTAAACTATCGACAACTGGGCTGGCAAAATGTCAGCTACTCTGACCCAAATGACTGACAAAAAAATTAAGCAGAACCCAAAAAATTTTATAAGTGAGAAAAGCAAATTGGTTAAACATTGCCCAGAGAAGACATCACTCTACTATTGTGGTTCAGTTCTGTATAAAACGTTTGCCATTTTTTCATCACAATCACTCATCTGAGTCAATCACCCTGGGCAAGTCCCTATACCAACTGCCACTTATAGGTGAACATGTCAATATTTTTTATCGGAATTCACTCTGAACAAGGCCGGAATCAGAGCCTAAAAGGAACTAATTAACAGCAACTTAATAGCAAAGAGCTATTGAAAGATGTAGTACCAGCAACTGTACTTTAAACTGGAAACATCCCAAATCGTCATGATAAAGTGCCTGAGTGGTACCTACTCTGGGCGATGATAAAACCATCTACAATTTCTTTAATGCAGTTATATTGAAAAGCTGTGCACTTCCGGTTATTACACCCTGGGTTGAGTTATGGACATGAATTAACAAGATGGTCTCGCTGAGAATTGAACCCGAGTTCTTCAACCTGTGATGCATCATGATAACCACTAGGCCATCGCGTTATCAGGTCGATTGATGGTTTCATATTTACTTAGGGATAGGATTTCATTTTTATCCTGCGGGAGAGGAAAGCCGAGAATACAGCTCAACCATATGGCGAACCACGACCTCTCATGCAGATACCAGTTCCGAATCGGGGTGAAGGTGTTTGGATTATCGTATTCCTCATTTTTCCTGAGCATGGACCAGTTGGTGAAGGAAGCTGTTAGTAGCGCTTACGTGAACCACCGTGCACCGGCAAAGCGTCCAGCAGACCTCTCACATATAATCATCATCCCTCACGAGATTCAACCCTGCGTTATCCCGATCAGAGATGTGTAGCTCAAAGCGTATTCCCAGCGCTTTTACCGATTGAGCTAACAGGGCACCTTGTGCTAACAGGGCACCCTTGGCTCCCAGCAATATTGAGGAGCATTCGCTCATTCCTTCTGGGTGCCACTTCTATCCCAGCTTAGACTGTATTACCTAATTAAAAAAATATGTCAAAAAATAAATAAATCACAGAAAGGAAAAAGTGCATGTTTGATAACCCAACATCAAGTAATGGCCATTAGTTGGCTGGCTCCTTTCGGCACTGCTTCCGGCCTTTTTTTAGAGAAATTAGAAATAAGAAGAGGAACAACTGGACTCACTTAAAAAGCCAGCCTGCCGCAGTAATTTTTTCTTTGATAGAATTTTCATCGCCTGAAATTAAGGTGAAATTAATTTCCTGTTAAAGCAATAAGGATATAAGATGGGATTTCATTTTTATCATCTGGGAAAGGAAAGCCGAGAATATGACGAAACCATATGGCAAAACATGACCTCGTGCAGATACCAGTTTCAAATCGTTGTGAAGGTTTTGGCTTCATAATATTATTTTTACTCTGGAGGGACATAAATGGTGAGGGAGTCGTAAGCGACGCTTAAGTGAACCATCATGCATCCAGCAGACCTCTTGCTTAAAATCATTCCTCACAGTATTCGAACTTACGCAAGGACAACAAAACAGCGTAGCTCAAAGTGTATTCCCAAAGCTTTACTGACAGAGCTAACCGGGATTCATGTAACTACAGCAAATTAGTTACATTCTAAATTCACAAAAAAGGATTCTATTCTGAATATAAAATACATAAAATTCTAAGGAGTAGTACAGTGAACTGTCCTTCCTTATGACCTGAGAAATGAAGTAAAAACAGAACACAACATAATCTTTTTCCACGAAATGACAAATATATTTGTAATCTTTAATTAGGTCATTAGCTTAACTTCTTCAGCTAAAACAAGATATGACTTATATAACAACAATGATCAATATTTGTTATTCGTTCTTTAGTATTCATTCGCAGTAATTAGGTATACATTTTTGAAAAATTTCAATAAAACCCTTATTTGTTAAGATATCACTTATCATTATTCGCTCGTATATAAGTCATATCTTGTTTTGTCTAAAGGGCTACGACTCAACGAAAGCTTACAAATATACTAGTAATAGAGATGTTGTTTTTACTCATGAATACTCATAACTTACGTAATAATTCTGGTCATCTTCATTGTACGCCAGCCGAACCATTCCATATGATCCTTGTCCTAAATCTTCTTTTAAATGATATTGATTCAGTTTTTCTGATTCCTGTGTGAAAACGGTAAATACTCATTCATAAGCCATCGCAGATTAAGTGACTCTTGATCAAAAATTTTAATATAACAAGCATGAGCCACCACAAATGCTTTCACAATAACAATTTACCTACTCGAAGCAAGGTTTGAAGCGACATCCTAGAGGCACTCACCTGCTAACTACTTGAATGGCAAAGAGATGAATAGTGTGAAACCAAGAACTGCACCCTATTTTTCAATATTGGAATTCACTCTGAGCGAGGCCGGAACCACTACCGAAAAGGAACCGACTAACGGCCACTTATTAGCTAAGAGCACCAGCAACTGCACTCTAAGTTAAAATCATCACAAAACGAACTGAACCTCCCAGTAAGGTGCAGCGATTGCTATATGCCCTGGGCAATAAAAACCATATGCCACTTCTCCCTTTATTTTTAATCATTTTTACGGCACATAGGAGTTGATTATTAGTAATAGTTATTAGTTGTAATCTTATTAGCGAAGAGCAACTGCAACTGCACTCTAAGTGAAAAACATCCCAAAAAGAACTGAACCTCCTTTGTAAGGTACAGTGATTGGTATATGCCCTGGACAATAAAAACCATATGCCACTTCTCCCTTAACTTTTAATCCTTTTCACACCACATAGGAGTTGCTGCAAGCTCTAAAACACTGATTTGTATTACATATCTGACTCATTGATTGCAAAATGCAGGCTTTTTAATGAAAAGGATGCTCCACAAACAACGACACCAGCGACTCCAGAAGGTCGATATATCGGTTAGATACAGAGTATTACCAATAGTCAAAGTGTCATTATTTATCTTTCGAAAATGATAAAATTTACATGTATGAGCAACAGCTTACCTGTGTGCATCCAATGCTCATTTGCTTTAAATCCATATCTTTTAATCAGTTGCAATATTATTAATTAATATCTATATTAATGATGTAACATTTTTTAATAATAGACATGACATAAGAGATAAGAAGCCTTAAGATGATAATTTTCTCGAATCCAATATTCAAACCGAAAGTCATATAATAAACAAACAAAGACATCTTTAAGATCATTGCTACTGCCCTCAACATTCAGAGTGAAATCTGCAAGGCCGGCAACAACAAACGCTTAAAATAACCATCAAGGAGTCAATACAAGATGTAGTACCAGCAACTAAACTGCCCAAAACATTAAATTAGATTTGTGATATTTTTTTAAAAAAATTTTCTCGACTCTAAACCCTCTCTTTTTATAGACTCATTTTTTTATTCACTCTAAGCAAGGCCGGAAGCAGCGCCCAAAAAGAACCAACTA
Organism: Styela plicata; assembly: GCA_963675895.2. NCBI lineage: Eukaryota > Metazoa > Chordata > Ascidiacea > Stolidobranchia > Styelidae > Styela > Styela plicata. The sequence goes on along the minus strand of OZ023150.1, from coordinate 13,039,117 downwards.
ACAGCCACTGAACAAGTGTTCACTTTTCAACCTGGCTTATTCATAGTTTCTGACTATTTTGCCCAACCGGTGAAAAGAAAACGATGTTTCACAAACGTTTCGAATATCTATTCAGATATCCTTCATCAAGGCAATGAAAATTACATTTTCATTGCCTTGATGAAGGATATCTTAATAGGTAACTCGAAATCAACAAAAATGACAATTTTGAATTTGTTCTATATTAAGTACGAATTTTAACTCAAATTAAAAGCCGATAAAAAGATATTTATTAACTATGAAGACTTTATATTAAAGTGTTTGAATCGGGAAAAATTATTAGATTCTGATTCTGAAACCGAAAGATTTTAATTTCAGCATTCCCAATCAGCGATTATATTTTTAAGTGGAAAAAATCACAAAAGAAGCAAACTACTAATATGCAGTGCAGTCATGGTATCTGCCCTGGGTGAAAGTGATTATGGTAGTGTTTAGGGCTGGGCAATTCGATTCGGTAACTCAAATCGAATTGAAGAACAATTTATTCGAATCAATGGTGAATCGTTCATAGGAACAAACACTTGTTAAATGAGGTAAAATTTTAATTTTTAAATAACGACAAAATGAAACCGCCCACATATGACTAAAATCAACTATTTTTTCATTGAAATAAAAAAATTTCTGTTAGACATGGAGTGTGATTCGAAAATACACTTTGAACTATAAATTTCTTGATTTCGCAATAGAGCCAAGTTGTAATAAGAAAAAAAATTATTCAAATCAGATTTAAATCCCAAATGATTCGGTTTTGCCTAGTCCTTTTTCATAGCACAAATTGGCCCAATAGAACCCTGGGTTCAAAATGACAAGAATATTCATCAAATACTATGGGAGAAATTGGGGAAGCTATAAATTTTGAAAATCATAAAAAATGATTCAACTCAACGGCCTATAAAATTCGAACCACCTGACCTTTGACCTTAAAATTTACTTTTCTGGTAATGTCTCCAAAAACACTACTAGATATTCTCAGACAGACCAGTGTGAAAAGTGCATTTTTTTGTTCAAATATAATAGAATGCTTCTTTGTTGCTTTTGCGTTCGATAATTTTAAAAATGTACAACAGGCATTTTTACATCATAAAAAATTCAACGGCTATTTAGTCGTTCGTAGAAAAATAATGGCTGCTCCAGACACAAATAGATTAACAAGATTTGATATAATCAAGACTCAAGCACGAAAAAAAACAAAACAAGATTCGATCACTCCGCGACGGCGTATGTATTTATCAATTAAAAAATCCATTACCCCTGCTCCATTAATTAACAAATAATTAATCTACACGGTTAGCAATAAACGCTGCAGTGCAGTGAGGACAAAAAATAATCAATGAAAATTATTAACTAATTAGCTGGAACAATTCATTGATAATCCGGACAATCTGGAGAAACATTTTTTACTCAGACACTAGAGCTGATTAGAGCTGGGCGGCATTAGGTATATTTTATACCGGCATGCGGCTGCCAAAATGTCGGTATTACCGGTATGCCAAGCCATTTTTAGTTATCAAAAACCATGCTATTGTGTTGTTTTAAAGAGACATGTGAGGCGCGACCTTACTAAAAAAAACAGATGCATACTTCTAACTGCGGGCGGGTTGTTGTTCAACGAAATTGCAAAAGTTCAATTGAGGCATATCAGCAATTGTGAGAGGAATAAAGACTCGTTTTCTGTCGTTTTGTTTTTTGACGCAATAACGCATCAACGTGTAACCATATTAGACGGTATGTTACATAATATCAGTATCACGGCAAACCGACATTGTGAAGATTAACCAGAAACGGTATTTTGGAAAACCCAATACCAGTATTTACCGTCCTATCCATTTGCTGCCCAGCACTAGTGCTGACTAAAATATACAATTCGATTCGTGATTCGTGAATCACAAACTATTCAATTCGATTTTTTCAGCGATCCGGAATCAACAAATTAAAAAAAAAATAAACGTTTACAGAATTTTTTTCAGTTGTCTGAAATGTTCATGTAATTTTCTACGGGTGACCCAAAAAATCTTCAAAACCATCAACACTGCTATTTCATAGCAGTATTGATGATTACGAACCTTTTTCGAAGAACAAATTATTCATTCGAATCAATGGTGAATCGTTCATAGAAACAAACACTTGGAGCGTGATTCAAAAATACACTTTAAACTATAAATTTCTTGATTTTCACAACAACCAAGGAAAAATGGGATATTTGTTATTTACCTACATAAAATAAGTGATTCGATCAGATTCGAAAAAAAATTATTCGGATCAGATTTGAATTCCAAATGATTCAGATTTGCCTAGCCCTTTTTCATAGCGGAAAGTATATATTTTATATATGATGATATTTATATATATGATACAGTATTGATGATTATGATCCTTTTTGTATAGTTTGTTTGAAACCGAACATTTAAAAAGAGACATTTAAATGTTCTAGCCACCGATATATCATAAAATATTATCCATCAGTTCTCTTCTGATGAATCCATTTTCTCTGGGTGTTCACAGTAGCTGACATTCCGCTAGGCTGTTAGACACCAAGAGAAAATCTTATTCTGGGACAAAATTCAGAAAGATTCAATACAAAAAGAATGTTATGTATGAAGCATCATACATATTTACACCTCTTTACATCTAAATATAGTTTTTGCTTGTAGGAATAATAATTGTTTTTGTGATTGATCGGAAGAATGATTACATGAAACATTTGACCTAAGTAAAGTTATCGTATTCAAAACTTTCGTGTTACTGAACCTGGTAACCAGAATTTCGTTTTCCTCAGGTGTCCAAATATTTACGTCAATTTCTTCAGATAAACAAAAAAGCTTCAAAACCATCAACCATGAATCAATTATAGAATAATCGAAAAACAGAATTTATATATACAGAATACCAGGCTAAGAATATATCGTCCAGAGAGACAGAATCTTGATTTTTTTCGGGTGTCTGAAATATACATTCCCTCAATTTCCTCGGATAGGCAAAAAAGCTTCAAAACCATCAACACTGCTATTTCATAGCAGTATTGATGATTTTGAACCTTTTCTCTACAGTTTTATTACTACTAGGCAACTAAAAGGAAACATTTTAATCTTCTACCAAAAGACATAATATGAAATATCCCGAAACCCATTTGCTAATTTTTTTTTCTGACAAAAGAAAATTTTCATTGGGTGTCTGAGTAGCAGACAATGTTAAGTAAAAGACTAGTAGAAGACCAATGAAAAATTGTGACAAAGTCCATTCGGTAACATTTGATACAAAAAAAATGTTTTGAATAAAGTACATATTTGCACCTCTTTACATCTAATTATAGTGTTTGCTTGTAGGAATACTAATTGTTTTTGTGATTGATCGGAAGAATGATTATACAAAACACTTGTCCTAAGTAATTAATATCTTATCTTTTTTCACTGGGTCAGGGTTAGGGCTGGGCAATTTGATTCGGTGATTCGAATCGATTCGAAGCAGAAATTATTCGAATCAATTGTGAATCTGCCATAGGAGCAAAAACATTCTATATGACGTGGAATTTTTCATTTTTAATGACAAAATGCAATCGATTTTTGGTCAAATTTGACTAAAACCAATTGTATTTCGTCGTTTAAATGAACATTTTTGCTCTTGCACTGAAGCGCAATTGAAAATAGATCGCTTTTAGGTCAGTTTATGTCCAAATTTGTAATTCGTAGCGATAAATTCTTAATTATCATATTGGAGAGACAATAATAGTTATAGTAAAAATGGGATATTTGTTAGTCAATGATTCGAAAAAAATATTCAAATCAGATTCGAATTCTAAATGATTGGGTTTTGCCCAGCCCTAGTCAGGGTGGCATAATTTTGCTTTTCTTTTGATGTCCGAATATCTATGTCAATTTCTTCAGATGAACAAAAATGCTCCAGAATCATAAACACTGCTATTTTATACACATATATGAAAATGGCGACTCCATTACCGTACAGATATTTAAAATCTTTGCTACTAATTATATCTTTGCTTGCAGGAATAATAAGTGTTTCGTGATTGATCAAGATGATAATTATACAAAACACTTGACCTGAGTATAAATTACCGTCATTTGCGATTGTTATTTTTGCGTTAAAATCACTAAAAGCTGGCATGGAACTTGAAATGGGCGAACCAACAACCACATATTATTACGGAAATTTTTATTAGGTTTATTCTTATTAGTCCAGTAGTATTTTAGAATTCTGACCAATTTAGAATTTTAGAATTCTGCCAAATTTTACGCTGTTAAATTTGACATATATCATGACTTTCTAGAGCGGTACAAAGTCTTGCTTCACACTCACACAAATTTATTTCTGTAACGGTTAGTCTGACCAAAGTCAGACTTCTTCGGACAAAAATTTTAAAATGCTTGTCTGAAGAAGTCTGACTTTGGTCAGACGAAATGTTACAGAAATAAAATTTATCTAAGTGTGAAGCAAGACTCTGAACCTCTCTAGTTAGTCATAGTTACTCTTGCTACTGTATCGTTGCATGTACTGGATACGGATCCGCAAACACAAAAGCACAGATGAAGGATAAGTAGTTAGTCCACGTCCCCCAGACCAAAAGCATAAACACGACTTTGCTGTAAACAGGCCAAGTACGATCAAATAACAGTTATTTTGCCATCTAAAACATTGAAACATTTTTCTTATTTATACATTGAGGTTTGAACTGTAAGAACAAAACCACCGGCGGAATGGTAGTATACTAGATACCCTGCTACTCAGACATCCGAAGAAAATGGATTTGATCATAAGAAAATTGGCAATATTTCATCATAATAGCTAAAAATAAAGATTTTCTAATGTCTGGTATCAACTGTAAAGTACAAATGTTGAACTATCTACCACTTTTTTTTCAACATCTCTCAATTAAGACATGTAGAAACTTTGAAAACTAAAATCTAACACCTCTTTAGTTGTCTAGCTATTTCCTATTTATATTTTTTATTTTTTTTTTATTGAAATTCACTTTAAGCAAGGCCAGAAGCAGCTCCCAAAAGGAACCAACCAACAGCCACTCAATAGCAAAGAGCTACTAAAAGATGAGAGAACCAGAGAACCAACAGCCACTCAACAGCAAAGAGGTACTAAAAGATGTAGTGCCATATACAAGTTATTGTGAGTTATTTCAAATCGAACTGATCAAAATGAATCAGAAATTTACTAACTAGTCAGGTACAAGACACCATTTAGTGATTACCATCTCCCAGGGCAGTTACTGCAGTTCAAACCTCTCTATAGAATGATTTCTTTTTAAAGTTCATTTGCTAGCACTACATCTTTTCTGATAGCTCTTTTCTATTAAACTTAGAGAAATGAAGATAATACATCAGTGTCTTTGAACAAGCCAACTTTGGAAACCAGCATTAATATACAACCATATTTATTAATAAGCTGCCAATAAATGGTAATATCCTTTTGGTAATTGGGATCAATTCTTCCGAGGAGTACGATACTCCTTTTTTATTTCCATTGTTAGATCATATTTAATATTCAAAACAGTTCCGAAATAGGTTTTAATCGTGCCAAATATGGACCGTGCCTGTGGTAAGGACCAACAAGAATTAGACCTAGGCATAACCCATCTATGATTTTTTATTTTTTTTATCGAAGTTCACTCTGGGAGGGGCCGGAAGCAGAGCCTAAAAGGAACCAACTAACGGCCACTTAATAGCAAAGAGCTACTGAAAGATATAGTACCAGCAACTGCACTCTGAACAGAAAACATCCCAAAAGGAACCGAACCGATGTGGTAGAGTGCAGTGATGTCTGCCCTGGGCGATGGTAAAACCATCTACCACTTTCTGGCTTCCTTTTAGTCGCCTCTTACGACATGCAGGAAATGCGTTAGGCGATATATGAATCAAATATTGAAATTATTCAAACCTTATTAACTAATACATCATGAGAATGACAAATAGATTATGATGACTAATAGCAACGACAAAATAAAATGCCAGTAACTGCACTCTAAGCGGAAATCATCCAATATAGAACTGAACCATCATGGTAAAGTGCAGTGCATCATATCTGCCCAGGGTGATCCAGCATATTTTTAATTATATGATAAAATTATTTTAACTCTAAATAGATCTTGAAAAATCACAAATAAGCTATGACTACGAGCATGATAAATACATCCTGAACAAAAACCCCATGATTAATACTTCCTTTTGATGAGTTATCAGATTGTGTAGGGAAAGCAGACTGTCTAAATGTGAGGTATTCATCGGCCAAGACTGGTAGAACGTCATCTATTCTGCTTCCAGACACCCAAAGCGATTGGATTCCCCGCATGCTAAAAGTTTAAAATGACTCTCTGAGTGTCTATTCTGCTTCCCAGACACCCAAAGTAAATGGAATCCATCAAAAGAAAATTTAGCAAATGGGTGACATTTCCTAATAAACCGCATGCAAGAAGTTTAAAATGACTCTCTGAGCGTCGAATCTAGCAAATGGGCGATATTTCCTGATAAACGGCATGCTAGAAGTTTGAAATGTCTTTTTGAATGTCTGGTAGTAGTAAAATCGTAGAAAAACTTCAAAACTTCCTACTCTGCTAAGAAACAGCTGGGAAAATGGCAGTTATCAGAAAAAATTTGGAAAATGAGCAGTATTTTTGATATACATATCTTGCTACAAGATAAAAATTTTCTCTATTTGACTGTCTAGAGGCAACCAAGCTGTAGGAAAAGGTTCAAAAATTATCATTACTGCTATGGAATAGCAGTGTTGATGGTTTTTAAGCTTTTTTCGTTTATCGAAAGAAAATGACATGATAAAAAAGAGAGATTTAATTTTCCAGCCACAGACATAATATGGAATATAATATCTGTAGCAGTACCTTACATGAAATCATCAGCCCCACATATACCTAAATCAGCCCTATATATACCCCCACAATATACATATTATCTAAGCACTTCTCTATTGGCTCTTCAAAATATTCGACTAGGGATATTCGAATCATGATTTATACGATTCAATTTCTACAACAATTCAAAATCAACAGAAGGGCAACTTTGAATTTTTTTCAAAAATAGGTTTCGCATGATTTATAAGTTGATAAAACAATTCTTTGTTTGTTTATTATATGAATTCTGATTCGAATATTTGATTAGATTCAGAAAAAATATTTGATCAGATTCTCAAACCAAAAAATTTTCGGTTTTGGCCTCTCCTAACTACTTCACACGTTCAAGCCTATTGCTTCCTTATGCATGGAGTGGGCCAGATAAGATTATTATCAAGAGAAGAAATAATGGAGACAAGTCTTTGTTAAGATTAAAAATTCAACAAATATAGGTAGAGCCCGACCGATATCGTATTTTTGCAACCAATATCGATATTTTGACATTTTTGACAACCGATAATCGAAATTTTATCTCACATGAAACTCATTGAAAAATGTCCCATATTTCCAACATTTTGATGCGTTGTTAGACAATTTTTACAGAGGAAATAAAATTTCATCCCGCGCTTATGACATCTGCTGGTGATTTCCCCGGGTGAAAGCGAAAATATACGGTTCCGCCATTTGAACAAAAAACGAGTTATTTAAAAATAATTGCGCATGCCCGAATGCGTATTTCGGCTGGCCGATATTATCGGCTGCTTTGCTTTTGTGGTCTGTCGATATATCAGTAAACAGCAAAACCAGGTCGAAATATCGGCTTACCGATATATTGGTAGGGCTCTACTTTTAGGTGGCCCAGTAGGGCGCTAGTAACGTTTCAAGCTATGCATCTCTATTCCCTTGGCGTGGGTTTAAATTCTGCGAGGGAATATTATATGGGAGATATCTGCTTGACGCCTCATTGAATCATGGTGGCTCATATGAGCGCTGCTCATGTCTTTGTCCTCCAACCAGGTATGTCATGTACAGGAAAAATGAGAAATATCATAAGTCGAAACCTTCCCCTTCAATTCAGAACTGGTGTCTACACGAGAGGTTGCAGGTCGCCATGTGATTAAGCCATATTCTTGGCTTCCCTCTCCCACAGGACAAAAATGTAATCAGGTTCTATATCAGTGAACATACCATAATTATAAATCAAACCCACGCAATATACATCCTAAATAAGCACCACTTCTGACAGGATAATCACTTCCTGATGTATGGAGTGAGTCAGATAAATTATGATAAAGCTATCAAGCTTGTAGGATGCCAGGTACTATGTCTATTTAGACACCTGAGAAAATAGGTTCGGTCAGGAATAATTCTGTGAACGGTCACTATTTGATGTTGAACTTCTAGCAAGAAGAAATAACTATAAATGCCTTATTCTGGTGGTTTGGTGGCCTTTAAAACTGTATATATAGTTTAAAACCGATAGATTCGTGGTTAAATATGTTGGCATCGCAGGTTGAAGATCTCAAGTTCAAGCCCCGGCGAGTCCGGCTCGCTTATCCATGCCCACCACCCAATCCAGGGTGTAATAACCTGGGTAGGCCAAGTCGAGCAGGCAAAGATGATATCTTTCTAGTAAATGTAACCCTGTCTGTCTATGAGTGGCCACTGTTACAGGGCCTTGGACAGGGTGACCCACCCTAAGAAGTGGCTAAAAAAAACACATTAAATCATCACTGCAATGGCAGTGTTGATAGTTCTGCAGCTTTTGTTCGTTCATGGAAAATGTCATTAACATTTCAAACACCCAAAGAAAAACAGGATTCCATCATATCATCCTAGCTTGTGCTTAAGTTAAGTAAGAGATTGAACTTTTAAATACAAGATTCAATTTAAATAAAAATGCATGTCCGATTCGATTTTTCGATAATGATTTCCTCTGCTATGTCACTGCCATTTTACATATAATTCAAAAATTTTCGCTGATATGTAGCTTCTCTTATATTTTGAAAGCAATTATTTCAGATCGTTAACTTTGATTTAATTTGAGACAAGAAACAAAACATCATATTTTTAGGCAGTAACCCTATTTATTCTGCCCCTAATAGGTTAGCTCAAACCACAGGCCTCAAACATAAGGCCTATAAAGACAATTTAAAATTCAGCTGACATATATATGTATAGAAGTGGACGAACGCTTCAGAATCCAATTGAACAATTTTTCCGAATCGAATATTCGAATCAGAAGTCATATAATAAACAAACAAAGACATCTTTTTATCGTCTTATAATTTACGGGAAAATTCACATGAATATGTTACATGAATATGTTATCATTTTGTTGATTTCGATTCTTGCATACCTCGAATCTAATAATTTATGATTCAAATATTCCGAATCGAATACTTTGGACAGCCCTACATGTGTAAGTGTAAGAGTGCCCGGTTAGCTCAATCGGTAAAGCGTTGGGAATACGCTTCGAGCATCTCTGATTGCCATGACGCAGGTTCGAATTTCGTCAGAGATGATGATTATATGCGAGAGGTCTGCTGGACGCCTCGCCGGTGCCCGATGGTTCACGTGAGTGCTGCTAATGGCTTCCTCCACCAACCAAGTCCATGCACAGGAAAAATGAGAAATACGATAATCCAAAATACCTCCACACCGATTCGGGACTGATATCTTCACGAGAGATCGTGGTTCGCCATATGATGAAGCTTTAACCTCGGCTTCCTTATTCAGCAGGATAAAATGATAACCTGTCCTAAGATGAGTAAGCTTGGCTGACATTCTGTCGATATAAAACCACCTACAGACACAAAACAACCAAGTGGTGGAAATCAAATCTCGATGAGACAACAACTTCCTTATTGAGCAGGAAACTTGTCATGATAATGTTCAATAAAAATAGAAACAGACGTTATTACTATGCTACAGGTGCTAAAATCATAGTTCATGATGCAGAAATTTGTGGTGGTAGTGGTCGAAAATATAAATATGAAGATAATGCTGACAAATATAACACATAGTCAGCGATAAAGATTATTTTTCATTTAAAGTTTAATTTGAACCTTGGAACCCCTTACTTTGAACTCTGGCACCCATTGACAACAACCTAGAAATAAATATTCGATACACAAACTATTGCTCTGTAGTGGGAAACATCTCACTGAGGTCTGGACTGTTATACTAAGGTGTATCGTTGTATTTTGTTAAATTTCTATTATTGAAATTCACTCTGAACAAGGCCGGAAGAAGTGCCTAAAAGGAACCAACTAACGGCCACTTTATACCAAAGAGCTACTGAAAGATGTAGCGCCAGAAACTGCACTCTAAGCGAAAAACGTCCAAAACTTAACTGAACCAACATGGTTAAGTGCAGTGAGTGGTATCTGCCCTGAGTGATGGTAAAACCATCTACCTCTTCTTAAAATTATATTAACATAATTAGGATTAAGATAGGTAGTACTCAGACTGCATATAAAGGTTCAAAATCATCAATACTGCTCTGAAATAGTAGTAATGTTGATGAATTCGAAACATATTCCCCAACCATTTTTTCATGGCATAAACACTTTCGACACCTGAAGCAAAAATTTCTCACCTGGGTGTCTCACATGTTAAGGATAGGATAGGGATTCATTTTTATACTGTGAGAGAAGAAAGCCCAGAATATGGCTTAATCATATGTCGAAAATAATCTTTAACTGCACACTCTGAAACTGCCAACACTAGGAAAATTAACCGAAAAGCAATATCTCAATACAAATATTCACTAATGGATTGAAATGTCCTTTCTCGGGTGTCGAACAGTAATATAACTAACTGTACACTCAATTGTCCACCCAGAAGAAAACAAGTTTCTGTGACTTGGCCTCTAGTTCTCAAACAATTTTAAACATATTTACCAGATAATTAGTAAATACAAAAAATTTACTTTCATTTTCCGATGATAATATATACTTTTTATAATTTTTTTTTACTGAAGTAAGCTAAAAGCAAGATGGCAAGCAGCGGATATAAGAAGCCAGCCAAAGCCCACTGAAATAGCAAGAAGTTACAACAAAATGTAATACCAACAACTACACTCTAGGGGGAAAACAACCCATACAAGAATTCACCACCAAGGTAAAGTGCAGTGAGTGGTATCTGTTTCGAAAATAAATATACCTACCTGAAAGTAGTAATCCTAAATAATATGTCCTAGTGATAAGCCTTCTGCAGGTGGAAAATATCCCAAACAGGACTCCACCACTCCTGTAAAGTGCAGTGTGTGTATCTGCCCCGGGTGATGATAGAAACATATACCGCTATTTGGAATTCTGTGTCTGGTAGTAACCAAACAGTAGAAAAAGGATCGAAATCATCAATACTACTATGATATAGCAGTGTTGATGGTTTTGAAGCTTTTTTGGCCACCCGAAGAAAATGACAAAAATATTTCGGACACCTGAAGAAAACCATCCTGCTTCCACCCACTAAAATACAACCAAAATCAACAATTGCGCACTCAAATAGACGATACAAGCCCTGAACAAGGCACGGAGGTCGAACAGAGTCATAAATTATTCAAAAGATCATAAAAAGATAACACCGTCCCCCACTAAAAGGTTTTTTTATTCAATTTTCTAACGTGGTTTCTGAAATGTTTCCCAAATGGTAAAAATATGAACACAAGGGTTTGGAAAAACATGTTGTTGTGTTACACAAAATAATTCAATAAATTAATTCAGTAAATTATTGATATTAAGAATTCAAGCGCAGAGACAGAGAGCTGTGCTAGAGAGAGGAACAAACACTGGGTGACGAAATCTTATTTTTTTTTGGGGGGGGGGATTTATCTACCCCGAGAAAGTGGTTTTCATTAGAAGAAAAGTTATTGAATGAACAGTATTTCCTGAAAGACTTGTGACTAGAAGATTTAAATGTGTTTTGCAAGTTTCTTTTAGCAGCCAAACTATATAATATATATATAAAGTTCTAAGATTTTTTTTTTATTGAAATTCATCGAAAGCATGACCGAAAGCAGTGTCGAAAGGAACCAAATATTGGCCACTTAATAGCGAAGACCTACAAAAAGATATAGTACAAGCACTGCTAACGGAAAAAAACATCCCAAGCGAAACTGAACCGCCATGGTAAAGAACAGTAAATGTTATCTGCCCTGGACGATATTTAAAAAATAAATATATCTGGTAATAACCCTAAATAATTAGCTTCCTGATAAGCCATTATGTAATGGCAAATTGCCAAATCAATCATAATAATCGATGATAAATTATTATCGGAAACAACAGGGTAGAAAGTTTTAAGGTCTCTCGTGACAGATATCAATAAACACAGCAAAATCTGTAATTTTTTTTAAAACAACCATTATTAAGTATGATTTACTAATGGGTAGTGACTATGAGACACAATTCATGGTTAACAAAATGGTTGCCTTGTCCTCTGCATAGTAGTCCAAGCATTATAGGTATAACTTAGCTATTCCGGAACAGCCATCGCTAATTTATCATAATGAACGACCGTAGATTATTTTTAGAATAAATCAATCAAGACTGAAAGGAAGACAGCTACTATCTTGTGTGCCAGTTATCCTATGCGCTAGAGATACCAACCTAGTTTTTCCCAAACTATTCTGATGTAAACTACTGTGCGCAGGCAGCTTTAAAGCCATTTTCACTTGAAAATATGTATGCCCCTGTAGGTAAAGCAAAACGGATTCACCACAGAACTAGGCAACTACCGGTACTAGTGGAGTTGGGCTTTATTTATGTTTTTACGGAATTACACAATGTTGCCATAATTACATAAATAAGCTATGAAGGCTGTTTTTCTTGAATTGCTTTTATGTTGACTTTTGCAACCGCTTGCGTCGCTGCTGCCGTCCATTTAAATGACTGATTGATATTAGATTTAAATTTTCATGTTAGCTTCTGGTTTCCCTGACATGCTTTTGAGGTTCCTAATATAGTAACAGAGCATATGCATTGGATCATCGTCATCAACCTATATCGCTTAGGAATACACCATGCAAAAATTTGCAGGAACCAGAAATGTTAATGTTTACGACATAAATAAATCTGACGTAATTACATAAGGCGTAGAGAAATTACAACCCAACTCTAATTACTAAGTGACCTGATTTCACTTTCATGCCAGGCACACTTCCAAGCTAGGCAGTACGTGGATTAAACACCAGGCGAACTGTGTATTTGGCTGCATTTACAGCATTTTTAATAAATTTAGAGGTTAAAATCTTCAAACATAACGGTAGTCTCTCTTTAAAAATTTTAATGATGAATACAATAACATTTATCTATTCTATTTTACCTTGGTAATGTAGTAAGCATGAAAAGATATGTAAAGGTTAAAGTAGATGAATCAAAAATCAGTGTAACTTGGTAAAAGTATTTTGAAAGTAAAATTAGTTAACTAGGTATACTACGTAAACTTGGTTCTTTTACCAATACCTGTCAACACTGGTATGTACTACGCCGGTCATCCCTATTTTGAGTGTCTGGTAGCTACCAGACTGTATAAGATTCAAAAGAAGTTTAAATTTTTATAGTTCAACTGAAAAAACAGGAACATTTCGAATACCCGAAGAAATTCAACAATCTGTCGCTCCGAATCAATCGATATTGCTGGATTTATTCAAACATCTTTTCTTTAAAATAGAATCATATTCTAAATTATTTTATTAGAGATTTGATTCCGAAAAAAAAATAATTCAAACTAACATCCCTACTCCATAAACACAAAGTACATCGTCCTGCCAACCAACGGCCTGCACAAACCGCAGACCATGTTCTATGAATGATTCACTAGCGAAATCAATTTCCTTTTCCATAAAATTTTAAGACGACAAGATAAACAATCGAGCCCATCTTACAACGAGCTAAACAAATATTAATATGAGGATCACGACCAGCGATATTTAAATAATTACATTTAAAACCCGCTTTTATAAAAGGTTTAGTTGAACACAGACAGACCACATAAGCAAGGATATCCAAATTGAATCAAGAATCAAATTTTCGAATATGATCTTATCAGTACCAGCAACTGCACTTTTACAGGAAACCTCCTTCCCTAAAGGAACTGAACCGCCAAGGTAAAGTGCAGTGAATATTATCTGCCCTGGGCAATATTTCAAAAATAAATATGTCTTGTAGTAACCCTAAATAATATGTCGTTCCGGTAAGTCAATATTGATATTAGATATATTTCAGAACAATTGCATATGAAAATATGGCTAATATTATTGCATTTTATTTATTGCTAGTTTCAAGGATTAATTAAAGGAAATTGCGTACTATAATAGAAAATTTCTAGATTTCATGTTTTTCTTTAAAAAAGTCGGAATGCTGCCTTCCATCAAAACCATGGCTGAGTTTAGAATGTATTCAATATTTCATAATAAAAATTATTTTTCAGAATGTATTCGAAATAGTAACATTGGTTTTGGCCATCGCTGCGCACAAGTAAACTCCCTTTCATTTATTTATAAGTGCTCAGGGCTATTTTGAAGCCCGCATTAACAAAAATTCTGCCATCCTAGTTATTAAAATTTAAATGTCAAGTTGAAATAAAAATATTTTTCAAAGGAATTACAATAGATCTATATATTCTGGCAGCTATTCAAACCGAATCGAAAATAAACAAAACCTGACTACTTACAGACCAAACACAGATCTATTGTTCACAAAATACATCAAAACCTCGAAGCCGCAGAGCAAAGTAACCATTTATCTAACTAAGATAAAATAAATATTATTGAGAGAGGCAGAATCTTGTTTTCTTCTGGTGTCTGAAACGTTCATTCCATTTACTTCTGGTGACCAAAAAGTTTCAAAACCATCAACACTGCTATTTTATAGCAGTATTGATGATTTTGGAACTTTTTGTACAATTTGATTGCTGCAATACACTTGAAAAAAGCTATTTTAACATTCTAGCAAAAGATATATCACAAAATATAGCATTTGCTGAATTTTCTTCTGATGTAACAAATTTCTTCGGGCGTCTGAGTAGCAGAGTATCTGACATTCTACAAGTCTGAAATGATTTAAGCAAATCATCCCATTGTGTACATTTAGCCCTGCACCGGTACTTATAAATTATAGTCACAACAAGGGCTGTCTAAAATAATCGTTCAGATTCTAAATATTTGAATCATGAACTATTCGCTCGATTTCTGCAACAATTCAAAATCAACAAAATGACAATTTTGAGTTTTTTCAGAAATAAGTGTGAATTTTCGGTAAATTATAAGCTGATGAAAAGATGTTTTTTGTTTGTTTATTATTGAATGATTCGAATATTCGATTAGAATTTGAAACCAAAATATATTTGATTTTATTATCCCTAGTCCCAACATATTTCATGCGTGGCGTAAGAGGAGACTAAAAGGAAACAAAGAAGTGCTAGATGGTATTATCGTTACCCTGGGCAGATACAACTCACTGCACTTTACCATCTTGACTGTGTTACTTTCATGAAAAAAGTGAGAAAATTGAATCGAATAATTTATGATCCGTGAAGACCTGGACCAAATATTTTGGACAGCCTTGATAATAACTGGAGAGGTTCAAAGTCTTGCTTCACACTTACACAAATTTATTTCTGTGGCGTTTGGTCAGACGAAACTTTACAGAAATAAATTTGTGTAAGTGTGAAGCAAGACTTTGAACCTCTCTAGTTAGTCATAATTACTCTTGCCACTGTATCCTTGCATGTACTGTATATGGATCCGCAAACACAAAGACACAGAGGAAGGATAAGTAGTTAGTCCACATCTCCCAGACCATAAGCTTTGATAATAATGATGAAAAATACCAAAATAAACAGAAACCACTTTGCTATGTAAGCAGAAACCCAACTGGTGATTCCACAACAAAAGATGATAACATCTGGTTTGCTACCTTGTTGTTTGAGGTTAGTTAATCCGAAGATTGAAGACCACGACTATGTCGGCTCGATTTCAAATTTAAACAACAAAAGATCACGATCAAACTATTACAAGATTTGTTTAACAAGCTTTGGCCGGAGCATAGCCTTTGTATATTTTACTAAAGGAAAACGAAAAAAATAAGGATTTCGTTTTATTCTGCGAGAGAGGTAGGCTAAGAAAGGGCTCAACGACATGGAAAACTAGGACCTTCCATGCAGACACCGGTTCCGAATCGGTGTGAAAGTTTCTGGCTTACGAATTTACTCATATTCCCTGTGCATGGATGCATTTCGCCGTTTACCTCACGACCGTGATCTTATTCGAGTATGTATAAGTTTCGTATGAAAAATGCACTTTCATTTCACTTCTGTACTTAACAATTAATAAAAATATTGAGGGCTTTATTTTGATTTCTCAACATCTGTAGTCATTAAGTATGTTTTAAATAATTGTAGGGAAATTTATTTAATATATTAAATAATGCAAATACTCCCCTTTTGTTCATAATTAGCTATTGTGTGAGAATTTGAATACTCTCGTAAATGTGGGTGCGATGGCCTAGTGGTTAAACATGTTGGCCTCGCAGGTTGAAGATCTCGGGTTCGAGCCCTGACGAGTCCGGCTCGCTTATCCATGTCCACCACCCAACCCAGGGTGTAATAACTTGGGTAGGCTAAGCCAAACAGGAAAAGATCATATCTTTCCAGTAATAGTAACCCTGTCAGTCTATAAGTGGCCGATTTTACAGGGCCTTGGACAGAGTGATCCACTCTAAGAAGGCTGTAACAAAAATCAATAATATTATTGAGAACTCTTTTTTGATTTCTCACCATCTGGATTCATCGAGTATGTTTTAAATGAATGCAGGGGAATTTAATAGGATATAATCAGAGATGCAAACACTCCCCTTTTGTTCATAATTAGCTATTGTCGCGAGAATTAAAATACTCTTGTAAATGTTTTAACGCGAGTGCAGACAAAAGTAATACTCACATACTCTTGTGGTAGAAGAGGATAGACAGTTCAATCGACAGTTATTATGAAACAAAAAAACATGTCAAGGCAATTCTAAAGACTGCATATACAAAGCCTGAATGGAATTCGCTATCACAATGAGATGGCAGTGATAGCAACAACAATAAATCGTGACTACCAGCTACTGTATTAACCACAAATAAGATTACGTTTTTTCAGTTATTACAAAAACAACATAATCTTGATATATATAATATAATAGTTTTGTTGTGTCAACCAAGGCCCATACATGAATAGTACCTCAGGAACATGTTCTTATCAGTGGGACATGTTGAATATGATGAAAAAAAGGAAAGATTTAGAGATACTGTGTTGTTAACTGATAACAATTTTGCTTTACCAAGCACGGTCCACAGATGATTAAAGCAACAGAAACAGATTTCAGTTTCGGGCCATGTTTGATACTAGAATGAATGTTTTAAAAAGATATATATATAACATAGAGCGGATAATTCTTTTTACTCGTATACTTCGTATTCTCGTATGACTTTGGATTCCATTGGACTGCCGCCTCAAATCAAGAATATTTGGCAATCCAGAATTTTATTTTGTCAAGCATGAGCCATAGATGAACCAGGACTGCACAGCACGATCCATCAGTGGCACTTACTTGGCTCAACATTTTTGATTTCTTCTGGTTGGGTTCAAAGGTTAAAGACGAATAGATATCATGGAGTGAAGTGATGATTCTACTCATGAATTTGAATTCGTATGCTCGATTGTATCAAATGAATAACTAAATTACTATGAACTCTAATCGCAAAACAACAAGTACCAGTAATCTAAGATTCAAATTGATTTGGATACGCGTGATCGCTTAGTGGTTAAACATGTTGGCATCGCAGGTCGAAGATCTCGAGTTCGAGTCCCGGCGAGTCCGGCTCGCTTATCCATGCCCACCACCCAACCCATGTTGTAATAACTTGTGTAGGCTAAGCCTATCTTCCCAGCAATTGTAACCCTGTCTTTCCATAAGTGGCCGCTCTTACAGGGCCCTTGGACAGGGTGATCCACTTTAAGAAATGGCTATGAAAAATACCTATTTCTTAGATTCTAAACAATGGCAAAGGATTCAAACTTCTATATGATAAAGTGCAATAGATTCCAACATTCACCTTGTCAAGTTTCTGCAAAAACTCTGCTTTTCCGTCGTTACTTTTAGTTGATAAGGTTGAACTTTGACCTCCAGAATGAACTGACGTAGAATGAGGGCTGCTATGGCCGCTATCACTTTCTTTGGACGACTGAAAATGATCAAAGAAATTAAATTTTGGACAATATGAATGTGATTCAATGAAGATAAATAAATGCAATTTGTTGCATCCCGATGGACAGTGGTTAACATGTTGGCATCGCAGACTGAATATCTCGTGTTCAGGTGCCAGCTAGTCCGGCTCGTTGATCGTTACCCACCACTCAACCAAGGGTGTAATAACTTAATATTAATAATAAAGCAGAACAAGAAAGATCAAACCTTTTCTAACCCTGTCTATCTATAAGTGGCCAATAGTTAAGGGCCTTGGTCAGGGCGATCCAATCCAAGAAGTGCCTATGAAAAAGCTCAAAAAGCGTTCAATTTACTCCTTTCCAATCGAAAAATATGTATTGTTTAGTATGAACTACTGATGCGTCGTGCTGTCTTTTCGTACATCCGAAGAAAATGACAAAGATTCTTTTACCCTGCTTTAAACATTTGAACACCTGCAGATTAAAACAATCAATGTCATAAAAATCACCTTCGATCCAACTCTGTCGTCTCTATTTTCAGCAGCATCATTATTCCCGAGTAGAATTCCACTATCACTCCGATTCTCAAGCTTAGTTTTAGACAATTTCAATTCTGCGTCTTCCAACATGCTTTCCATGGTATCCTTTCTCTCTGGCAGATTTTGAGTTCTCAAAGTTCAAAGGTTATAATATATAAGTTTAATTTGAAACGCTGCAAATAAATTATAGCTCTGCGCTTTACAAAGGTATTTTAGTCCTTATTTTTCACTTCGAGTGCAAGTGCTGGTACCACATTTTGATCATAATTAATTTTATTTTCAAATGAAAATATATGATTTCCTTTAGTTTTGAATGCTTTTTTAACTTCGTTTACGAAGTTCAAAGGTAATCACAAGTCTAATTTGTTTAATTTAATCTAATGTAATCTAATAAGTTTAATTTGCAAGACTATACAAAGAGAAAAGGGTTTTTTAACATTTTTGTCCACTATAATAAACTGCAGCAAACCATACCAAATTTATTCCCAAATATAATCAAAATCAAAATTTGCACAAATATTCCTGTTCTAACCACTGTAAACAGCGTTAAGTTCTCACCTATCAGGGAGTCGACTTACAAACGAAAAAAGAAAAATTATTAGCTCTGCCGTATAAATACTAATGAAAGTACGCAAGATCAAGACGCACATCAATTTGGGGGGAATTTTGGAAAAAAAGCAACCATAAGCTTAAAAAACTTGAAAATATCGATTATTGGATACAAATGTAAATAGAATATCATTATTGGCTCCAAAAAGTGAAAGTATTATCATATTGACAGGGCTCTTTGGCAACAGCGAATCCCATCATGGTCTAATGATTTAAGAGGGGCAGAAATGGTCATATCGACCCCCAATGATAAATTCCTGGCAAAAATCTGCACATTATATCATATTAGTATGGAATTTATTTTTGTTTCATCAAAGTTTGCTCAAGTGTCACCTGAACAGGACAATAAAATACGAGCAGTTCCCCTCCCCTCACATCTAAATTTCATGAAGCACCAAAGTTGCATTTAGAAAGAACGAAAAAGCATCAGATTTTTTGAAAAAGCACCAGGAAAAAAATTGGAAATTTTTTAATGAAGACAAAACATAATATTTATGACCCTCAACAAGATCGCCAGGATGTTACTCAGACACACGGAGAAAAGATTGAAACTTATTTTATCCAAAACATCACCAGAATATATTTTGTCTGCAAGATTTAATATACTGTTTTCGCCATCTGTCCCAAAACCAGTTATGTTAGGAAACAAAATTTTAAACCAGTTACATTATCATTATCGTATATATTGAGTTTCACATCAAATTAAAAAAGACACTGAAATTGGCTAGGCTATAGCTGATAGAGAGGACGCATTTGTCACTCTCATTTCGCTGGTCAGCAGAAAATGCACAGAACTTAACACAAAATGCACGAAATTGGCATCAATGTGAAATTTTATTCCAAACGGCATGTACCCCAACAAAAAGTGAAGAGGGCTCTAACGGTAAATCAGGCGGAACTTTACATATTCAGTATTTTCAATACTACAAAGGCAAAGAACTTATTTAATAGCCTATAAAGCAACCCAACAACACAGTGTCATAAGCATCATGGAATAAATTGATAATATCATATTATACTGATATATACTCTGATAGAACAACAGACCAGTGTTGCTTAACTTGCAGTACCTTCACTGTACACAAAAGATTAAAACGGCAAAATTACAGAAAGAAGTTTTCAGAAGTACCGTACAAGGGAAAACACAGTCATGATATGAACTGATATTCCAACTCTAAACCCCGTTGTACCTGATCGATATATCCTCTGGCCCCTTAATATCACAGAAAACTGGAAAAGAGAACAAAAAAACGCACAAAAACAAGAGGCACTACGATACACGCGAATGCATAAAGCCTTGGCTGTGAAATTCGTGAATCTGAAACTTTTGTTTTTATTTTTGCTTATAATGAAATCTCCAGATGTCAGGCTTGAGCAACAAAACAAAAATCGCAAAATTCGCCAGTCTTTTCACGAACCAAATTCTTTTTCTGAATTAATTCGAAAATTTTTTTGTTCAAAACAGCAAAAAAATCAAACAAAGCAACTTTATCTGCGAATAGCATAATTAAATCAAAAGTCGAAGCAGTAGTTGCTATAATTTGTAGCCAAAATGTTATCAGAAGTAAATAAATAAATAAAATAAAAACAAATAGTTTGAATTGTGACAAATATTCGTTCATTCATTTCACGTTTCAACTAAACTGAATGATCATTTGTCAAAATTATTGATTCATTTCACTGAAAGTGCCGACGTGACGAAAACATCGTACTCTTTTACAGTTATATATTAAATACAGAAATATGACACCACAAATGCGTCAGTGAAAACCAGGGTAAACAAAAACGAAATTACACTTCTCGAAATTAATAAATTACGTAATATTTGTAATTTTATATGTAAAATTTTCCATTGTTCATATTCGTGTGAAATAATTATCCAATTTATATTAAAAATTTTCCATTACGAAATTTCGATGACGTCATCATTGAAGTTGTTTATGGTGGGGGCGCTGTTGATCGACAGCAACGAAATTTGCTGTTTACATTTTTCTTTTTGAAGATTTTGTTTTGCTTTCCTTTTTTTATCGGTTGTTGTTTTGCAATATATATGAAATGTACTGCGTTCGTTTCGCCTGAAAAAAAGAACAACAAAAAAAAGAAACTTCATTACTACAGACTATGTACAAAACTATTCAAATTATGAAATTGGAAAATAAATTTGACACCAAAAATACAATGTTGTTAATATAAATCCTGATTGGCACTGGATTTAAATTTGACAAAAAAAAAGTTGTTGTTATGCGTAAAAATGGAATACTTTCTGCTTTATTTAGATAATATTAGGACATTAGGCAGTAATTTATATGCTTACCAGATACGAAACAGCATAGATTTCCTGACCTGAGTTTTATTTTGTCAAGCATGAGCCACAGATGAACCGCGCCTTGGCGGCGCGATCCATCTGGAACTCATTCTTAACAAAAACATGTGTGATCAGAAATTATTCTGACTGGGTGGCAGTTTGGTTAGATATCGCCATCACAGATAAGGTTCAGGGTTTTAGTAAAAGTTTCATGAAACTTGAGATAAATTTAAGTTAAATTATGGAATTTTCAAATGACCAGAACATTATTAATATTGCATTTTCAGTTGTTATACAAATCAGCGTTTTACCCAATACAGAATAACTGCTGGGTCATTGAATTATTTTGATTTTTTGAAATGGCACGTCGTCGGCTGCAAGCGGCAGTTAAACTTGGAAAAGAGATTGATTTATCGAACTGGGCTGCAACCCCCCACACTGAAGATGAAGTTCATTTTACGAAGGTTCAGAGCTTTAAGGTTGGTGTCATATTTTACTGTTATATTTATTTTCCGTTCTGTCATCCATTGATTAAATATATTATTTTTTCAACCAAAAAACCTTTGAATTTTGTTGTAAAAACCCAAATCCTCTCCACAAACCATCATGTTGATGAAACGGATCAATGGCTTTGATGACGACAAGGATTTTTTTTTTATTAAAATTTACTCTGAGCAAGGTCGGAAGCAGTGCCTGAAAGGTACCAACTAACGGCCAACTAAAAGCAGAGAGCTACTAGGAGATATAATACCAGTAACTGTGCACTCCAAACGGAAAACATCCCCAAACGGATCTTGACTGCCATGGTAAAGTACAGTGAGTGGTATCTGCCCTGGGCAATGGTAAAACCATCTACCACTTCTTTGCTTCGTTTTACTGCATGGGCTGTTAAGCAAGGAAATTATGTTTTTAATTGCAGTGATTTTGGGAGCCAAACAACCTTACGCATTTGTTTCAAACTTAAATTTATTGCTTATTTTAAAACCTCAAAAGGAGGGATGATTATAGATTAAAAATTTTGGTGATCAAGTTATAAAGCCATATTGAATACCACAATCGAAAATTTACTGCTGAAAACATTTTTCTTGTATAGCGTGATTGAAATTCTATTTTGGAATTTTTTCAGTTGGCGAGGAAAGTACATGATATCATACGCCACACAAAAGAATTTTATTTATGCAAAAATATAGCATGAAACCCAATTGACTCTATATAAAACCGGGTCTAGTGATGTTTAGTACCATATTCCCGGATGTCATGAAAATAAAAACTGGCGGAATATTCTCATCCTAACTAGGGGGCGCCAATGCTGCAAGCATCTGGTTTTGTCTTCCCTGTTAGGATGCGTCGCTTGCAACATGGGAAATTTTTATGATAATCAGATATATGATACTAAACTTCATGAGACTCATAAAACCAAGCAGCAGAGCTTATGCTATTTGAGCATCTAATAAGTTGTACCAGAGGTGATTTGAATCAGAATATTCTTTATTTTTCTTCTAGAAGCTCGAGTTACCTCTTCTAGACAAATGGGGAATATACTGCCTACAGTTTAGCCATGATGGAAAATCTTTGGCTGTTGGGTTCGGTAACGGAGGAATTTTGAGTGTCGACAACGAGAGTGGACATGTTCGAGAGATATGCCTTGGTCATCGTCGAGATGGACTAGCAATTATGTCCCTTTATCACCACCCTAATAAGCCGGATATGATGTTATCAGCAGGGGCGTCGGGAAATATCCAACTTTGGGACATAAATCGAGCTGGTTCGTACGAGCCAGTTGAGACGGTCACAGAAAACAACGAAATAAATGCTCTCGATTTTAGCCTTGATGGGCTAGTGTTTGGCACAGTGGGAAAGGATCGTAAGATACGTCTTTACGATGGGAAAACATTGCATTTACTGAAAGAGCTCGAAGGACCTGAGTATTCAACGACTGATGACACCAGTGTGTATAGGTGAGTTGTCATTTTTGTTATTTTCTTTGGATAAGTCTAAATAATCAACACGGTTGTCGGGGTGGCAAATTCTTGTCATCTTTCGACTGTTTATAGCAATGTTTCTTAACCTTTTTAGTGCTCATACCCTTTGAGATTTCATGAAGTTTTCTCATACCCCCGTCTACAATTGCCGACAGAAATAAATAAAATTGTACTAATAGGAATTAAACTTAGCGTATTTATGACTTACGTGTCGGAGGTCTTTTTCCGTTTACAAAGAGTCGATCTTCGAGATACGCTTTTGTCTCGAAGAATTGATTCTTTGTAAACGCGGCTAGTGACTACGCATTCTTCACAAATATGCCTAAATAGCCTATAATTTCACTCTGCATGTCGTACCTCCTGCTTTGGTGCTTCGAACCCCTGTGGAGTACACTTACCCCTGGTTAAGAACTCCTGAGACTCTATAGCTTCACCATAACTTTTTTCCAGTTTGTTTCATAGTCATGAACTCATTGAACAGCCATAGCTAAATCGATAATGTAGTAATCGTCTATACAACTTTTAATACTTGCGCTGTCAGTAGGGCTGGGGCAAAACCGAATCATTTGGAATTCGAATCTAATTCGAATAATTTTTACGAATCTGATCAAATCACTAATTCCATGTAGTAAACAAATATCCCATTTTTACTATTATAACTCGTCTCCATCATGTTATCAAGAATCTGATTGTTTAGAGTTTTTTCAATTCACGCTACATTGTCTAAGAGCAACAATTTTCATATTTTAATGACAAAATGCTATCGATTTTGGTCAAATTTGGCCAAAAACGATAGCATTTCCTCGTTAAAAATGAAAAATTCTAGTTTATTTAGCAAGTTTTTCTTCCTATGAACGATTCATGATTCGAATAAATTGTGCTTTGAATCGATGCGAATCACCGAATCGAATTGCCCAGCCCTAGCTGTCAGGCAATCAATAGGTACATCTCATTGTTATTATCATAAAATATTCCTTTTGGTAAGTTTCTGATGGTCGGTTAATAAGTGCTAAAAAGGAAGAGAATTTGTTAAAAGAACCAAATTCTGTCACACACCACACGCAGAGGAATAAAATGTGTATCATAATAACATACCTTATGCGTACCTTAGCTCGATGGTATCTCTCAAACAGCTTCAAATTCATAAACACTGCTATTTGACATATGTTATCTTTCTGCTTTATTCCATCTGCCCTCACAGCTCACTGCACTTTACCATGAGGGTTCAGATCGGATGTTTCGGATGATTTCCGTTTAGCAGTTGCTGGTACTACATCTTTTAGTAGCTCTTTGCTATAGAGAGGCTGTTGGTTGGTTCCCTTAGGAAGCTGCTTCCAGATTGCTTAGAGTGAATGTCGATAAAAAAATAATTATCATTTGTTTACAGTGGTCATACAAAGCGAATCTTCGCAATGAAATTCCACCCAGAGGATAATAATTTATTCATCACTGCTGGGTGGGACGATTGCCTTAAAGTTTGGGACAAAAGAATGGCAAAAAATTGCAAGAAATATATCATTGGACCTCACATCTGTGGACCGGCTTTAGATATCTGGAATGATCAGGTTTTAACTGGTATGTACTTCATTTTTTGACATTGTTAGGTGTAATACGTTGCCGCAGTTACAGGGCCTTGGACATGGTGATCCAGTCTAAAAAGTGGCTATGGAAAAAAAAAAGTTACCTCGATGATAATATGATTTACTAAATGGCTTTGCAATTTGCTAAATTTTTTATTGATTTTACTATTTCCCTCAGGTGTCTGAGGCACAGAGTAGCGAGCATTCCACCAGTCTGTTTCCGAATCTAATCCAACTTATATTTTCCAGGATCTTGGAGAGCGAAGGAAGCCTTACAATTGTGGGATCTACGTTTTGAAACTTCTTTGATCAAGGATATTCCTTACCCACACGATGACCACCATGAAGGTAAAGTAGGGCAGTAATCAGTGTGGTAGATGGTTTCACCATCGCCCGGGACAGATACCACTCACTGCACTTTGCCATGGCGGTTCAGTTCCGTTTGGGATGTTTTCCATTTATAGAGTGCTGTTGCTGGTACTACATCTTTTAGTAGCTCTTTGCTATTGAGTGGCCGTTGGTTGGTTCCCTTTAGGAGCTGCTTCTGGCCTTGCTTAGAGTGAATTTGAATAAAAAAAATCAGCATTGCTGGTAAATCGGTAGTTAAAGTTTGTAGGACAACACTTGAAGCTACGCATCTTTGATCATTCTCATGGAGGCTCGAGTTTGTGGCCAAGTGGTTAAACATGTTGGCATCGCAGGTTGAAGATCTCGGGTTTGAGTCTCGGTGAGTCCAGCTCGCTTATCCATGCCCACCACTCAACCCAGAGTGTAATAACTTGGGTAGGCTAATCCAACCAGGAAAGGATCATTATCTTCCCAGGAATTGTAACTCTGTCCATCTATAAGAGGCCACTGTTACAGGGCCTTGAACAGGGTGATCCACTTTACAAGTGGCTATAAAAAAATGTTTGAAAACGAATTTACTTCTCTTCTTATTTTTTAATGTCGGAGATCTTCCATCACTGCTCGTGTGAACATGCGAGCGGTTTCCACAAAAAATATTCCTTGTTTCATTTCATTAAGTTTGACCCAGGGCTGGCGGAACCGAATATTTTACTATTTCGAACACATTCTAAAAAAATAATTTTGAATAAGAAATATCAAATACATTCTGAATTCAACCATGTTTTTTGATGAAAAAGAGCATTACGACTCATTTGAGATAAAATACAAGTTTCAAAATCCGGAATAACATAAATGAAATCCACAATTTCACTTTTTTCGAGTAAATTTGCCAATTTGTTGAGGATGAAATGGAGTTTTAGTTTATTCTGTCTAGGTTTATGCAATAAAAACAGTATATTTTGTAGGCAACTATTCTGAAATATATCTAAAATCAAAAATTTTATCTATATACCTATAGATATGCATCGAATATCTTCCATTTCATATGTTTTCGATTTGTTATGGATGTCCCTGGTATGAGCTACGGATGCATTGTGACATATCGTCACAGTTTGACAGTGGCGCCTTACCTAGCCCATTTACATAGCTGTCATGAAAAAGTATCAACTCCTGATACCAGAGCATAATATTAATTGGTAACAGAAACAAAAACTTGCTAAATAAGGTGGCTTTTTTGTCGACAAAATACAATCGATTTTGATCATTAAAATGAAAAATACCAGAAAATGAGAATTCTGTTATTCTGAGGTTTTTGCACTTGTTTCTCCTCGACTGGGGCTGGGCAGAAGCATTTAGAATTCGAATCTGAGTCGAATAGTGTTCATGTACATAACAAATGTCTCATTTTCACTATTACAACTTGTCTCCATTTTGAAAATTAAGAAATAGTTTATCGTGAATACATTATAAAATAAAATATAATACTCATACTTCATTAGAATTACTGGTTTGAGGTTCAACTTTTCTGAGAGAATTGTAAGAGGCGACTAAAAGGAAGCAAATAAGTGGTAGTAGGTTTCACCATCGCCCGGTGCAGATACCACTCACTGCACTTTACCATGGCTGTTCAGTTCCGAATGGAATGTTTTCTGCTTAGAGTGCAGTTGCTGGTACTATATCTTCCAGTAGCTATTTGCTATCAAGTGGCAGTTAGTTGGTCCCTTTTAGGCACCGCTTTCAGTCTTGCTATTATTAAAAAAATGCATCCAATACATCCAAATTGGACAATTTTTGAATCGATCCAAACCCGAAATCTAAAAAACAGCCCATTTATTGATCTACTATCTTTTCCTCAGCAAACAAAAAATATTTGTCCAGATTCTTCCTAAATCAACATTGTATTGTTTGGTTAGAACCGGTAGGCTTTATTGTGAGGTTTATAGCTCCGTGATAATGTGAAAAAGATCAATAAATCAAGTCTTGAAATACAGAGGCACCGGTAGGCTGTATTGTGAGGTTTATAGCTCCGTGATAATGTGAAAATGCTAATAAATCAAGTCTTAAAATACAGAGGCAAATCTGCTATTTAGGCCCTCGAAGACGATGGTTCTGTCAGAAGAAAATTCATCAATGAGAAATATTTCATGATGAATCTTTTGCAGCAAAAAGATGAAAATATTTTTTTGGGTCCGATAGCAACCGAACTGTTTAAAAAAAGGTCAAAATCATCAATACTGCTATGAATTTTTTTTATTTATAGCCACTTCTTAAAGTGGACCATCCTGTCCAAGGGGCCTGTAACAGTGGCCACCAGTAGATGGATAGGGTTACAATTACTGGAAAGATCGCGCCCAAATAGCAGTGATGATGGTTTTGAAGCTTTTTTGTCTGAAGAAAGTGTCATAAACATTTCGGACACCCAGTCAAAAACCAGTTTCTGTTGCCCAGTGATTTTACTACCGGTAGAAATGGGCAATGGCCCAACTAGAATATTCTCGCTAAATTTATTAACCTCCACAATAAAGTGAAGTGAGTGTAATCTGCCCTGGGCAATTGCAATACCATCCACCACTTCTATGCTGCTTTTAATTATTTTCCAAAATATGTTTGAAATTAGGATTAGGATTCTACTTGTGATCCCCTTTAAATGATATACCAGTTTATTAAGGCAATTGTGATCATGAACATAAATTATATATCTCAGTTATTTCAGTAAAATATCATGTTCTTGTGATGAAATTAGGGCTCGGCAAATCAAAGCACAATTTATTGGACTCCATAGTGAATCTTTCTTAGGATCAAAAACTTGGTAATGAACTAGAATTTTTATTTCAACAAGAAAATGCAAAGGTCAAATTTGACCAAAATCGATTATATTTTGTCGTTAAAATATGAAAATTGTTGCCCTTAGACACTGGGTATGAATTGAAAATGTACAATAAACTATCATTTTTTTATTCTGTGAATGAGGACAATTTGTAATACTAAAAAAAGGGATTTTTGTTTTTGCATGGAATTAGTGATTCGATCCGATTCGAAAAATTATTCAAATCAGATTTGAATTACAAATGATTCGGTTTTGCCCAGCTCTAGATGAAATCCCAAAAATGAGTCGTATTCGACAACTGTTCTATGTATGTCACAGAGTGTGAAGCAAACAGGGTTAGCAATTCAATTAACTGTTATTTTTAACCACCGTACAATGGCACATAAAATATATTTGACCAAATTCGAACTAAATCAATACTGTATTGTTTGGTTTGAACCGGGAGGCTTTATTATGAGGTTTATAGCTTTGTGATAATATGGAAATGCCAATAAATCAAGTCATGGTAGATACTAAAATGAGATGGAAGGCAGAAAAACCACCCACTGTCAATCGGTAAAGGGTTGGGAATACGCTTCAAGCTACGCATCACTAATGTCCTGGGTTCGAATCCCAGTGAGAAATGATTATATGCGAGAGGTTTGCTTGGGGCGCCTTACCGGTGCACGGTGGTTTACGGAAGCGCTGACAATGTCCTCCACCAACCAGGAAAATGAGTAAAATGTTAAGCCAAACCTTCACCTCTGATTTGAAACTGGTATTTGCACAAGAGGTCGTGGTTCGCCATATGATTAAGCTGGTTACTCAGCTTTCCTCTCCCGCAGGATAAAAATAAAATCCTATCCTATGCCCCGTATGTCAGCTTCAGAAGTTCCCTGCATGCGGAAGTTCCCGGCGAGTCCGGCTTGTTAATCAATGCCCCCCACTCAACCCTGGATGTCATAACTTGGCTAGGCTAAGCCAAACAGGAAAAGATCATATCTTTCCAGCATTTCTAACCCTGTCTGTCTATGAGTGGCCGCTAGTACATGGCCTTAGGGAAGGCGATCCACTCCAAGAAAAGGCTATAAAAAAAGAGGTGACCTAGAAAAACAAAGTGGTGAAAGATGGTCCTATTAATGTCCTGGACAGAAAGTACTCACATTAATTCCTATCGGTGACTTTTTTTATTTTGAGTGCAGTTGCGTACTATATTTTATACCATCTCTTCACCCCGTAAGCGGCCATTAATTAAATTAGTGAAGTTCAATAAAAAAAGGCTTTGCTCACGGCTGTCTAATCTAAAGATTGTATGGAAAAAGTACAGATTTGATCTGAGTTCTTGTGAATTTGACACACTTCGATACATTATTAACTTTTACTTATTTTTTTAGGTGAGTTCCTGTATTGCTGTCAGTTTGCATCAGGCGACACAGTGATTGCAGGGGGGAGTGGAACCAATAATGCTTGTGCCATCTCCATCAAATCTTGCGAGGTAAGTTTGGGTTTTCTTGATATCATTCCTCATGTAAGCCCGGTTAGCTCAATCGGTAAAGTGTTGGGAATACGCTTTGAGCAACGCATCTCTGTTCGTCATGACGCAGGTTTGTATCCTGTGAGGGACGATGATTATATTGATTATATGGGAGAGGTCTTCTGGACGCCTCGCGGGTGCATGGTGGTTCACGTAAGCGCTGCTCTTAAACTAACTGGGCACCCATGGCCTTGTGGTTATCATGTTGGCATCGCAGATTAGAGGTTAGACTCCCAGCTAGTCCAGTTTGTTAACCCATGTCAGCTACTCAACCCGAGGTGTAATAACTTGGTAAGTTTGGCAAAACCGGAAACCTCATATCTTCATACCAACACTAACCCCATTCATCTAACCAGCCGCTAGTACAGGGCCCTGGTCAAGATGATTCACTCCTAAAACAGTGGCTAAATAGGTGCAAGCGGTCATATACTTTACTGGTTATATACTATATATATATGGAAAAAGAAGCAATTGATTTGAAAGAAGTAATGCTCATTACCCAGAGCAGATACCACTTAGAATTTCAGTTTCAGAGTGCAGTTGCTGGTAGTTCATCTTGTAGTAGCTCTTTGCCACCAAGTGGTCAATAGTTGGTTCCTTTAAGGCACTGCTTTCGGCCTTGCTCAGAGTGAATTTTAATAAAAAATATTTCTTCAGGTATTTAAGCAGGTGACATTCCACCACTTTGCACTTCTCTATGACTTGAATAGACTAAACAAACTCGTGTGGGCGTGATGGCCTAGTGGTTAAACATGTTGGTATCCCAAGTTGAAGATCTCGGGTTCGAGTCCCGGTGAGTCGGGCTCGCTTATCCATGGCCACCACTTAACCCTTGGTGGGCTTGGGTAGACTAAGCCGAACAGGAAAAGATCATATCTTTCCAGCAATTGTAACCCTGTCCGTCTATAAGTGGCTGCTGTTGCAGGGCCTTGGACAGGGTGATCCACTCTAAGAAGTGGCTAAAAATCAATAGACCATCAATAAACAAAATATTTCTCTTTTAAGGTTCTTGGTACTGTTCAGTCAGAGAAACCTGTATTGGCGCTGGACGTACATCAGAGTAGCGGGCAGTTTGCTGTGGCCGGGATTGACGGGCATTTGAATATCGGGCAACTTGAGTAAATGCTTGTGATTGATATCTTAATTAGAAGTTTGTTTTGTCAAGCATGAGCCACAGATGGACCGTGTCATGGTGGCAGATTTTTGTTTTTTCTTGGTGTGCGTGTCATTTTCTTTTGTTGAGTAAAAACAGTACGGTTGCCACCAGACACCCAAAAGGTGACATTTAAATATTTCAATGATAGTTTTATCAAGAAATATGGTCTTTCGATGGACAAAAAGTTTTAAAACCATCAACACTGCTATTTCATAGCAGTATTGATGGTTTTGAACCTTTTTCTACCGTTTCTTTGATACTAGACCCAAAGGAGACATTTAAATTTTGCAATGAGCGATTTATCAAGAAATATTCTCTTTTGATGGACAAAAAGATTCTTATAAATATTTCCAAATAATTAGATCTGAAAAATTTAAATACAAATCTGAGGTCCGTGCTTGGCAAAAAAAATTTAATTAGGATGGATATAGAAGTTGAAATATAGTGGAAGATTACTTGCCTTACAGAAGTCTGTGTTTATCTATAATATTTTGTTGTATTTTTTGTTCCATGAGACCCACTGTAATTATATAGATTCTGGCATGTGTCACAGATGAAGCACGCCTCGGCGGCGTGATGCCTAACAATACATGTTTTTAAATTTTTTTCTGGTTGTGCTAGAGTGTCACCAGGATTATTCATAGCTTCTGATTACTTTGCTCAACTTAAGAAGTGGTAGATCGTTCTACCATCGCCCAGGGCAGATACCACTCACCGCACTTACCACAGTGGTTCAGTTCTGTTTGGAATGTTTTCTGCTTAGAGTGCAGTTGCTGGTATTACATCTTTCAGTAGCTCTTTGCTATAAAGTGGCCGTTGGTTGGTTCCTTTTAGGCTCTTCTTCCAGCCTTGCTCAGAGTGAATTTCAGAAAAAAAACTGGTGAAATGAAAACGATATTTGCGAAACAAAGTTGGAAATTAATCACCCCAAAATGCATCTTTTTTGCATCATTTTGCCCTAGTTAAGTTTCATAGACTTCACTATATGAGTACTGGATAACTGAACCACCTCAATGGTGGAAATGGAAATTGTGTGGGGTCTTAAATTTGGGGGGGGGGTTTGATTGTCCAAACATTTTGTTGTGAAAATTCGATATTTTGGTTCGAAATAGTACAAAACTGTAAAAAAAAACGATTTTGCGCATAAGGCTCGCGTAAATTTTGTCTTTTTTTAATAAAATTTTAAATAATAACCAAAATCTTGTAGGGAACAATCCCCCTCCTCAAAATTTTTTTTTTATTCCCAACGCATATATGTCTCCGTGCCTGTATTTTACATTTATATTTTCTATAATGCATCACCCATCCGTTCCGAAATTTTCAGGATTGAATTTTATTGCAGAAATATTCCTTCGAAATTTTTTAATATTGCAAATTCTTCAAAAAACATGATACCTGAAATTATTTACCTCTAATTTTTTATTAAAATTCCATATTTTTTGTAATTTTATTTTTAAAAAAATTCTACATTATTTTTGTAAACATTTCGGAGGTTAATGTTACTGTGCTTTCCGTCCGAAATTCAAACTTGAGCCATAGATGGACTTCGTTGATAAGTTTGGTTCATCTTTGGCCCATGTTTGATAACTTTTTGAACCCTTCAAATTAGGTTATTTGACAAATCTTAGCGTTGTATCTTTTTGTTAGCGTTTCCTTTGCTGTGTTATATTAAATTATAGGTATTGCGTTGATCTCACTGTACTTTTTAGTAATTTTTGATTTTCCGATAAAAGAATTTTGAATATTCTAATTTAACTAATAAAAAAAATCTTTGTACTGTCATAAGCTTCGTTGTGTTGCTAGGTTATAGATGTTTCTA
Organism: Styela plicata; assembly: GCA_963675895.2. NCBI lineage: Eukaryota > Metazoa > Chordata > Ascidiacea > Stolidobranchia > Styelidae > Styela > Styela plicata. Next base: position 13,006,317 of record OZ023150.1, on the reverse strand, counting down.
GTTCTGTGGTGGGAAACTTGGTTGTATTATACCTAGAGCTGGGCAATTCGACCCGGTGATTCGAATCAATTCGAAGCAAGATTTATTCGAATCAATCGTTCATAGGAATATAAACTTGTTAAATTAACTAGGATTTTCATTTTTGACGACGAAATGCAATCGATTTTGGTCAAATTTGACCAAAATCGATTATATTTCTTCATTAAAATATGAAAATTGTAGCTCCTAGTGTGAATTGAAAATATACTATAAACTATAAATTTCTTCATTTTCACAATAAAACAAGTTATAATAGTAAAAATGGGATATTTGTTAGTTACGTAAATCAGTGATTCGATCCGATTCGAATTCCAAATGCTTCGGTTTTGCCCAAGCCTAATTATACCCCTGGTCAATACAAAAATTTATTAATAGGAAGTTTGAAATTAATCTTTCTTGCTATGTACTTTTCCGATTGATAAATAATATTTATTTCTCTTTATTCCATAAATATTGAAACATTTTATCTGGGTTTTGCTTGAAGTGTTACTATACTATATATGTTAATATTACTGTGTTTTTTTTTAAGTAGTTTTTCGTTTTGTGATAAAAAAAATTATTGTTCTGGTTTATTTTTCATCCATAGATGTTTTATTTGTGAATAAAAGCTTCTTAAGCAATTGTATTTGTTTTATGGTTAGGATAGGATATCATTTCGATCCTGCGGGAGAGGAAAGCCGAGAATGCAGCTCAATCATATGGCGAACCATGACCTCTCGTGCAGATACCAGTTCCGAATTGGGGTGAAGGTTTTTGCTTGTCATATTTTTCACTTTTCCCTGTGCATGAACCTGGTTAGTGGAGGAAGCCGTAAGCAGTGCTTACATGTTTTACCCTGCACCTGCAAGGCATCCGTCCACCAGACCTCGCATTTTATCTTCATTCCACACGGGATACGAACCTGCGTCGTGATAGTCAGAGTTGCGTTGCTCGAAGCTTATCCCCAACGCTTTACCGATGGAGCTAGCCAGCCAGGATGGAAAGTCTCAGATATATATGTTGGACTTCATAAGAGCGACGGGCGGTTTGCTGTTGCCGGTGGGTGTAGGAGGTGTCCACCCTATTTGGACTAGTCAACGCACGGGTCAAATAGCAAACAGTTGTCAGTTGATTGGGCACATTTGTTTGTACCTCCGGGATTTAGGATAGGATATCATTTTTATCCCGCGGGAGAGGAAAGCCTTGAATACAGCTTAATCATATGGCGAACCGCGAACTCTCGTGCAGATACCAGTTCCGAATCGGGGTGAAAGTTTTTGATTATCGTATTTCTCATTTTTCCCGTGCATGGACCTGGTTGGTGGAGGAAGCCATATGCTATCACGGGATTCGAACCTGCGCCGTGATGAGATGCGTAGCTCGAAGCTTATTCAGAACGCTTTACCCGGTGGAGCTAGCCGGAGAGGATGGAAATGCTGAAAATATGTATTGGACATACATAAGAGAGACGGGCAGTTTGCTGTAGCTAATGGCTGTCCATCCTGTCTGTTTGTTCCTCTGGAATTTAGAACGCAATCAAATTATGTCTCAGCGGTCCAACGTCGAATGCTCAGTAAAACTTGTCACTGGTTTAATCATAGGTACCAGTTTCGAATAGAGATCAAAATTCTGCCAAGCCCATAACCAAACGCGTGGATATACAAGATCAAACGAGGCAGCACCCAATCGTTGCGCGAACCACGCTGCCATAACTAGGTACCCATAGGCATAACAATCTCCTATAAAATTAAAACCCAGGCTTCTTCCCCCAGAGGCGGCGGAGGATCGGCAACATTGGAACGGGGAGGGTGGATGGGTCCGACTCACTGACAAAAAATGGTGATTTTCACTGAATAGAATGCGCGCAGAGGGCGCGCAAGAAATCTTAGCATCATTTTGCTAAAAAGGGATAATTTTAAATAACATATTGGTAAAATTTGTCCGTGAAACGCAGGAAAACGATATTCGTGTCCGAAGCGAGCGAAAAATTAGCGATTTTATGGTTTCTCATCGTTTTTGATTTTTTGATTTAGGAGAAGGAGATTCGGACCCTCCCAATATTTAGCTCTGGAGATGTAAATTTGAGCATAATAATGTAACAGAAGATTGCAGAACCCTCATTTAAGCGAGGAAATGTCGTGCATTTAGATTTCTGTTAAGTTTGAGTATTTTCATCGAGGTTCACTTAGAGCATGGACCGCAGCCACACGAATAAGAAGTCTGCTATGAAATGTAGTCCCAGCAACAGCACTCTGAAGTGAAAAACATCCCAAAGAGAACTGAACTACCGCGATAAAGTACAGTAAGCAGTATCTGCCCTGGGGGGAAATAGAACAATCTACAGTCTTCAATCAGATTCTCTGTTTTCCTCTCGGTATTGTGCATAGTTCTAACAAGTTAAATTAACCTCATCATCCTTTTAAAACTGAGAGCGAAATGGATTGACATAACTGGTTGTGTATCCAACATAATGTTACGAACTTGCAAATTGAGCGGTGATCGACACGATATCCAGTTGGTCGCACAGTCACTATCCAGTCTTTTTTTATTATTAAAATTCATTCTGAGCGAGGACGGAAGCAGAGCCTGAAAGGAATCAACTAACGGACATTTAATAGCAAAGAGCTATTAAAAGATGTAGTACCAACAACTGCACTTTAAGCGGAAAACATCCCAAAGGGAACTGAACCAACAGGGTAAAGTGCAGCGAGTGATATCTGCCAGGGGCGACGGTAGAACCACCTACCACTTTGTTTTCTTTCTCGTAGTCGCCTCTTACGACACGCAGGAAATACGTGAGGGCTGTTCTAAAGCCGTATTATTTCTGGTTGACGAATTAATAAACTCTATCCTCGTGTCCTATTCCACAACTCAAATTTTAGTTTTCTACCTATAGAAAAAGAAAAATATAACTTTTTTCAAAATTTATTGAACGTTAATTTGCAATTTCACTCCGTTATATTAATATATATCATGAATATTTCGCATCAAAATGTCACAAAAAATAATAATATGAAAAATTGTGTATTACAAGATACATTGCAGAATATTAATAATTTTATGATCAATTAACTTGTAAGGGTGAGAAAAACACACTGGTTGCGGCTAACTTTATTGATATTTGTATTAAGCAAGGCCTGAAGCAGTGTCTAAAAAGAGGAAGCTGAAAGCCCTTACGTAGCAAAGAGGGCGTACAAAACAGAGTATTAACTGCACTCTATGTGGGAGACATCCCAGAAAACAGAACCAGTACAGTGAGAGGTGTCGGCCCCGGGTGAGGCTAAAACCATGCACCACCCTTTCTCTTTTAGCCGCCTCTTACGACACGTAAGAAATATGTTAGCTCAATTCTGAGGCCTGCACCCATAGTCAGCTTCCCACAAACTGCAAATATGAGAAAACAATTACGAACCGACGTTACAGTTTATCTAAAACAGATTGGCAGAATGCCTGCTGCTCCGACTTCTCAGACACCCGAAGAAAATAGATTTCACCAGAGAAAAAACAACTCAAGTGATCAAGATGCAAGAAATAATATGTTGACGGCCTAGCGATTATCATGTTGGCATCACGGGTTGAAGATTTTGTGTTAGAGTCCCGGCAAACCCATCTTGTTAATTCATGACCACATCATGACCACAATGTAATAGGCAAGTCCAAACTGGAAGATCATATCTTTCCAACAACACTAACCCTGTTCGTCTATAAGTGGCCACTGGTACAAGGCTTTGTTCAAGGCGCTTGCCATTAATGAGCGAAAGACGAGGAAATCTCATTATGATGGAGATGATAATCAAGTATGAGCCACTGACGAATCATGCTGTTAAGGCATGGTCCATCTGTGGCACACACTTGACGAAATAGAAATTTTCTGAATTGATTAATAACACATTTTTCCCCACAATATAGGAACTTAACTACCAATATATATTTGGACTAAAAAAAATCACAATAAAAGTAGAACTTATTACAGGCAAACAATGTTTAACTTTAGTACCGATGGTAAAACAATAATAAAATTTTAACTGGGGAGTTGAAGGGGGAGGGGGCTAGAAAAAACAAAATTTAAATCCAATCCAGGTTGGAGATATTGAAAGATTTTGCTAATAATTACAAATACAAAGTTCAAAAAATATTCATAACTTTTTATTATTAAATTATCAAAAATATTTCTGGAAATTTTTTCAAAAATTTCAACAGGCCAGGATGTGTATTTTGACATTACTAGGCATGTTAAAAAATTATTCATAACTTATTCCAAAAACTAATATTTTTGAAAAAAGAGAAAATTATCAAAAATATTTGTAGGATCTTTCTATTTCCCGGTATGTCCGGCTCGTTAATCCATATTCACTGCTAAACCCATGGTGTAATAATGGCTTATATAGGCTCTGTTGAACCGGAAAGATCCTCTCTTTCCAACAACACTAACCCTGCTCATCTACAAGTGGTCACTGGTAGAGGGGACTGTTTAGAGTGATCCACTCTTTTCAACAAGTCAGTAAGTCAGTTCTGCCTATAAGCAGTCTCTGGTATGGCGTATCATTCACGGAGGTCCACTCACGTGAGTGCCTATGAAAAATTGATCAACGTACTTGATAAATTACAAAATTTAGGGTGATAATAATTCCTACTGAAACTCCTACTCCGTTGAGGTGGAGGGAAGGTGATTTTTCGGAGTTTAAAAAAATCGAGTTGGGCTTATTTCGAAGCACTAATAATTGAAACAATTAATGATTGGTGTTCCAGAGGTCGGTGGAGTTACACGTTGGACTCTAGTTCGATAGAAATACAATAATAATAGTGGGGGTGATGGCCTAGTGGTTAAACATGTTGGCATTGCAGGTTGAAGATCTCAGGTTCAAGCCCCGGCGATTCCGACTCGCTTATCCACCATGCCCGCCACCAGGAAAAGATCATATCTTCCCAGCAATTGTAAGCCCCTGGGACGGGGGGGATCCGCTCTAGGGAGTGACTATAAAAAAAATTTGGGCTCAAGCTTGGATTGTAAAATATGACGAGGAAACTAAAGTTATTCTTTACCCAAAACAAAGCACCCATGACAGGTTGATACTGGCAAAATGTCAGCTAATGAGATGAGAGCGAGACAACCAATGAGAGTTAATGCTATCAGAATGAAACTTTCAAAAATGTGACACAAAAGATGGCCAAAATTATATCATTCAATTTCCAAATCGAAATGACTTGAAATGATATTTCAATCAGAGAAATCATAAACCTTTTCTAGAAAATTCTTCAATTTGGCAAAATTTACGCTTTTGCCGAAAATATATAAATGTTTGATTTTGTTGATTTTTTTATAGCCACTTCGTGAAGTGGATCACCTTGACCAAGGCCATGTACCAACAGCCACTTATTGACGGACCAAATTAAAGTGTTTGGAGAGTGGTCTTTCCAATTGAGCTTAGCCTACTCAAATTATTACACCCTGGGTTGAGTTGAGGGGGGTATGGTTTAACGGACAAGGACCCGCTGAGATCTTCAACCTGTGATGCAACATGTTCAAACACAAGGCCCTTGCACACAGTAGATATAATCTAAAAATAATTTATTCTCAAATCACGGATTAAATATTTTGAACTGCTTTCAACACTTGTGTAATATCTATATTAGTAGGAACTATGATAGAACAAGTTAATAAAATAAAATTGACAATCTTTGTCATACATGTCTAGGCATAATATACCCAAACAAAACGAAAAAATCGCTCCCATAAAAAAAAAATCACCTAAAGAAGACGATCTTCATAATATATCTTTTTAAAAAATATGAAAATGTATAACTACTCGGGCCCCCGAAAAAAATGGGTTCCATTAGAAGGAAATATAGCAATTCACATAGGCAGTATTCCACGATATATTACTTGCTAGATCACTTTAAATCCATCGTTGAAATATTCAAATGTCTCCTTTTGAGTGTCTGTCAGCAATCAAACTGTAGAAAAAGGTTCAAATCATCAATACTGCTATGAAATAGCAGTGTTGATGGTTTGAAGATTGTTCTCCAAGCAAAGAAAATGAGATTCTAAGTTATTGTTTAGTGAACTGCGAAACTTTATTCCTTGTTTATTTGCAACTTCGAATCCCCCTATGTGGCTGTTGTCACAAGGATATTCGAATGCGATAGATACTTGGATACTAAGTCAAGAACAGATATAGAGTGATTCTTTGCCACAAAATTGCAAATATATTTGTAAGCATTCGTTAGATCATAGCCTGATTTTCTCAGATAAACAAGGTATGTATTCGCTGTTTTATAAGTCGTATCATGTGTTCTCTGAAGAAGTTGGACAATGATCTAACGAATGCTCGCAAATACTTTCAAATAGTTGTAATATTGTGGAAAGAGATGGCGTAGTTTCTTTTTTTTTAATAAAATTCACTCAGAGCAAGGTCGGAAGCAGTGCCTGAAAGAAACCGACAAAGGGTCACTTAAAAGCAATGAGCTACTAAAGGATGTAGTACCAGCAACTGCACTCTAAGGCAAAACATCCTAAACGGAACTGAACCGACATGGTAGAGTGCAGTGAGTGTTATCTGCCCTGGGCAATGGTTAAACCATCTACCACTTCTTTGCTTACCTTTAGTCGCCTCTTACGACACGCACGAAATACGTTAGGACTATTCTAAAGCCCATTCCTACAGGGCCAAAAGAAAGAAAGTTTTAAGAAAGAACTTTTTTCCAAAGTTATCGAATTAGACATGTAATCCAAATTAGAACTTTAAAGTGTCGTCCCTACTAACAACACCCAAAGATCTGATTAGGAGCACAAAAATTTGATATTTGTTCAAAAAAGTTGACGACCCTGAGTTGACTTTTAACCTCTAGAAACCAGTCAAGCATAAAACAATCACCCCAAAGGATTCAACTTAATAACAGTCACCGTTATGTCGTCTCTATAAAACCTTGATTCGCGCTGCGGCAAATTAAGCATCGCCCGAACTTGACGACGCGAAGACCCGTCAAAAGTTTGCCCAATGCAATGGCGGATGATATTAGTTGCGGCATTCGTGTCCTCAATCCCGAAAAACGTAGAATCGGTGTCTAATATATCGGACGCTGAAATATCTGTGCTGTCTATGTCTGTTTTGCCTTCCATTCGATCAATATGTTCTCCGATAAGCTGTATAACGTTCCGTTTGTGCATGGTTTCCCAAAGTCCGTCAGTCGCTATAACCAGGAACGCGTCGTTCGGTTGGATTTCGTGTTGAATTATATCAGGCTTGGCAGTTAGATATGGTGGCGTTCTGTAAAAATAAAACAATAGAAAATAATCGTATTTTTCTCACTGAAATTCACTCTAAGCAAGGCCGGAAGTAGCTCCTAAAGGGAACCAACCAACAGCCACTCAATAGCAAAGAGCTACTAAAAGATGTAGTACCAGCAACTACACTCTATAAACGGAAAACATCCCAAACAAAACTGAACCGCCATGGTAAAGTGCAGTACGTGGTATCTGCCCTGGGCGATGGTAAAACCATCTGCCACTTCGAACATGGGCTTTAGTATTTTAATAACATATCTCATATGTACTATAAATATATATAAACGCCTCAATCAAGTACACACAAGCACAAATATTTCACTGAAAAAATCGGAGCAACAAACATTACACTATGACAAAAATGAGGAACCATTTTGAAATAAAATTTATGACTCTAACCAATGGCTATATGCCTGTTCACCAAAAAAAATGGTGCAAAAACAGATACATGGACATTATGTCAGGCCGAAGATTCGTGTTCCTATAACGCAGAAGATACATCCAGAGTTTGGCTTTTTACACACATTAGCTTTCAACAGCGTAGAGTGAGTGATGTGAGAACAATATAACAATGCAATGTTTTATCACCCAGGATAGAGGTGAGGGGGAGGGTTGTCCAGTTAGTTATCCGAATGTACGCTGAGCTAAGTAGGCACCCTGTTAGCTCAATCAGTAAAGCGTTGGGAATACGCTCTGAGCAACGCATCTCTGATCGTCATGGCGAAGGTTTGAATCCCATGAAGGATGATGATTATATGTGAGAGGTCTGCTGGACGCATCGCCGGTGCACGATGGTTCACGTAAGCGATGCTTAAAGCTTGGTCAAATTTGACCGAAATCGATTGCGTTTTGTCGCAAAAATGTGAAAAATGTTGCTCTCAGAGATGTAGTGTGAATTTAAAATATACTATAAACCATAAATTTCTTTATTTCCAATACTGAGACAAGTTGTAATAGTAATAATAAATATTTGCTATTTACATGAAATTAGTGGTTCGATTCGAAAAAATTATTCAAATCAGATTCAGATCAGGTTTTGTCCACCACTAGCTGTGAGTGGAATAAACTAGAATTTTTTTTTTATAGTCACTTCTCTGAGTGGATCAACCTGACCAAGGCCGCCTTGTACCAGCAGACACTTAATGGATCGGCAGGGTTGGAATTGCTGGAAAGATATGATCTTTACCTGTTCGGCTTAGCCTACCTGAGTAACTATAACCTAGGTTGAGTGGTGGGCATGGATTAACGACCCGGACTCACCGGGACTCGAACCCGAGACTTGCCACGCCAACATGGTTAACCACAAGGCTATCACACCAACCAATGAATAAGTATTAAAATGTAATTCAAACCTGTAAAACGGGAGTATCCAGTTTGATTGGTCAGGAATCCTGTAGTCTCCGCCCACTCCAATATCTTCGTCCCCGTCCGTGGATAAGTACGATACGTCGTTAATAGTTTTTGCCGGCCATTTGAAGCGAGCATTACCAAATGCTCGGAATGGTGCAAGGCTCCCTGAAATTCAAGATTTAAATAAATGAATCATGATCTTACGCTGTAGCACTATTTCTTACGGAGCCTGGTTAGCTCGTCGGTGAAGCGTTGGGATTACCCTTTGAGCGAAACATCTAACATCTTTAGTTCACAAATCCTGTGAAAGATGAATATATGGGAGAGGTCTGCTGCCAGTGGTTTACATAAGCGCTGCTTGCGGCTTCTTCCACCAACCATGTCCATGCACAAGAAAAATGAGTAAAATGTTAAGCTTCACCCCGATTCGAAAATGGTGACCGCAAGTGAGGTCGTGGTTCGTCGTACAGTTAAGTTCACCATATTTTTCACTAACATGATTTAAGTCTGAAATAGGAGAACAAAGGCGGATTGTGGATCATACCTCAGAATTAAACATTTAGGAATAGTCAAGAGAGTCGAACCTTTTTATAATTTAGACCAGCGATGATATATCAGTATAGGAATCAACAATTTTTGAAGTATCGGTATACGATTTACGCAACACAACAGATGAAAAATGGAGGAACATTTTTCACCAGTCTATTTGCACACAGTATGTGAACTCAAGCATGCCTCAATGTAGCTTCAATCGGTGGATTCGCATCCATAGAAATTTGCACCCAAATTAAAGTGGGCACAAACATACGTGGGTGCTAATATGCCGAGAGAAAAAGTATGTGGATTCGATAAGATCTTCAACATATTTGATGAAGTACTCGGTATTGGAATATAAATTGAGGTGGTATCGGTACTCGTATCAGTATTGGCCCATCACCCATCTAATCTCATATTAATGAAATTACAGCAAAACACAGATATTTGATGTTTATTTCAGCATTTTGAAAACTCTTGAATTAATGTTTCTACTTATTTGTTGTAACAGCTTTTTTCAAGGAAGCAGACTAACTCCTCCTCGGGCGGCATATCGGCAGGACGTAAATATCGGTATTGAATTTTCCAATATACCGTATCGCGTTAATTTTCGCAATGGCGGTTTGCTGTGATACCGGTATTTTGTGACATGTTGCCTAAAATGCTGACAAGTTGACGCGTTGTCGCGTCAACACAAAAAAAACGGGTCTTTAGATCACTTACACCTGCTGGCAAACTCTATTGAACTTTTGCAAAGTCCTGAAACAAGAACTCGCCTGCATTTAGAGTATGCGCCTATTTTTTTTAAACTAGATCGCGCCTCGTGTGTCTCTCTAAAACGACACAATAGCATGTTTTTGAAAGCAGAAAATGGCTTGGCATACCGGTAATACCGGCATTTTGGCAGCGGTATTGTGGTACAAAATATACCTAACACTGCTCTAATTACCAAACAACCATTCGGTTTCAAATGAAGACCCACCTAACAATCTTTCATTCTTGATAACAGTCTCTTTCTCAAATTCTGGATGTTCTGAATAGATTCGTTGTTTTTCTTCCTCGTTCATGGAATTATGTTTGTGAGACAGCGGAGTTGCCACCCATCTGTAAATGTTTAAGGAAAAGATATTCCTACATTAAGGATCTTAAGGCCGCACTACACGTTTGTGTCGGTTGTGTTTTTTCTTGGTTGGCTTTATTTCACTTCTGCATTTTAGGCAAGCGCAATGCTCTGATGCATTTCCTTGCGTTTTCCAATGAAACAGAACGGTTTTTATGAAAGCAAACACAGAGTGCTTGTCTCTTTTTTTGCGTTCGTGCTTCGTATGCATGTGAACACATTTAACGCAAAGCAATGCAGGCGTGTATTGCCGTTTTTATTTTATTACCCGAGACGTAATGCAACGCAGCGGTGAGACAACCTCACATGTATTGTGGCCTTTATTCTGTAATATACAATATTACCATGTGACATGCAGAATGCCAGCTACTCAGACACCTGAAGAAAATGGGTTCCATCAAAAGAAAATTAGGTAAATGGGAGATATTTTATAATATATCTGTAGTTGGAATACATAAATGTTTCTCTTTGTAAGTTCCTGGTAGTAACCAACCATACTCTATGAAAGGTTCAAAATAGTGATATGAACATGTCAGACACCCGAGGAAAACCAGGGTTCTGCCTCCATGTGCTCTATTTTGGAGGTGGTAAATGTTTCTACCATCGCCCAGGGTAGATGCAACTTGATGCGCTTTTATATAGCAGTTCAGTTATGTTTGTTCTTTTTCTGATTAAAGTGCAGGAGCAGGTACTACATCTTGTTGTAACTCTTTGCAATTATTTGGTCGTTAGTTGGTTTCTTTGGGCACTGCAGACCTCGTTTGAATCTAGGGTGTCAAAATTTCGTTTTTCTTCGGGTGTCCGAAATGTCTATCATTTTTTCTGGGTGAGGTAAAGAGCGTCAAAAACCATCAAAGTATTGATGATTTGACCTTTTTCTGCGATTGGGCCGCGTTCAAAATGAGACAAATCATCTTAGAGTCAGTAAGAGTTAAAATATCGCATGTTTTGTTAAATTTCCTTCTGATGGAAATGATTTTCTTTGGGCGTCTAAGCAGCAGAGAAGCTGAACTTTGCCAGTTTGCTCGGAGCGAACATATAGACGGAGGGCTGTTATTTGTGTTGTTGGAAAGATGTAATATTTCCTGTTCGGCCCAGCCTACCGAAATTATTACACCCTGGGTTGATTGGTACGCACAGAACAATAAGCTGGACTAGAACCAGAGATTAGAGAAACATTTTTTCATAGCCACTTCATGGAGTGGATCACCCTGACCAAAGCCTTCTACCAACAACCGCTAATAGACGGAGAGGGTTAGTTGTGTTGTTGGAAAGATATGATATTTCCTGTTCGGCCCAGCCTACCCAAATTATTACACCCTGGGTTGAGCGGTGGGCATGGATTAACGAGCTGAACTGGAACCTGAGATGTTTAACCTGCGATACCTATACAACATACCTGTCTTTTGTAACAAGATCCCTGGACCCCAACACAGCCCTGGAATCTCCGATGTTTGCCACAGTGATAATATCATGAGAAATGTGAGCAAAACATGCGACAGCACCTGAAAAAAAAATGCTAGAGTGAAAAGGGCTGTAAATATGAATTGGTCAAAGCGAAGTTTCGAAGACTTGAAATCCGGGTGGCAGAAAGTGAGCTACTTTGTTACCCAAAAATAATGGATTCCGTCAATGAAAATTTGACAAATGTGCAATGATTCATAATAATATCTTAAAATGTCCTTTATTTGAGTTTCTGGTAGCAACCAAACTGTAGAAAAAGTTTAAAATCCATCAATACTGCTATGAAATAGCAGTGTTGATGGTTTTGAAATTTTTTTGTTCATCCGAAGATAATTACATGAACACCCTGTTAAGCGGCATCTGCACTGGGAAAAAGATAAAGAAACTCGCAGATGAAATATTTAAAAATCAACATGTCATTGGCAGCTTATCATGAATAGCTTTACACAATAATGTTGTCAATTGGGTGAGGGTAATTAGATAGGAAGGGGTTTCATTTTTATAACGCGAGAAGGCGAAGAATACATCCTATTCATATGTCGAACCACGACCTTTCCAGCAGACAACAGTTACGAATCGGGTTAAGGTTTCGGCTTATCATATTTCTAATTTTTCCTGTGAGTGGTCCTGGTTGGTGGAGGAAGCCGTAAGCACAGCATACGTGAACCACCATGCACCGGTGAGGCATCGAGCAGACCTCCTTCAAAATCATACCCCTCATGGGATTCAAACCTATGTCAGGATGATCAGTGTTTTATTGTAATTCCCTCTTAGGCAAAGCCAGAAGCAATTGAATGTATAAATTTTTCCTCAAGTATGGACTGCCCTTGAAGAAACCATAAAGCCATTGACAAAAAGTGGAGGAAGCCGTAAGCACAGTATACGTGAAACATCATGCATCGGTGATGCGTCCAGCAGACTTATTGCATATAAACATAACCCTTCATAGGATTCAAACCTATGTCAGGATGATCAGTGTTTTATTGTAATTCCCTCTTAGGCAAAGCCAGAAGGAGCCCCTAAATAAATCACACCCAATATAAATTTTTCCTTCAAGTATGGACCATTAGCCATCAACACAAGTAATTAACACTTGAACCATAAATAATTTTGCACCTAATTTGAACTAAGTGAGCACTGGAAATCAATATTTCAACACACAACATGATCAATTAGGTGACGGTAATTAACACCTTCAGAGAAAAGGTTAATGAAATAGACTCAATGCTGATTGAAAGGATATGGCTAAATATTTTACCAGGGTAATGGCGGACTAGAAGAATGTCAGCTACTCCACTACTCAGACACCCGAAAAAAGTGTGTTCTATCAGAAAAAAATTTAACAAATAGAGGTGCTTTTCGTGTTATATGTCTTGCTAGTAAATACATCCCCGGCAACCAAACTGTATAAAAAGGTTCAAAATAATCAATACTGCCAGCTACTCAAAGAGAGACTTATAAATATACTACACACAGACCGATCATGAAATAATCCCATTTGCTAAATTTTCTTCCGATGGAACCCATTTTCTTCGGGCGTCTACGTAACACAGTAGCATTGTACCAATCCGCCATAAAATACATACATATCTATATGTCTGCTTGTCAACTTCAAAAATATTCAAAAAAATCCCGGATTACTTACCGGACATTGCGCAATCAATAGCCGCTAAATCTGGGCTGGCATGTTTTAACATCTTATAGATGGTTTGTTTCTGCGCGTCATTGAGTATATCGCAGTCGAGCTCGATACAAGCATGGTGCATTGCGTCTTCAACACCCTGGAATTATAAAATCACATGCAGAAATGACCTCATATTAGAGTGTATATATCCAAATAGATTGGCAAAATTCCAGATTTCTGTTGCATAAATATATACTTAAACATGCCCTATAGGTACAGACATTCGAAAGAGGCGATAATAAGGAAACAAAGAAGTGGAAAATGATTTTCATTGCCCAGGGCAGATACCACTCACTGCACTTCACCATAGAAGTCCAGTTCAATTTGGAACGCTTTCCTCTTTAGTGCAGTTGGTACCACATCTCGTAGTAGCTCTTCGCTATTAAGTGGCCGTTATTTGGCTTATTTTGGGCGCTGCTTCGGGGCTTGGGTTTTGGGGTGATAAGAAAACTTTACAGAGCTGATGATTTTGAAGCCTTTGTATACATCTGGAGAAAATTGAATGAAATTTTTGGTGCCGTTCAATTTATCCGTCCAGTTCAATACAGGCGTTGCGCACTGCATCTTCAACGCCCTTGAATTGTAAAGTCAAATGAAAATTGTCCTCATATTAGAATTAGGGGTTGGGTAAAATCAAATTTTTCTAAACTTTTTTAAAATGTGTCTGACTCTGGTCAGACGAAACGTTACAGGAAATAAATTTGTGCAAATAAATAATTTAAAATAAATTAGTGTGTGTAGCAAGAATTTGAACCTCTCTAGTTCTTCATAGTTACTCTTGCTACTGTATCCTTGCGTTTACTGCATACGGATCCGCAAACACAAAAGCACAGAGGAAGGATAAGTAGTTAGTCCACGACCCCCAGACCAATAGCATAATCAATCGCAATCCATGACACATTTTGTGTTAGAAGATTGAAATGACCTATTTCAGTATTAAATATCAAACAAACAGCAATTATTGATTCTGTCATAAATCATGATATGAATCATGTGCTATGAAATAGCAGTATTGATGATTTAAGCTATTATACTAATCTGGAGAATATAGAATGAGTGGTATAGACACACGAAGGAAATAAGGTCTCGTCTCCCTGTAATTCAAATTTGAATATATTTTATATAACTCAAATTTGGATGTTGGATATTTTCCGAAATAGTAGGTGGTGCAAAGTTTTTACAACTTCTTACAAAATTCTTAGCTCCAACCTTCTCTGCGTGTGATAAGTGACTGAGATGGTGCATAGTTTTCACATCACCCAGGGCAAATACTTACTGCACTCTGTCTACTATATCGGTTAGTCCCTTTCAGAATGTTTTTCACCTAAAAAGTAGCTAGATGAGAAATATTCAAAGAACTGGTGTTCGCACGAGAGGTTATGGTTCGCCGTATGAGAAAATCGCATTCTCGGCTTTACTTTCTCAATATTCAAAGCTTACCGTGATCACAATCTCTCCACTTAATCTTTTTTCCATGAATCTTCTTAACCTTTGAACTTGATGAGGTCGCAGGGATTTCCCAGGTGGTAGCTTACTGTGCTGATACCTGACAAAAACGGTAAAAGAATTAATACCTTCTACTTATTTGCCTTTTCCACAAAATAAAGCCCGACCGGTAAACTGATATTTCGGCTTAATTTTGCTGCTTACTGATATAGGCAGATCACAGAAGCGGCTGCTAATACCGGCCAACCAAAATAAATACTCTTTCAAAATGATGCGTTTTTTGTTGAAATGGCAAAAATTGCACAATAATTTTTACTTCCATCTAGGAAAATCTCCAGCAGATGTTATTCGTGTGAAATGGAATTTTATTCCATTCCCCCTCCGCAAAAATTGCTTAGCAACACATTAAAATGTTATAATATGTCCATTTGCCTTTCTTATGCAATAGACGTGTTCTTTCATTATGTTTTTCGATATATTGCATTTCTTTGGGAGATTTTTAACAAGTTTCCCGCAATATAAAATATCGGTTATAGAGAGAGTATAGAGAATTCAGTAGTGATTCAAAATCGAACCTAATGTTCTAGACAGGGTGATAGAACATTGGTTTTCATTGGAAGTCCGAAACGTTCATTATTTTCTTCGAATGGACAAAAAAGCTTCAAAACCATCAACACTGCTATTTCATAGCAGTATTGATGATTTTGAACCTTTTTATCTAGACACCCAAAGGTATTCGCCAAATTTTTATTCTGATAAAATCTATTTTATTCAGATGTCTGAGCAGCTGGCATTCTGTCAGTCTGTTTTTAGAACCTTATATAATATGGTATATATACGGACTTAAATTATGACCGAACACAAACACAATCATGTATTGGCATGATGATGAATGTGGTGAAATGACTACAAAACTATATGCACTGGATATATGTTGAATCACAAACTTATGAATATGGATGGATAATGTGGAAACGGACTTTAATGAAATCACCAATAAGTCGACCCAAATAAACAAAAAAAAAGTTCCTAGAACCTTACATCATTTTTTTTATTGAAGTACTCCCTAAACAAGGTCTGAAGAACCACCTAAAAGAAACCAACCAACGACCACTAAACGGTGAAGAGTCAACAGAACTGAACTACAAAATCAACAGAACTGAACCACTATAATAAGGTACAGTGAGTAGTATTTGTCCTGGGCAATGATAAAATCATAAATCATTTCTTTGGTTCCTTTTAGTCGGTTCTTACGACATGCAGCAAATATGGTAGAGCAATTTTGAAGCT
Source organism: Styela plicata (assembly GCA_963675895.2). Classification (NCBI taxonomy): domain Eukaryota; kingdom Metazoa; phylum Chordata; class Ascidiacea; order Stolidobranchia; family Styelidae; genus Styela; species Styela plicata. The sequence continues at coordinate 12,990,126 of OZ023150.1, read as the reverse complement.
CGCATATATGGGCCGATGATAATATTATGAAAAATATATCTTTGTTTGTGTTTTATAGTAATTTTGATTTAAAAATTTAATAAGATTAGTCTTCAATTGTTTTCTGCACAAAGAAATAATAAAAAGAAATAAAAAAATTATTGACACAAGACATATTTGATCATCAGTCAACAGAACAACAGTCAGTTCCAGTAAGTCGAGGTTAAACAAACAGGAGGTCTGTTTTCAGAGCAAGTCAAGGCGAATGGGAGGGATTTCCCCGGGTTGGATCAAAAGAATTCAATAAGGAATATAGGAATACTCATAAATTATTTGAATAGATTTCTGCAACAAATCGAAATCACTAAAACCACAATTTGAAATTTTCTTCATAAATAAGTGTGAATGTCTTTGTTTGTTCATAATATGACTTTAATTCGGTTCAGGAAAATTATTGGGCTCGAATCTGAACCTGGCATCCAAGAAAAACCAAGGTCAAAAAAAGGAATTTCACCTGATTTGTGGGACAAAGTGTGAAAATACAGAAGTGTACATTCTAATATCCGAAACAAAATAAAATAAAATAAAAAACATAAAATTTTGTCAAGCTTGTATCGCAGATGGATCGTGCCACAAGGCACGGTCCATCTGTGGCACAGGCTTGACAAACAGAACTTCCTGTAAGATAAAGCTTTATTTGCTGTGGAACTGGTATCGTGTACACTTAAATCATAATAAATATTGACGAATGGAATGCGAGAGATGAGACACGCCTATCACACACCCAGGGATGGCCAAAACCGAATATTTTACTATTTTGAATAGATTCTGAGATAAATTATTTATAATACAAAATATTGAATGCGTTCCGAATTGTTTTTGATAAAAAAGCATTACTAATATTTTAAAGAAAAATATTATTTACAAAATCTGAAATATTGTATGTGGCACAATCTATTTTTCTACCACGAAGAAATATGGAATTTCGAAAGCAAACATGTTCTTTCTGTTGAATTTGTACCAATTTATGCATTAAAAGGAACTAATTATCATATGAGAATATTCTGAAATATATCAAAATTAAGAATCATGTTGATTTTCAAATGTTTTCGAATATTCCATTCGTTTTGAACTTTGAATCTCTGCGAGCAACTAGGGGTGTGGCTTCCAATTCCAAACTTATAATGAAGGGTTACAATAGTAAGTTGAGTTGTGAAATGAAAGTTTTTTATACAAAATTAGGCTTCATTTATGAAATACTCGTTGAAAAACAAGTTCGAGTATGGCATACTGTCATAGAAAAATCCTTATTTGCTACGGGAGATCTTGTGGTCCTATTAATAGCACGCACGTACAAAATTAGGCTTCATTTCTGAAATACATACTCGTTGAAAAACATGCTAGAGTATGGCATACTCTCATACAGAAATCCTTATTTGTACCCGTGTTACGGAGGGATTACGTGGTCTTATTAATAGCACACACCCTTGGAGAACCCTCAAAATGATAAAATAAATCTTACCATTCCAGTAATGCTGGCCATGGTTTCCCAGAGTCTAAATCTCTCAAAGTTCCACTCAGATCTTCATGAGGAAGTAATGCCAATGCCAAGTACATGAACAATCTATCGCAGACCGCGTTTGCACATTGGTGACCGCCGTGCCCATCGAAGACTCCGAATAGCATCGCTGAAAAACATAATAACGATCTTTGTTAGCTTAAAAGCGATAAAAAGACGTTAGCGATGAAAGCATAGGTTGCGTTTTTTCGGGTTTGTTTTATTTTACCCTGGATTCATTTACTTACGTTTTCCAATGAAACAAAGCGGTTTGCCAAGCAAGCTAACGAAAAGTGCTCGTTCCGTTTATCCATACATTATCCAAAATTGGTTTCTGCATCGCTAGAGATATCGAATATCTTTTGGTTTCAGATCCGAACAGAGTACTTTTCCCAAATCGAATATTCGAATCAAAGTCATATAATAAACAGAAAAGACATCTTTTTATCAGCTTATAATTTACATGAAAATTTTAACCTAATTTTGAAAAAAATTCAAAATATTATCATTTTGTAGATTTCGAATAGTTGAAGGAATCGAAGCAAATAATTTTTGATTTTGGACAACCCTAGTGGTTAGCGTATATAGTTGGGCCATATTCTTATTTTTCGTTTTCCACAGAGAAAAATAAAGCTCCACTCCCTTGATTCTATTTATGATAAAATAAGTAACAGTCTGACAGAATCTTGTTTTTTTTTCTGGCGTCACGAACTTCTATGCATTTTCAAAATTGTCAGTCACTAAGTAGAGTTATATATTGTTGGCCAGTAAGTCACCTAAATCAGTATTATGATGGAATTTAGCCTGAGCTCTTCGATCTTCTAGAGGTGAATTCGACGGTAAAATATTAGACTCAAACCCAATGACTGGATTCACATTTTTGTGGTCAAAATCCTCTTTCATAGTCATGGACATCTCGTGCTCTCGAAGAATTTTCGTCGCCGCTTCGTCAGAGATTTCCTCGTCCGTCATGAAACTGTGTCTGAAGAAGACGAAATCAAACAATTTATTTATTTTAAAATTTTCATTAGTGAGACGCCAGTAAAAAAGCAAATAACAAAAAAATTTTTTTTTGCCATTTTGTTAGTTGTTCAATTTTTTAACGCGATTTTCCGACTTTTTGAGAACGATTTTGTGTACGTATGGTAAGTTAATTCTTATTTACACAGAGTGCAAAATTTGGCATATAAAATTTCTTTTACCTTATACAGAATGTGTCCTTATAAAAAAAATTTTACCAGAATTCAATATCTTCTTCGATTTCAAGAATATTACCTACACAGAAAAAGTCCGGCTCGTTAATCCATGCCCACCACTCAACCCAGGGTGTAATAACTTGGGTAAGCTAAGCCGAACAGGAAAAGATAATATTTTTCCAGCCATTCTAACCATGTCTCTCTAAAAGTGGCCGCTGTTACAGGGCCTTGGGAAGTGTGATCCACTCTAAGAAGTGGCTGTAAAAAAATTGCATTTTAGAGAAATATTGAGAACACTTCAATTACCTTCCGTGCTCAGATCCATGATAATAATTTAAAAACTTTTTTTGCGGGAGAGTCTTTCCTTCAAGTAAATTCCTTTGATTTGCGTTTGCACATGCCAGGTGAGAATTTTTGCGGACAATTACAATCCTTGAGTGTTTATTCCCCAGATATCCATTTTCCAAACAAGAATTTCGTAGAAAATGTTTTCGTAATAATTTCCGTAATAGAGGAACGGATTTACATGAGTTGTTCATAACACGGTTTCAGATTATTAAATATCTTTTCGACTTACGGTACCAGCTATAAGTAAGTGCATCGAAACAAAAAAAAATATATATCTGTCTATGAAATTAAGGGTATTTCAAGCAACAAGGTTTCGTTAGGTCGTAGTCTAACTTCTTCAGACAAAACGTGATATAAATTAAAAATAAATAATGAATATTATAAGTAACCAAAGCTCTCAAGTATACTTGTTATTTCATGGAAGGAGATAGAGTTTTGTTTGGCACTTTAATACTATCTCATTAAAGCATCCTTGGGACGCACATTGCATATTGGATCAGAGGTCAAAATAGCCTATATCATCGGTATCAAAAATTTTATTTTATCAAGCATGGCCATAGAAAGACTGTGTCTGGAAGGTTTGTTCTATCAGTGGACCATGCTTAACGATTCATGTTTCATTGTAATTTTCTGGCTGGGATCAGAGTGACAGAATCGTGGTTTTTTTTTCGGGTGTCTAGAAACATTCATGTCATTTTCTCTGGGTGTCCAAAAAGCTTCAAAAATATCAACACTGCCACAATGAAAACAGCGATTTGATCTGATTCGAAAAAATTATCCGAATAAGATTGGAATTCCAAATGATTCGGTTTTGCCCAGCCCTAATTGCGCTCCCTATACTGTATAGTAAGATTGAAAAAATTGGAATCTCGCAAATCTAGATGGGTGCGATGGCCTGCCTAGTGGTTAAACATGTTGGCATCGCAGGGTGAAGATCTTGGGTTCGAGTCCGGCTCGCTTATCCATGCCCACCACTCAACCCAGGGTGTTATAAAGTGGGTTGGCTAAGCCGAACAGGAAAAGATCATATCTTTCCAGTAATTGTAACCCTGTCCATCGATAAGTGGCTGCAGTTACAGGGCCCTGGACAATGTGATCCAGTCTAAGAAGTGGCTATAAAAAAATCTGAATTTCAACGAATCTGCAATCTTGGGGGTGCATGTAAGAAGCATCTAAATTCCCAAGAATTCTTGTTTTTGAATATTCTCAAATTGCTTAATTTGCAAGCCTGGAATCGAATTATATCAATTGAGATCGAATTTTCCAGAATTTGATTCCATTTATTAAGAAAATTATGGAAAAATTCCAATGAAGGACCAAACCGGCATTGGACTGTCGAATTGGATGTTTATGTAACTTTTCTACACAGACACAACAGTGATCTCCAGAACTTTTGATGGCAGAGGGGCGGGCTTATTTTAAAAACTAACTTATTAAAATAAAGTTATTTAAAATATATTTGCTTAAGTTAAACTAACAAGCTTCAAGCAATGGAAATTGCAAAAAAAAATTAAATAGGAAACTCTAATCCAATAGGCCTAATCAATAAATACCCCTAACAATAGCTGATAGTGTGGCAAAAAGGTACAAAATATTTTGGTCTCCCGCACGCTTTGAAGCACTAAAATGATAAGTTAATTCTGCAACCTTCCACTAAATATACGCCTCTACCAATGCAGAATGCACGCCAATAAAATCTAAAAGAAATCGAGTCTGTCTCACAGCACGACAGATGGAATTCTAGCATAAATGACCAGATGGCACACACATTCAGCATTGAAAATGCTAACCTAAAATCAAACCCTCATCTTACAATCTTACTGGCCTTGAACCTCAGAAGTGACAAAGCAACATCGTGCCCCCCTTGCTGCTTAAGTGTGAAATAACCTACGGTAACTGCTCACCGACTTGATCGAGTCCAGACAGAGTCATTTATAACGATAATATCCAGAAACGGAGATTGATGACGCCAACTTTTGTTTTCGCCAGATATATTATTTCAAATGAATCAAGATAATAAGAACAACAACAATGAAGTACAAAAGACACGACAAATTTGCCATGAACGACTCACGCTCGGCAGATGCAGCGCGGAAGGCTCTGACCTTACTTTTTGTAAAAGTCATCGCGTATCCGCCATGCTTACAGAATTCCAACAGAATATATTTTGATTTTTCCCGTATATCATACCATGGTGCTCACCATGGAAAATCTCAGCTTTTTTAGCTAATTAATCTAGATAAAGCGTGCCCGGTTGGCTCAATCGGTAAATGCGGGAGGTCTGCTGGACGCCTCGCCGGCGCGGTCGTTCACACAAGCGCTGCTTACAGCTTCCTCCACCAATCAGGTTCATGCACAGGAAAAATGAGAAATGCGATAATCCCAAAAAAAAACCTTCACCCCGACTCGTACATGCAGCATGGTTTCTTATCAATCAGGGCGATTTCAAGAAAACGCTTTTTGAGAAATGTGCTTTACACACGAAATATCTTCGAACTTTTTCGATGGCGGGGGCATCAAAATTATTAGACCGTTCGAAAGAAGATAATAAAGCAAAAATTTTTGGTATATCAATGATTTCTAATAGCTTATACAGATTTGAAAAAACGCTTTTTATGAATGTCCTCTAAGTGCAAAAGATAACGAATATTTTCGAACATTTCGGACGGTGGGGAGATAACAATTTTGAGATTATTCGAAAAAAAGTACAATCATGTTATAGCAAAAAAAATTTGTACATCTTTGATTTTTTTAAATTATAGAAATTTGAAAAAACGCTTTTTGGCAAAATACCCTAATCCTATCTTATAGATATTTTAAGACCAATAACAAGAAAAAAAATCGTACAATCATAGAAAAGCAAAAAATTTGGTGCATCTGTGGAGAAATAGAAATGGTTCGGAACTATAGAAAAAACTTAATATATAGTAAATGCATGCCTGGATTTCGAAATATCTGGATGAGCATACCATTAGACTGGAAGGAAATTTTAGCGTTAAATAGGAAGGCTATAATGAGCAGGGCTGGGCAAGCCCGTATCATTTGAAATTCGAATCCGATTCGAATATTTTTTTCAAATCGGATCGAATCGTTGACCAACAAATATCTCATTTTACTAAAATAATATGGTCTACATTATGATAATTAGGAAATTACAAATATTAGCATAAACTGTCTTAAAAGCGATGTATTTTCAATTACGCTCCAGTCCAAGAGGTCAAATTTGACCAAAATCGATTGCATTTTGTCGTTAAAAATGAAAAATTCTTATTGGTTTAGCATGTTTTTGTTCCTATGACAGTGAGACATTCAAGTATGTCTGTTTATCTTGTCTTATCTTGTCTGTTTATCTTGTCTGTGGTGAATCACAAAGACTGTTTGATCCATCTTTTCAACATGTGATTGGTTTCCACATCCACCGTTCCGTATTCTTCGGGATTTCATCTGCCAATTCTCCTTCAATCAGAATGCTACAATTATCAGTAAATTTTTTTTAAAGTTAGCATTTGGACATACAATATTCCTACTAAATGGAAAAGGTTGAACTAGAAACTGCTTTGCAATGGCCTTCCAACCAGGGGCAGTTTAAAACACTGGTTCGAAGATGAACTGGGTTTCTGTGTTCCATGTGATAGCAGAATAGAGGGAAATATTCGTCATTTATTTCACTCGTGCGAGTTTGCAAAAGAATTTAGGGAATGGCGTGGTATTGGGAACCTTGGTAGGGACCACATTATAGCCTATAATATTATCTGTGAGGCCAAATTACTAATTGTATTATGTGGTAAATCCACAATTTGGCAAAACAAAAATTCAATAAAATATGATGCTTTGGATAAAATACGAATTAACACGGTAGGAATTTTCAAATGTAAAATTGTAGGAATGTTGAAAGGAATGATCTGCCCATGTATGACCATATTGACGACCAAATTTGACCAAAATCGATAGGATTTCATCATAAAGAATGAAAATTGTAGTTTATTACAACGCGGGATTTTAATTGACCTCTATACGCATCCTACAACAATTTGGATACACATGTCCTTTGAAAGGAAAACGCATATAGCCGACTGTAGTTTTTTTGTAACCGCGGCCTTGGGCCACAATATACGTGAAGTTGTCTTACCGATCAATTGGGTTACGTTTTAGGTAACAAATCAAAAAGGCAATAGATAAACGAACCCATGCACAGCGCTGCGCTGGAGTAAACGCGAGGTTGAATGAAAACAAACGCAGAAAAAAGGCGCGGTACACGTTAGCATCACACGTTTGCATGTGTTGCGTTTTTTCAGCTTTATTGTATTTCGCCTTTGCCTTTTGCGCTAGCGCAATGCTCTGCATACATATCCTAACGTTTCCCAACGCAACCAAACGGCCTCAACGCAAAGCAAGACGTGTATTGCCGTTTTTATTTTGTTATCCGAAACGAAGCGCAATGGATCGGTAAGATCACGTGTATTGTGGCCTTGATTCTCAATTAGATTTTTGAGATGTGGTATATTGAATAGTTGAAACCATCAAGCCGGCGCGGATCTGCGTACTATTAAGATAATAAAATTTTCCACTCCTTGCCATTTTTTAAAGATAGTTAACGTTGGCAGCTCCCCAATGTTCCAAATAGACCAAACTCTGAATATTGTGAAACTAAAAAGACCTTCAACGCTCCACTTTTACATACGCTTAACTTCATTTTGTAAAACTTTTCATCGTATTTAGTCTCCTGCCCAGTTTTCACACGTGGCCCTGGAAGCACGCGAACACATTCCTCTCGCTCCACGGTAGGCAGACGAAGTCACTAGTTCTTTCTTCTGGCTAACAAAGGGCATCGAACGAACCGTTTTTGTAGATTATGAGTCATATGTATCCCAAATTCACAACCAAAAAGTTATTGTTATTTATTTACTGCGGCTTTTTAAAACCTTAGAATGAAAACTTTCATATACATCGATCGAAGGGCGGATGCATTGATGATTCATCCCTCTGCGCATACGTCGTCGGAAACACAGAAAAATTACTGTTTGTCGTTGACAGGGGATTGTTATGACAAATAATTTATGCAAATTATAAGACTTTCCATCACTGATTATAAAATCTAGAACAGTCAGCGCTTTATTATTTGCGGGTACTTTGTGTGTCCGAAACGCATCACAATACCTGATCCTTTACTATTTGGCTAGTAAATTTATTATTAATTTTCTATTCGCCATCAAGATGGGAATAACTCGTAGCCTTCGTTGTGCTACAAAATTGAGAAATAGGTGCACAAAGATGACACGATCTTAAATACAAGAAAGTCTTTTTTTTACAGCCATTTCTCAGAGTGGATCAACCTGTCCAAGGCCCTGTAACAGCGGCCACTTATAGACGGACAGGGCTACAATTACTGCAAAGATATCATCATTTTCTGTTCGGCTTAGCCTGCCCAAGTTATTACACCCTGGGTTGAGTGGTGGGCATGAATAAGCAAGCCGGACTCGCCGGGGCTCGAAGCCGAGATCTTACTTAGAAACCACGCGAAGGCCAAGCTGTTGGGAGGAGCTCTCACCGTCGAAGAAATTATCTTGTAAAAAATCAGTGTTGAAGCTGAGCAGCCGAACTCTGCTATCGGGAAATGCAGCCGTGTCGAATTTATTAAAAAGGAAAAGTAAATCACGATCTGCTTATACCACACTCTAACAAAAATGCAAAATCCCTGGTCTTTGACAGTAATTTTGCTTGGCGGGAATTTTTCAAAATTGACTATTTTGTCCAAATGTGGGGTGTTGATGGAACGCACCGCGAAGGTGCGATCCATCAACAGCCCATAATTGGCATAAATCTCCTCAACATGACGTTTTTCAAACATTGGAAATATGCAATTATTGCAAATAACCAGCAAAGTTACCGTGCTTTTGTTACAGTGTACGTCGAGGGAAACGACGAAGCCCTGGTTGTCGGATTCGCACGTACAGGTCACACCGTAGAAGATATTCCCTTAATCTTGTTCATGGTTGTAAACGCCGCAAACGTGCCAATGAAAACTCTTTTCCCTGAAAAAAGGGACGACCAAAATAATAATTATGTGAAAGGAAAAACGAAAATAATTCGTCGCTCGAACTCAAGTTCGAATGTCACGCGCGTCGATTTTTTCTTGATCGATCCATTTTTTTTCTCATATACTTTTAACTCTAATAACCTTATCTGTCAAGGTGACGGCTCAGTGAATAAATTCGACGCATGAAATCGAGATATCTTGAGTACAAATCTCACGTATTTGATTTTTTTCACATATAACTTTAGCAAGGTCTGAATCACCAAAATAGGTATTAAGCGAATGGCGCAGTGGTAAAGATAAATTCATCGATCGAATTCGAGATGCCTCGGGTTCGATACTCGCTTAGATCACCTTTTCGTTGATTGATTCTTTCTCACATATGACTTTAGTAAGGTAGTTAGTTACCTGTCTGAATCACCGCCGCCTATCTTCTATCTAGATATCTTGAGTTCAAATCATTTTTTTCACATATTACTTCGTTAGGAACGTACCCGTCGATTTTTCTTTGATCGATTTCTACTCGCGATAAACTTGAGATAACTATCTGGCTAAACTTCCAGATTATCTGTCAAACGACTGTCGCATTAAATAAATCCCTGGCTCAAAATCAAGAATCACACGTGCTACATTTTTTCTTTGATCCGTTTTTTCTAAGGTGATTTCCTTTCTGAATCACCAAATTGTCGTTTTTTCTTTGATCGAATTCTATTCACAATCAATTTTGGTAAGATAAGTACCTGACTAAACCACAAAATTATGTATCGTACGACTGGCACAATGAATAAATTCGTCGCGTGGGATCAAGGTATTTAGAGTTCGAATCTCGCGCGCGTCGATTTTTTCCTTAATTGATTTTTTTACTTATAACTTTAGTAAGGTAACTAACTACCTGTCTAAATCACCTGATTATCTATCAAACGACTGGCTCGGTGATTAAATCCATTGGAAGCTCACGCGAGCCGATTCTTCTTTTTATCATTTTTTCACATACAACTTGGGCAATTTTCGTACGCCTACGGCGCGCAGGTATGCATTTTTTATTGAAATTCACTCTCCGGAAGGCCGGTAGCAGCTCCCAAAGGGAACCCACCAAAGGCCACTCAACAGCAAAAAGCCACTAAAAGATGTAGTACCAGCAATTGTCTCTAAACACAAAACATTCCAAACGGAACCGAACCGCCACCGTAAAGTGCAGTGAGTGGTATCTGCCCGGGGCAGTGGTAAAACCATCATCTACTTCTTTGCCTCTTTTTAGTCGCCTCCTACGAAATGCCTCATACACGTTAGGAATATTCTACAACCCGGCCTTACACGGCATCAGAATATTTGATTCAAATTTCGTTTATATTCTGTGTTCCCCGAATTTGCTTGATAGTCTTTCAGGTGGTCGGGGATACCTCCCTCTGTAACTGTAAGCTCCGATTGTATTGAAATAAGAAAAATTTTCGAGCGTTTTCGGTACGCAGGAGAATCCTATACACGATATCACAGAAGTGGGCCCCAAGACAAAAGTTGTTCAAAATAAAAGACCTGGATTCTGAAACTCTTGACTCGGCAGACCTCTGATTGAAACGTGGAAAAAAACTGTCGATTACAAAGGAAAACCATTATTTAGGATGAATTGTCAAAAATTGTAGGAAAAACCGAAATATTTGAATATTGGAAAGGTAGGAATTCCCGGTCAAAAATTGGAGAGGAAGGGGGTCCAATAAATTTGAAAGAATTTTAAGGGCAGAAGTCAACCATATGCTTTGAATGAATCCCGAATTCAAATTCAGTTCAAAAGTATTTGGATTATAAGAATAATCAATTTGACAGAAAAACAGCGTCATAAAATATGGTGCCTGCTAAAGTTTTTTGCGTAATATTTTAAGCCTGGAAGGCGAAAATACCGTGCGCCCGCGAGCAATCCCCTCGCAAATTCATCACGAGATCCGAATCCAGGGAATGTTGCTGATCTCAAACTTGGAGTAACGTGGAAAAATCGATACCGAAGTGCTAGATTTTTGGGCAGTTTGCTTTGATTTACAATACATCGATTCAATGCTGACAAAACATTTGTGCCCCGCCCACTTTTTTCTGAATCTGACATAATCTCGAACGAAATTCGAACCCAAAATGGGCTACTTATATGTTTTGAAACCCAAAAATCCAGGCAAAATTGTCGGAATAAAGTAGTAGGTAGTAGTGGTTCATTTCGTTTCCTCGATAACACAAACAAATAAAAGTACACACAATTGAGGAAAACGGGAAAGAGAGCAAAAACTTAAATAATGTTTAATACACTCTCGTGCGCTCACTTACTCCAAACACGCAATGACAGGCTGATAAACAGGCTAAAAACTTTTGTACAGGACCATTGAATTAAAACAAAGCGTAAACCTAATAAAAATCAATAACGCAGTCGACTCGACCTGGGCGTTTCACATTAATTAATGAGAAGCTTAACAAAAATGGCCATAATTCACAAGGATCGGACGTTGCACCGCCGCATTACTGAAATATTTCTTCTTTGTTTGGTACCCGAAACCGCTATCCATGTCCAAAACTCTGGTCCAACCAGTCCAATTGCTGCAAATACTGGACAGAAATATTGCTGAATGACTTTGATTCTTACAAAACAGTTCCACAGTTCACATTTCAGTATTGCATCAGTTATCTGATTATCCAATCAGGTTAAACGTTATTGCGTGCTGCAGTAGCCTATTGTTGTTAGCGATATCCATCGTAGCATGCGAAACGAGGAGCATCGAGAGAGACGTCCGACCCCGACGTTCATGACGCAAAAACGTTTCTGATGATTTTAGTCATTCATCGACGTTTTGCTTATAATTTGAATCCCCCAAACCTATGATAATTCAAAACATCTGTGTACATCCATTAAGAATTAAAACTAACAGAGAAAAATCCTTATTTTCTCATTAAAGAACATTAAACTTTTCCACTTCTAAAGAAAAGGCTGAACGTACTGGGGGTCATAGGTCATGGGAAGGTCCGTCACTTGTCAGCTGATTTTGATGTCATAGTTGTTTTTCCGTCTGATGGGGAGGCTTTCTCGGTGTTTCCCCTGGTTTAGGTTGAGGTTTTTACTTTTTAGCTACTATTTTTGCGTTGCAGGCATAAAAATAGTTCAGTCTGTTTCGACACACGAAAGGAAAACAATACAAATATCTTCTGTAGGCCTAGTTTCACATTTTCTATGTACGGTACCTACAGTGTAAGGTCTGAGATAAGGCTTGGAAAGTTTCGTTTTTAGATGTCCCACCGACTCTTGCCTGTGTTTGTTGCCCCACTATTGAGTGAAACGCCTAGCTAACCCTTTGATTATTTTATGTTAAATGCCCTGCTTAGGTATATTCTAATTTTCGACTTTTGTTTTATGTGATACCATATCTTTTGGAGGTTTAGAACTGAGAATGGTACCGTACACTAATTTGCTAATCCCCGGATCGGCGATACCGTACACTCTGACTACCGGTATGTTCAGTGTTTATCAGTTTACATCTTTGCCATCAAAAATAGTGTTAAACTCTGAACTAGTTAGTATCTTATCGCTTTCCAGTGCATAGTCTGTAGTGCAGCGTGAGTTCACCCGCTCACTGATCCACCCAATCCGCAATTTGAAATATATGAAGGTATTCAGTATTTATTATAAGAAATCTATAATGAAAATAATACATCATTTGAGCTAATTTTCATTTTCTGGAATGAGAAAACGCAGATACTCAGGTGACAAGTTATGTCGAATCTTGATATCGAAATGAAAAAAAAAATATGTATTCCTAAAGCGCGAAATTTTTTTGACACTTTAATAGAAACGACAGGAAGGACAGTTTCAAATATTTTTTTAATCGAATCTCTAAAAAAATAATTTTCAATCTAATCATTTCTCGATTCTTTTTTTTCTGATTCTATTTATAAAAAACTTCTTCCCAACTGTTCTGAGATTTTGTATTAGTTTACAAAACCATGAAACACAATCGTTGTTCAAATTCTAGCAATTCGACACTGAACAAGAACAAAATAACTGTGTATGGTACTGATTTGACAGCTGGGCAGAATAAATTTGGCAAAAATTCATTGTAAAAAGTCACCAAATAAATAAGAAAAAATTTTGAGATGTTTGCTTTCAAGGCTTGACAACAGCAGGACTTCAAATACGCGATGCAACAGAAATGTTTTAGAATCGCATTGCATTTTCTTGCAAATCTTAGAATTGATTTGAATTAACATTAGTTTGATTCGAAATTCTTCAATCCCTACTTAGCAGGCAGTTCGATAATGCAGGTGACTTTTACGAAAAATGATGAAGATGAAAATATTTCTAACCTGATAATCTAACTTATCATATGCTGCGGTGACTCTTTTCTTTTGCCGTACAACTTTTGCCTTTACTTTCGGGACTTTTTACTATACACTTTGGCCTTGTTTAATACTTCCCCTTAAAATGGCTTGCCGGACTAAAATCGCTTTCATAATTAAAAAATTATTTTATTGAGATTCATCCTGAGCAAGGCCGGAAGTGGTGGCGAAAACAAACCAACTACCGGCCACTTAATAGCAAAGACATACTACAAGATGTGGTATCATCAACTACACTTTAAGAGTAAAACATTCCAATCTGAACTGCATTGCTATGGAAAAGTGTGGTGAGGGGTAACTGCCCTGGGCGATGGTAATACCATCCACCACTTCTGAAAACCTAATCTTGCAAATGTGTCTATTTTTAATGTCATTAAGAAATTTTACAATGTGCTAAAAAAATAATCAAACCCACAAAGTTATCAAACATATTTGACGACGAAACAAGAAGATGACGTTCACTTCGTCATATCTTACCCTCGATGGCATCGAGTTCAAGATCTCGGATTCTCTGGAAATTCCAAAATTTGAAGGGTTATCATCAGACTTCAGAATGAAGGATCCGACCGATCTGATACTACGGAGCGAGGTAAAAATGTGATCATTTTTATGTTTTTTTCTCTGAGTTTAAAGGAATTTTTTGTTGAACAATTATCGAGACAGAGACAGAGGCAGAGGAAAGTCTAGCAAAAGGGTAAATCTGTGGCTAGAAGATTAAAATGTCTCTTCTTGAAGGTCTGGTAAAAGCAAAAATGTATGAAAAGTTTCAAAGCCATCAATACTGATATGAAACGTGAACCACCGTGCACCGGCGAGGCGTACGGCAGACCACTCGCATATATTCATCATCTATCACGGGCTTCGAACCTGCGCCATGACTATCAGAGCTCGAGGAGTATTTCCAACGCTTTACCGATTGAGCTAACCGGACACCCCTACAATTTTTTTAATTTTTTTATTAAATTTTCTATAGCCACTTCTTAGAGTGGATCACCCTGTCCAAGGCCCTGTAACAGCGGCCACTCATAGACGGACAGGATTACAATTACTGGAAAGATATCATCTTTTCCTGTTTGGCTTAGCCTACCCAAGATATTACACCCTGAGTTGAGTGGTGAGCATGGATAAGCGAGCCGGACTCGCCGGGGCTCGAACCGGAGATCTTCAACCTGTGATGCCAACATGTTTAACCACAAGGCCATCGCGCAAATTAGAAACGTAAACAACAGATACATTTCTATGAAATTATAAGTATAATTGAAGTCTTTAGTTTGGTCATAGCCTATCTTCTTCAGACAAAAACAAGATATAACTAACGTGGTGAAAATGGTCATTTTTGATGTCTTTAACGATTTTTTCTGAGAAAATTTTTCTGATATTCGATTTGTAAAAAATATTCGATTCAATTCTCAATTCAACAGATACTTGGCTATGGCCACCCGTGCTTATATTATAAGCTATATTCATATTGTTTTTGTTTACATAGAAAATTGGTTATTTTTTAAAATATATGCTTTTTTGATTTTGTTCATTCTAATCACTGGATAAAGCGAAACGAATAATTAATGATTTCTTTAGATTTCCTTAATTTATTCACTGTTTATCGTAAAAGGTGATTAATACGAAGGAAACAACGAAATGTTAGATAGTAAACTGACATAATGCCAGCTATTCTGCTAACTTGTCACTCGAAGAAAAACTGTCATCAGAAAAGAATTAACAAATGGGCAATATTTCATGAAACATTGATGCATCTGAGGCTGGAAGATTATAAATGTCTCTTTCTGAGAAATGTTCAGCCCTGTAGGTGCTTTAGAATAGTCCTAACGTATTTTCTATGTGTCGTAAAAGGCGACTAAAAGGAAGTAAAGAAGTGGTAAATGGTTTTACCATTGCCCAGGGCAGATACCACTAACTGCACTTCACTGCGGAGGTTCAGTTCCGTTTGGGATGTTTTCCGTTTAAATTACAGTTGCTTGGCACCACATGTTTTATTAGCTCTCTGCTATTAAGTGGCCGTTAGTTCCTTTCAGGCACTGCTTCCGACTTTGTTCAGAGTGAATTTTATTAAAAAAAAAAAAAAACTTTTTTCAATCTGCAGGAAATGACATTAACATTTCGCACACCCGAAGAAAATCAAGATTCTGTGACCCTGGTAGATAATATCTGGTTATAGTTGATTGATTTCCTGTTTGTGTTATAAGAATTTGAGTTATTGATCTTCAGTCGAGGTGTTGACCTCTCAGCAATCCACTATTTATATATTCTATAAAATATTTATTTACAATTTTAGCAAAACAACCAAATCGACAGAGATTATAAATGTTTAATTATCCTTGAAATCCAATATAGGTACTCGATAGTGTTAAGTTGCAAAATTTTATTCGCTGTTAAAAATTTCTGTCCTAAAAAGTAGAGCTGAGCAGCATAGCGGCAAGATGGTAAATACCGGTATTGAATTCACCAAAATATCGTATCGCGTTAATCTTAGCAATGTCAGTTTGCCGTGATACAGGGTATTTCGTAACATACTGCCTAAAATGGTTATTATGCATTATCGCGTCAAGAGTAACGACAAAAAGTGGGTCTTTATCCCAATCACACCTGCTGATATGCCTCAATTGAACTCTTGCAATGTTATGAAACAACAACCCACATGCATTTATCGGTGTGGACCTATTTTTTTTTTTTTTTACTAGGTCACGCCTCATGTGTCTCTTTAAAACGATATAGTAGGATGCCTTTTGATAGCAAAAAATGACTCGGTATACCTGAAGGGCTGGGCAATTCGATTCGAAGCACAATTAATTCGAATCAATAGTGAATCGTTCACAGGAACAAAATCTT
Organism: Styela plicata; assembly: GCA_963675895.2. Classification (NCBI taxonomy): domain Eukaryota; kingdom Metazoa; phylum Chordata; class Ascidiacea; order Stolidobranchia; family Styelidae; genus Styela; species Styela plicata. The sequence continues at coordinate 12,973,799 of OZ023150.1, read as the reverse complement.
GTTAAGTGAACTTGCTTGGCAAAATTTTTTTTGATTGGGGCGTCGTTTTCACATTTTTGCTCAATTTGGATGAAATTCTTAATGCAGTTTCATAGCAGTATAGACGATTTTGAACCTTTTTGTACAGTTTGGTTGCCACTTGTCATTCAAGAATACACATTTATTGAATCTTCTAGTCTTCTATCATGAAATATCGCCCATTTTTTCTGATAAAGCTCATTTTCTTCAGGTTTATGAGTAGCAGAGTAGCTGACATTCTGCCAGTCTGCTCTGAACCAAGTCATATGTAGTAACTTGGTAATATTACCGGTAATAAACCTCCACCAACCTTGTATTACTAATTGAACAAACTATGTGGGATTTGGTTGACTAAATCTGTTTTAATAAATCTATGGTAATTGAGAAGATTGGTGACTCTATTGACACTGCAAATGAATCACTTAATTAATAATTAAAAGTCACTTTTAATTTGATTTTTAGGACGATTCCAACTTGGTCATTAATAACAATGACCAGGCCAGGGTAGCAGAAGCTTGGTTTTCTTCGGGTGTCTGCAATGTTAATGTCCTTTTCTTCGGTTGGACAATAAAACCATTCACTTTAATAACAATAAAAAATCACTTTTAATTAAATTTTCAAGACTATTTGAACTCGGTTATTAATAATAATGACTAATTAATGACCAGGCCAGGGGGGGCAGAAGCTTGGTTTTCTTCGGGTGTCTGGAATGTTCATGTATATTTCTTCGGTTGGACAAAAAAGCCATCCACTTCAATAACAATTAAAAATCACTTTTAATTAGATTTCTAAGACTATTCCAACTTGGTCCTTAATAATAATGACTAATTAATGACCAGGCCAGGGTTGCAAAATTTTGGTTTTCTTCGGGTGTCTGTAATTTTAATGTCTTTTTCTTCGGTTGGACAAGCCATTCACTTTAATGACAATTAAAAATCACTTTTAATTAGATTTTTAGGACTATTCCAACTCGGTCATTAATAACAATGACCCGTTAATGACTAGGCCAGGGTGGCAGATTCTTCGTTTTCTTTGCCTGCCTGTACTGTACATGACTTTTTCTTCAGTGGGAAATAAAGTTTCAAAACCATCAACACTGCTATTCCATAGCAGTATTAACGATTCTTTATATCATCTTTTCGATAAAATCTATTTCCTTTAAGTGCTTTGTTTGTAATTGCCAGATGGTAAACGTCGCATATCAGGGTCTTGTGGGTACAGGGTCTTGTGCCGTCTCAATTATACCTTCTTGTTATTGGATTTTCTATTATCTTCATTGCTTGAGACAATAAAACATACATACATAGGCACACAAAGAAATTGGTTCACATTGGGAGTAAGGGTTGAATTGAATATCTTTTGGTTTCAGAATCGAATCGAATAATTTTCCAGAATCGAATCAAAGATTCTAATTGGAAAACAAAGACACCTTTTTTTCTACTTATAATTTACGTGAAAATATACACTTAATTATGAAAAGAATTATCATTTTGTTGATTTTAAATTGTTGCAGGATTTGAATTTAATAATTAATGATTCGAATATTATGAATCAAATGAAATATTTTGAACAGCCCTAATTGGGAGATACTTCAACCAGTGACACAAACCCCTAATTATTTAATCATTAAATTAGGTTAAAAATATGTTTTCTTTGTTCAGTATGACTTCAGCAAAGAGCGAAAAGTCTTATCATGGATCGAAGAAAAACGAACAACTGAAAGGAAAATCGCAGAACAAGAGGAAAAGAGGAGACAGCAATCATTGAAAAGAAGGTGAATTCCATTGCTTTCATCTGTTTTTATTATAGGTGGGCTGGGTTAGAAGTATTGGAAAGATATAATCTTTCCTGCTCTGCTTAGCCTACCTACGGTAAGTTATTACACCCTGGGTTGAGTGGTGGACATGGATGGAGTGGTGGACCCGGACGGGCAGGGATTCGAACCTGAGGTCTTCAACTTGCTAGGCCTACAACTCGCAAGACCTACATGTTTAACCACTAGGGCATTGCGCCGACAAACCTTTGAACCTTTTCCTGCTGTTCGATGGACAAATGAGACAATTTTATCATCCGACAAGAAATGTATCATTTATTAGATTTAGTGATTTTCTTTCTGATGAAACCCATTATTATTGGATGTTTGAATAGCAGTGTATCCGACTGACATTGTTAATATGTGAACATAAACTTTTAGATCAACAAAAGTATTTTAGCGCATTTATTTTCTGTTTCCAAGTATTTTCGTTCGTTGTCTGAGCATCTGGGTAGATATAACTATACTTTTTGAAGTAAATCTCTTGATGAGGGTTGGTAGCTGTGCGCTTGAGAATTGTCGTAATACATTACCTATGCGACGAAATTGAAAGTAAGTAGTGGTAGACGGTTTTACCATCACCCAAGACGGATACCAATCACTCACTTTGTTACATTTGTCTTTTCTTGGCCTTTTATTTTGTGCTAATTTTTTGCCATTTAATTGACCGTTAGCTGCTTCGATTGCGGTGGTGCTTAGGTCTTAATTAGAGTGAATTTCGATAAAAAAAAGACTCTCGAAAAGACTCTCGAGATTAATCTCATGATGATGTTGTGTGCTACGTGTAGAGCTGCCACAACATCATTGATCTTGTTAGCCATTAATCATATTCCCTTTGTATATATTTTTAAATAAAAATTCACTCCGAGCAAGGCTGAAAGCTGTGCCTAAAAGGAGCTAACTAATGGTCACTCAAATGACAGAGATTAAGTGCCAGTAACTGCACTATAAGAGGAAAACAAACCAAACAGAACTGACCCACCATGGTAAAGTGCAGCTAATTGTATTTACCCTGGGTGATGAAATACATTCTACCACTTCTTGTTTCGACTAGGCACTTATGACATGCAGGAAATACGTTTGGGCTATGCTAAAGCAAGGATGTCCAAAACAAACGAATATTTGAGTACGTTCAAAAATGAACGTATTCGATATGTACCGGTAGTAAAAGTCTTGATTTTTCATTATTATGGAATTTGAAAATATGTCATTTTTATTGCATAAATCCATACAAATCAAAAAAAAAAATTTTCGTCTGAATTGACACAGTTTCATGGAGCAAAGGAAATAATATATTCAAAGTTTTTTACGTTTTGCTATGTCTAGTTTTTTTCAAAAAATATATATTGCCGCCTTCTATTTAGGGCTGCTTAGTTGATTCGGTGATTTGATTCGATTTAAAGCAAATTATTCGAATCAATCGTGAATCTGACATAGGATCAAAATCTTGCTAAATGAACTAGAATTTTCATTTTTCACGACAAAATGCAATCGATTTTGGTCAAGTTTGACTAAAATTGATTATATTTTGTCGTTAAGATATGAAAATTGTTGCTCCTAGACATGGAGTGTGAATTCAAAATGCAATATGAACTATAAATTTCTTGATTTTCTCATCGAAGACGAGTTATAACAGTAAAGATGGGATATTCGTTATTTACATGGAATTTGTGATTCGATCCGATTCGAAATCGTTATATGGCACATTTTCTTTTTTTTTCATTAAAATTCACTCTGAGCAAGGCCCGGAAGCAGCTCCCAACCCATGACAACTCAATATCAAAGACTAAAAAACTACTAAAAAATATAGTACCAGCAACTGCACTTTAAACGGAAAACATCCCAAACGGAACTGAACCTCCATGATAAAGTGCAGTGAGTGGTATCTTCCCTGGGCAATCATAAACATCTACTTCTTCTAGCATGGTATTGAAACTTCTTTTTCCATCACCAGGGCCGACTCTGAAAAACAGAAAATGGAGGAATTGTTGGAAAAACAGAGGGAAGTTTTACAAAGACAACGAGAATTATTTCTTGAGCAGAAGAGAAGACAACAAGAGAATAAGGAGAACGGTGAGTAAGAATGGCAGAATGTCACCTAGTCAAACACCCAAAAAAAAATGCCAACCATCTGAAGTAATTTCAGTTTATGGACAATATGGATAGGATAGGGATGGAGTAATATTTTTATCCTGTAAGAGAGGAAAGTCGAGAACACAGGTTAATCATATTGCGAACCACTACCTCTTGTGCAGATACCAGTTCTCGGGTCAAGGTGTTCGGTTTGTCATATTTCTCATTTGTCCTGTGCATGGACATGTTTGGTGGAGGAAGCCGTAAGCAGCGCTTGCGTGAACCACCGTGCACTAACGAGGCGTCCAGCAGACCTCTTGCAAATAATCATCATCCCTCATGGGATTCGAACCTGCGTCATGACATCAGAGATGCGTCACTCGAAGCGTATTCCCAACGCTTTGCTGATTGAGCTAACTGGGCACCACCCCTTGTGATAAATCTGTTGCTGAAAGATTAAAAGGTATTATTTGATTACAAAACTGTAGAAAAGGGTTCGAAATCAACAGAATGAAATAGCAATGTTAATAATCAGCCATCAAGTAAGCTCAACCCCTTCTAGTTTAGTTTGAACTACATAGGATAGCATTTCGTATTTATCCTGCGGGCCTAAAATACAGCTTAAGCACAATATAGCAAACCATGACTTCTCATGTTGATAAAAGTTCCGAACACAGAGAAAGTTACGAAAAAACAGTTTTGGCTAGTTTGTCCCGATAAATATACTTTTTATAAGCCATTTATGACTATATTTTGCTATCTTTTCATCTTCGATCAATATTTGCTGTGAATGGCGTCTAAAAATCCCACTATTTTTCAAGTTTGTCTATTTTTAGTACAAGTTACGAGACAAATTTCTCGTTCTTCCTATGAATAAGGATGAGGTTTTGGTTTTATCATTGACTCATTATTCATGCATGGAAAATAGTTGGTGGAGTAAACCGTAAGCTATGCTTACCTGTTCAACTATGCACTCTCGCATGTCATCATCCCTTCGTGTAGTTCGTACCTTCGTCTGGACAATCGAATATGCGTAGCTCGTACGGTATTCCTAAGGCTTTCACTGATTGTGCTAACTGGGCATCGAGTTATAAGCCATATATAATCAATGCCTACCTGTACCACTGTGCATTGGCCAGGTAGACCTCGCATTTCATCATCGCTTCGTGTGATTCGTACCTTCGTCTGGATTATCATATATGCGTATCTCGAAAAGTATTTCTAACACTTTCACTGATTGTGCAACCTGGGAATCGAGTGATACGCCATAGGCAATGCTTACTAGTACCACTATGCACTGGCCAGGCAGACCTCTCGCATATCATCATCCTATCGTGTGACTCGTACCTTCATCTGCACAATCAGAGATACGTAGCGAAAAGTGTTCCTAACGTTTTCACTGATTGTGCTAACCGGGCATCGAGCGATAAGCCATAGGCAATGCTTACCTGTACCGCTGTGCATTGATTCGTACATTCGTATGGACAATCAGACATACGTAGCTCGAAGTTATTCCTAATGCTTTCGCTGATTGCGCTAAGCGGACATCAGGCATATTCAAAGTTCACTATATAAATAGAATCTTTCAATATTTCGGCTAAACGAAATTGCGGATATTTTACCCATTTTGCAGCAAAATCATGATTTATGTCAAATTTTACAACGTAAAATTTGGCATATATCATGATTTTACAGCAAAATTAATCAATTTATTAAAAACACCTGAAAAATTAACTGGCTTTTGATTGAAATTTTAAAAAATTCCTGTCCAGTTTGCATAATTGTTAGAAGCATTAGCTCATTCTCAATAAACTGCTATTCTGAGCTGCTTGGATACAGTAATTTATGGCCTTTTGGTTGACATGTGGCATTGCAGGTTGAATATCTCGCGTTCGAGTCCGTCTCGTTAATCTATGCCCGCCATTTAACCCAGGGTGTAATAACTTGGGTAGGCTAAGCCAAACAGGTAAGGTCATTTTCTTGCCATTTCATCCCATGTGGAACATATGAGGAACCGGTGAGATTAACGAGCATAGTCCCGAAGCTGTGGGTTGCAGTGCCTCGCCCAGGGGCACCCCACACGTATCGTTCATTGAAGCCTTTTCGTTCGTCGATCTTGAACATAGGTACTTCGTTGGAGTTTGGACAGCTATTGTCACGCCATCGCGGCCCCGATCATATCTTTCTAGATCTCTAATCTTGTCCGTCTATAAGTGGTCGTAGCTGCAGAGACTTGGTAGGGTTAGGTCCACTCTAAAAAGTAGCTAAAAGTGACAAAAAATATTGATTCCAATTTTACTTTGAAATAAAAAAAGTTTTTTCATTTTTTAGGAATTCCTACACCAGACAGAACAAGTCCGAACCAGGATGGAGAATCTGCGAGAAAATCTCCAACTTCTGAGAGTAAGATTGCTATTTTTTCCCTTTTGCTTCTTGGTGCGGACGTTAAAATCATCCCGACTTTCATCCTACTTCACCATACCGGTTTATTTTGCAATGTTTTTAACCTCGGGTGCAGAAGCGTGTAGCTGTTATTGAATATCCATTGGTTGGTGTCTTTTAGGCACTGCTTTCAACCTTAATTGGAGCGAATTTAAATAATAAAAATCACTCTAAACAGTGTGAAAGAATCTTTTTTTTTGGTTGCCACCAGTGTGATCATTGGTTGGTTTCCTTTGGCAGCTGCTCCCGGCCTTACATAGAAAGAATTTCAATAAAAATAAAGAAGCAGAATATCTCTTAGTCTGTGACCAGTTAGCTTATCTCTATTATTTTTATTTTCAGACGTCTCAGAAGACCTTCCTCCACCACTTCCGCCTAAGAATCCGTTTTCTCAAGTTGGGAATTCGAATATTTTGACACCGTTACCAGCAGCTAAAAAAACACAAGGTGAGTTATGAGTACTGGGCACTGTAGTGGAGGCTGGTAAAATGTCTCTTGTTCAGGCACCAGAAGAAAATGGCTGATAATTTATCAAAAGGGCAATATTTTATGATCTCTGGCCGGAAGGTTAAAATGTCCTTTTTTATTTTGAGTCGTATGGTAGCAGCCAAACTGTAGGAAAAGATTCGAAAGCACCAATACTGCTATGAAATAGCAGAAGCTTTTATGTCCAACCAGAGAAAATAGTATTTGAGTTTTGGACACCAGAAGGAAATTGAGATTCATTGTAGAAGTTTTTATGCAAGAAGTTTTTTTCTGCGAACTTTTGTGATTTGGAATCATTTGCCTTCATACTGCTTTCCTGATAGTTTTTAAACCTTGCTCTGAGCGAATTCATATATAAAAAATATCGACTGCCTCCCTGTCATACATGTCTTTATTGTTTTGCGTTAATCGTGTTCACATGCCTACAAAGCACAAACTCAAAAAAAGAAACGAGCACTCTGCGTTAGCTTTCATAGCAAACCGTTCTGTTTCATTAGAAAACATAAGTAAATGCATGCAGAGCATTGCGTTTGTGTAAATCGCAAAGGTAAAATAAAGCAAACCAGGAAAAAACGCAACCCACGCAAACGTGTAGTGCGACCTTTAGGCTGCATAGGGCTCTTGCGCCTACCAAGGGCAAAAAGCATATTTCACAATGGTAAAGTTGAGCTGGGTGGCATTGGGTATAGTTTATACAGTCTTATGGCCGCCAAAATGCCAGTATTAATGGTATGCAATGCCATTTTCTGCTATCAAAAACCATGCTGTTGTGTCGTTTTAAAGAGCCATGTCAGGAGTGACGTAGCTAAAAAATCAAGATGCATATCTCTAACTGTGGGCGAGTTGTTGTTTCATGACATTGCAAAAGTACAATCGGGACATATCAGCAGGTGTGAGTGGTCTAAAGACCTGTTTTTTGTCGTTACTTGACGCGACAATGCATCAACTTGTAACCATTTTAGGTAGTATGTCACGAAATACCGGCATCACGGCAGCAAACCGACATCGCGCGATTGGCGCGATATTTTGGAAAACTCAATACCAGAATTTACCGTCCTACCGGTATGCCACCAAGCTCTAATTCTGGATTTGCATATTTCAGTATTTCTACCAAGTGTTCGGTACTGCTGATCTCTCTGATACACTAATTCAAAAGCCCAACCTATATCTAATATCATAGTACTTTTACGTCTCGGTAAACCCAAGTTATGTGTCTTGTTGATAGAGATCTAGCAGACCGAATAAAAGATAAGATAGTTTTAACTAGGTCGCGCATGGCGTGGCTCTTTGAAACGACACAATAGCATGTTTTTGATAGCAGGAAAGGGCTTGGCATGCCAGCATTTTGACAGCGGTATGCCCGAAGAAAATGATTTGAGTTAAAATAAATTTTAACGCATTGACACCTATTTCTTGATATATTTCTATCTAGAACATAAAAATACCTATATCTGGTTGCAACCAAACTTTACAAAAAGGTTCAAAATCATGCAATGAAATATTTTGAAATCTTGAAAGTAAAAATTTTTATCTTCACAGCTTCTTCACCTTTGCATCAATCCAGACTAAACCAGTCTCAACCAGTTCTATCCGGTCAGGGCCAGATCTGGGCAGATTTTGAAGAAGAGGAGTTGGATCCTTTTTCTAACATGGAACTGAAAACGATTGATGACATGGCTGAACTACAGACTGTACTTTCTAATGTCAAATTAGGTATGTTTTTTGGGTGGTCGGTTAATCTGTAAAGCGTTGGGAATCCACTCTGAGCTATGTGTCTCTGACTGTTCTGACGCAGGCTGTGAAGAATGATGATTATATGCAAGAGGTCTGCAGGATGCCTCGCCTGTGCAAGAAAGCACTGCTTACGGCTTCCTCTGCCAACCAGGTCCATGCAAATATAAAATGTTAAGCCAAAACCTCAACGCCAGATTCGGTACTGGTGTCCAGACAAGAGATTGTGAATCGCCGTATGGTTCATCCATATTCTCTGCTTTCTTAGTCTAATTTGAACAAAATTGATTAGGTTTTGTCATTAAAAATGAAAATTTTAGTTTATTTGGTCAGTTTTTGTTCCTATGAACGATTCACTATTGATTCGAATAAATTGTGCTTCGATTTGATTCGAATCACTTCAAGAAACATTAACTGTAAGTATGACCTTTAGAATAGTCGTGATGTATTTCCTGCCTTTTCGCGAGAGGTGACTAAAAAGAAGCAAAGAAGTGTTAGATGGTTCTACCGTAGCCTAGGTACCACTCACTGCACTTTACCACTGCGGTTCAGTTTCGTTTGGGATGTTTTCGTTTAAAAGTGCAGTTGCTGTAACTTCATCTTTAAGTGAATTTCAATAAAAAAAATATTAATAATAAAAATTTATTTATTTTTAAAATGTTTTCTTCTATTTACAGCAGAGCCACCGTCACAAAACTCTGATTTTGAACTGCCGACATACGAGGAGGCCACGACATCAAGCTCTGCACCAGATATGCCGAGTGCTAGCCATACTTCATTGACTGACGGGGACACAAAAGGCGCTGAAGATATTAAACCATTACCATCGACGAATCCATTTTTATCAGATATTGCAGAAATTTCTTCAAAACTGAAGACAATTGTGAAATCGGACACCGATAGCCCTACCCCTGATTCTAATGGGGATTCCCCCTCCCCACACGATGCAGCAACTTATGAAAATGTGGGGATACATACTGCAAAAGACGTAAATTCGACTAAGACTCCCCAAGATGACAGCCCGCCGCCACAAACTCCTACTGGACTGTACGAAAACATAAGTCTTTCTGAGGTCAATGAAATTGCATCAAAATTAGAGCGTCCTTCGATGAGATCACCAACCAGTGAGAAAATACAGACTCCAAGTTCGGTGTATGAATTTGCGAGTGACCCCTCCGCTCCAAAAAAGGAAAAATCCTCCCCGATCCAAGCTATATTTGAACGGAAAATGTCACAACAAGCGGATGACAATACCGTAGAACCGCCTCCCGTATATTCTTCAATAATAAGACCTAAATCTCGAGCTGCAAAGTCACAAGAACTAGTTCAAGACCAGTCAGTTCCAGTCACAACCGGAATAAATCAATCACATCCAGATTTATCCGGTTTAAGTCAGTCGAATCAAGCTGCAGGAATAACGATAAGTCCTGTCATGTCACGTTCTACAAGATTCAGGCCTGAACAGCATGCGACTGGTTTTAACAAGAATATTTCAGTTCAAGAGCAGATTAATCCAGTTCCAACTAGTTCAAACCGCCTCAATCCAGCAAAAGTTCTGCCTGTCAGCTTTGGTGCTGTTGCAAGCTCCATGAGCACAACTGTCCTGCCCCCAATCTCATCTAGCAGCTCCCAAGTTGGAAGTGCAGGAAATTACGTAAACATCACCCCAGGATCACTTTCTGACCCTAACCTGGGTGCAAAACCGGTCCCCAATGCCCGAAAACCCCCTGTGCCCCCTCGTGACCCAGTTGGGTATTTGCCACCTATACCAGCACGAGGTCAAGTCTCAACTCCACAAAATCAATTTACATCCATTGCAACGCCTCAAAATGGGGCCCAGATTGACCCAACTACCCCCCACTCTGGACATTCTCACCTTTACCCACCATACGCGCTCCCACAGTCAAACGGGCCGAGCGTAACAATCAACTCCACCGCAAATTCAGTTGGGTTCACTAACACGAAGCCCGAAATTTCTCGACCAACACCACCTCCCCAGAAAAAGACTCTAAATGGGCCGAACTTATCGCCTTCGACCCCGGAAATCAGTTTTATTGCAAAGTCACGGCAAGATCGAGCGAAGTTTGAGGAAACGATGAACAAGGCATTGAGTAGTTTGCCGAAAAATCCCAAACCCTTGAAAATTCCAAACTCTCCGACGCCGGTAAGTTTTCGATGAGAATTTTTTTTAAAAAAAGTCCAAAACAAAGCATTTTGTTCAGTATGAATCACTGATAAAACGTGCCTTAGTGGCAGAATGTTATCTTCTGCGCTACCCAAACACCAAAAAAAAGGGGGTTTCATTAGAAAATTTAGCAAATGTTTAATTAATATTCCATATGTCTTAGTGATCGTAACTACCCAGCCGGTTGAGCAATTAGAATAACTATGAATATGCCTGGTGGTGATCACTCAAATCCATGTATTTGTCACTAGAAGTAAAGTCAGATAGTAATTGTTGATTCTGCCTAATAAAATTTTTATACCTATCAATGAACAAATGGTAGCAGAGGATGGTTCATTGATATGTATAAATTTTATTAGACTGAATCAACAAAGTTCCAAAATACAAAAGACACGACTTCCAACAGAACAGCATGTGACCACCACAACATGAAATACTGAATGACCTTCAAAGACCAGCATGGCAGTATATATATCATGGGTGATGCATGAATGATCACACCCACAATGCAACACCATCATATTGTGCAGTGATCGGTCATATAAGGAGTGGGAGACATGAGCGAGATGAAATTGGATAGAAACAGTATTAGGATGATAATCTTCTAGTCAATGATAGTTAACTGTAATTTACCTCTATTAAAAAGTTCAAAACCATCTATACTGCTGTGAAATAGCAGTGTTAATGGTTGTGAAGCTATTTTTTTCGATCTGAAGAAAATGACATTCATCCTCCGCCTTTCCGGTGAGATTTCAATGCGGATTTTTTTGAAAGTTCAGAACCCATCACAGGAATCAGAAATTGTCTTTAAAATTTGACATAAATTATGACTTTGCTGCAGAATTTAAATTTAAAATGAAAATATCATTTCAATTTTTTTATTCGAATTCATTCTGAACAAGGCCGGAAGCAGAGTCTAAAAGGAACCAACAAACGGCCGGTTAATAGCAAAGAGCTACTAAAGGACATTGTACCAGCAACTGCACTCTAAGCGGAAAACACCCTAAACCGCCAGGTTGAAATGCAGTGAGTGGTATCTGCCCTGGGTTATGATAAAACCAACTACCACCCCTTTGTTTCCTTTTAGTCGCCTCTTACAACACTCAGGAAATACGCTAGGACTATTCTGAAGTCTACAGGGCTCAAACTTTTCAAAATATGGGCAAATGTCTGCATTTATTTGAAATGCTGAAGTGTGATTCTATTTATAATATATTGAATTTGGGGATGATATTTAAACTTATAAACTGTAGGAAAAACCTTGGAAATATAGCAGTGTTGAAAAGATTAGATTTTGCTACCTCAGTGTGACAGAATCTTGTTTTTCTTCTGATGTCCGGAACGTCCATGTCATTTTCTTCAAATAGACAAAACGGTCTCAAAACCATCAACACTGCTATTTCATAGCAGTATTGATGATCTCGAATCCTTTTTTGATTCAATTTCGTTACTAACAAAACTCGAAGTAGCATTTTCTCCTTCTAGCTTTTAACAAAAGATTTATCATGAAAAGTTGCCCATTTGCTTAATTTTCTCCCGATTGAAATTGATGTCTTCAGTGGACAGCTAATATTTATTTCTTCGTTCACCAAAGTGACATTCAATGATATTAACAAAAAACATGAAGCTCTGCAAATGAAACGAGTCGACGCAGGACCACAAGGTCACTGGCGCATCGACCCATTATCGCTGTGCTGTGAAAAGTACCTCAACACACTAAATAGTAATTTAATTGAATAGAAAACAAAATGTTGTGGGGGTAGGGTTAAGGAGTGGATAGGACTTGTGATGTAATTTTTAATGATATATTCTTCTTGTACTATGATTGATGATATGTTTGACATTGAAGGGATACATCACAAATTAGTGGGCCAAATCAAAGACCTACATAATAACTACCAGCAGACATAACTGTGTTAATCTCTTCGAACTCAACTATAATTTTTTTTCAGCCTCCTACAACTAGTCATCCGCAACCAACGAAACCAAGAAGTCCGTCACCGGTGAGTTTTTTTTTTCATTATCAAAATTCACTCTGAGCAAGGTCGGAAGCAGTGCCTGAAAGGAACCAACTAACGGCCACTTAAAAGCAAAGAACTACTAAAAGATGTAGCAACTGCACTCTAAACTGAGAAACAACGCAAACGGAACTAAAAAGCCATAGTAAAGTGCAGTGAGTGGTATCTGCCCTGGGCAATGGTAAAACCATTTACCACTTCTTTGCTTCCTTTTAGTCGCCTCTTACGACACACAGGAAATACATTAGGGCTATTCCAAAGCCCGTACCTACAGGGTTTTATAAAGATCTCTCTCTATATAAGATTTTCCATTTTATGTATGGATTTTATACCTGCATTTTTTGTGGGAATAACTAAAAAGCGTGTTTTTCATCCCAAATATGAAGGATGCTTCCGAAATACTAAAATATTTGGTATTGGCCAACCTTGTTTGTAACAACTTTTTGGAAAAAAAAAGTGGGCCGTTGAATAGAGCTTGGAGGCATTAGGTATATTTTGTTCCGGAAACCGCCACCAAAATGCCGATATTACCGGTATGCCAAGCCATCTTCTGCTATTAAAAACCATGCTATTGTGTCCTTTTGAAGAGTCACGCGAGGCGCGACTTCCATAAAAAATCAGATGCATACCTCTGAATACGGGCGGATTTATGTTTCCAAAATGATATAGCAGTGTTGATAGTTTTTAAACATTTTTGTCACCCGAAGAAAATGATGTAACATTTTACACACCCCAAAAAAACAAAATTCTGCCACTTGGGTCGGTAACTCGAACTCAAGGTCTGAAAAGATCCACAAAGTTAAATAATTGCCGTATTTAAAATTTAAGTTCAATCAACTTTTTTTCTTCTCAGAATTTCATTCTGATTGCCACACTTTCTCCAGAGGAACGTGAATTCGTTCAATCCGTTACGTCGATGGGCTTCGACACGGAGGCAACGGTACGGGCCATGCAAAAGTTTGGCCTCGATGCCAAGGACGTGAGTTTTCTATATATAAATATGCTCAATATAGGGTCGTATATTTTACTTATTTTACTATACAGTGGCATAATTAGAACATTGATGTGGGGTGGGGGCAAACTTGAGAAAAAATTGTGAGTTTTTTATTTATAAATTTGCTCAATATAGGATCAGATATTTTACTTGTATACAGTAGCATATTTAGAAGGGTGAGGGGGGGGTCAAACTTGATAAAAAAATGTTGTGAGTCTTTTTATAAATATATCCAATATATGACCCGATATTTTACATATTTAGAACATTAATGGGGGGGTTGAGCTTGGGAAAAAAAATTGTGATGGAAGCATGACGTCTTGATGGAGTGCCGCAGGCGAGAATAAATTTTTTTCGTTGAATATAAAGACAAAATAGACTAAAAATTGTGACAAAGACGGAATTTTTTTTTAAAAAAAAATAGATTTCCCGCCTAAATTTTTTTTTTTTGGCCAGCTAGAGGGAGGGAGTAACGGCTTAACTGGGAAAATGTTAGAAGTGGGGATGTTAGTTTAAGCATTTTGAATCCAATAGATTGTTCAAATCAATGCTAATCCGAATCGATTGCAAGCGTTTTGAGGAAATTCATTGCGGTTCTGATAGATCATCATTATATCTATCTATATATTATATCGTATGTGATTTTCTGTCGTTTTCGTACCTGGAAATTTGAAAATTATTCGACTCTTTGGTGATTTTTTATGATGAATTTTTGCCAATTTTATTGTGACCGGTCGTAAGATCAATACACAGGTATTTTGTTCCTGTTCAGTGTTGAATTTAACAAAAAACTTCCTTCTTTTGGTTTTGTGATACTGGGTAATATAGTTGGGTATCTTAAAACAGTTGAAAATAAGTTTTTTAAAATAGAATCATATTCGAAAAGATCCAATTTCAAATTATTTTATTAGACATTCGACATGCATCATATAGACATAGACATAGTTTATTTTGACACCTCTGTCGACACAAAAGGCGATACAAATAAGGATATAACATCACAGAGTAATCAGGAAAGCAAACAAAACCTGAAAGAAAGTTTAAAAACGTGCCACGGAATGAGTTTCAAGGGAACGTTAGAAGAGAGTAACATGCGTTTGCTCACCTCTTCCACGGTTAGGAGTGTCCTTTCGAGCTATGCTTCTTTCATATCCTCAGTTTGAATCCCATGCGGAATGATTATATGCCAGAGGATATCTGGACACTCTGTCTGCACATGCGAGTCCACGTAACCGTGAGTTACAGTTCTTCGACCAACCATTTCCATTTACTGAGAAAAATAATTAAGGTGTCAAGCAACACACTTGAGTTCACATAACCAGGCGTTACAGTTCCTCCACCAACCAACCATGTCCATTTACAGATAAAACCATTACTAAGAGATTGGGTGAATATATTTACTAATATTGCTAATGGTGATGTCCTTTTCGAATGATCGAATTTCACTAAAATATTATACTAAGGTAAGAATACTTGAGATAAGAGGCATAAATTTTCTTTTATCAGGTTATCGATCACCTATGTGACGTCCAACGTATCGTAGAGCAAGGTTTCTCAACAAGAATGGTACAAGATGCTTTGGAATTATTCGAGAACGATAATAAAGCAGTGAGTTTTTTATATTTTTTCATTAAAATTCACTCTTGAGTAAGGTCGGAAGCAGTGCCTGAAAGGAACTAACCAACGGCCACTTAAAAACAGAGAGCTACTGAAAGATGTAGTACCAGCAACTGCACTCCAAACGGAAAGCATCCCTAAGGGAACTGAACCACCATGGTAAAGTAAAGTGAGTGGTGTCAGCCCTGGGCAATGGTAAAACTATCTACCACTGCTTCCTTTTAGTTGCCTACCATGACACACAGGAAATACGTTAGGACTATTCTGAAGCCTGCACCTACAGGGCCTAATTACCACAAAAAACATAATGTTTGCATGTAAGAACGAATGATTTCTCATCAATTCATATATTATTGTACGTAAATTTACCAAATGCCATCCGATAACAAAAGCGAGCGGAAGGTCCTGCTTAGATTTGAAATCAGATCGCAGGATGCAGATCCGCTACACCACGGAACCGTATGTATCTATGTGTATTGTGTGAGAATATAAATGTTAGCACAAAAAAACGCCTGGTTGCAGGTTTGAATCCTTGCCTCTTCTCTTCTTTTTGTTTTTGATTTATTGTTGTGTGTTATTCCAGATCAGATATTGTATTTTATCAACCATGAGCCACAGATGGACCGCTTTTCATCGATGCGATCTATCAGTAGTCAAGCTCGGCGAAAGATGTTTTGTTTTTCATTTTGTAATTATGATATACTGATCACTTCGGCTGGACAAAATTGAATCATTTGGAATTGAGTAATTTTACAAAATCATGGAGCAAATATCTTGTTTTTATCGATGCTATTCCCCCCCCCCCCTTCTGCTTCGAGTGCAGTTGCTGTTAGCTTTGCATAGAAAATTCAGGTTCTAGAAGAGTGCAAAAAAACTGGTATCCGTGCGAGAGGTTGTTACTCACCACGTGCTTAAGCCATATTCTCAGCTTTCCTCTCTCACAGGATAAAAGTGAAATACAAACCCAAAATGTCAGTTGTTCTTCGCTCAAGGAATCTGGAGAAAATAATTTTCATCCGAAGAAATTTTTTTTTTTCATGAAATTGATCCCTTCAAGGCCGGAAGCAGTGCTTGAAAAGAACCAACTAACGGCCACTTAATAGCAACAGCAACTTAAAGATGTAGTACCAGCAACTGCACTTTGAACGGAAAGAGGCGCGATGGCCTAGTGGTTAAAACATGTTGGCATCGCAGGTTGAAGATCTCGGGTTCGAGCCCCGGCGAGTCCGGCTCGCTTATCCATGTCCACCACTCAACCCAGGGTGTAATAACTTGGGTAGGCTAAGCCGAACAGGAAAAGATGATATCTTTCCAGTAATTGTAACCCTGTCTGTCTACAAGTGGCCGCTATTACAGGGCCTTGGACAGGGTGATCCACACTAAGAAGTGTCTATAAAAAAAAAAAAAACATCCCAAACGGAACTGAACCACCTTCTTTTTAATCGCTTCTTACGACACATAGGAAATACGTTAGGACTATTCTAAAGCCGTTCTACAGGGCTAGATTTAGCAAGTGGACAGTATATCCTGATATATCTGTGGATAGAAAATGAAAATATATTTTTTGGACCGTTTAACTGTAGAAAAAGGTTCGGAATCGATAATACTCCTCTGAAATAGCAGTGTTGAAAGTTTTGAAGTTTTTTTTTGTTCCTACGACGAAAATGACGTGAACAATCTGGACAGGAGAAAACCAAGATCCTCTCACAACCTATGATTTATTTCTCTCATTTTCACAGGTTGTCAAATATCTTCAGCAAGCCAGTCAGCTCATGGACATGGGTTTCAAGGAAGAAGACGTGCGGAACGCTTTGAAAAATAATAACAACGACCAAACGTTAGCTATAGATCAATTAATGAATCAAACATGACGGGAGCAAGAGGTCCTGAGTTCGAAACCCGCCTTATCTGTACGAAACTAGTCTAAATGATTTGTGCAGCAAAATCAGGATTTATTTGCAGTGCAAAATGATGTGAGCAACACGCCCTGTGTTCGAAACTCAGCTTATCATGATATATCCGCATTTATCATGATGCTGCTGCGCAGTGACGGATCAGATCAACAGCGTTTTGAAATGCTCTCACCAAACGTTGACTATAGATTAATTGACGAGTCAAACATGACCTGAGCAAGACGTCCGAAGTTCGAAACTCGACCTATCTGCGTGAAACTGGTTAAAATCATTTGGGGTACTATCGATCACGCAGCAGAATCAAGATTTATATGCGGTGCAAAATGATGTGGGAAAGACGCCCTGGGTTAACAAATTTTACTGTGTTAAATTTGACATTTATTATGATTTTGCTGCCTGAGTCGAAAGCGACCTGGGCAAACTGTTCTGGGTTCAAGACTCTGCTTAGCTGCTCTGAACTAGTCAAATTCATATGTCAAACTCACCGCACAACAAACCTATTATTAAGTCAAACGCTATGTGAGCTAGACGTCCTGGGTTCTAAACTCGGCTTATCTTCACGAAACCGCTCAATATTGCATTGAACGAAATTTAGCAAATTTCATGATGATGCTGCATAGTAACGATTCAGGTCAATAGCGTTTTGAAATGCCATGACCAAACGTTGAATATAGGAAAATTGACGAGGTGAACTTGATCTAAGAAAGATGTCCTGGGTTCGAAATTTATCGTGTCTCGTTCAGTGGCATATTTTGAACCTTGAAAGTGGGGTACGAAATTCAAACCATATCCGTGGCTACATAGTAATATGTCATCTTGAGCGCTGCACGCCTGAAAAAATTTCTGAGAAATATTTTTGATATCACAATAAAACAGCTCAAAAGTAAGCCGGGGGCCGAAATTTTAAAGCACCGAAAAGACAGACCCATTGGAAAGAATTGATCTCAACAACGCATCGATTTTAGCCCTGTAGGTTCGTGCTTTAGAATAGTCCTAACGTATTTCCTGCGTGTCATAAGAGGCGAATAAAAGGACGCAAAGAAGTGGTAGATGGTTCTGCTATCATCGCCCCGGGTAGATACCACTCGCTGCCCTTTACCATGGCGGTTCAGTTCCGTTCGGGATGTTTTCCACTTTGAGTGCAGTTGCTGGTACTACATCTTTTAGTAACTCTTTGGTATTAAGTGGCCGTTGATTGGTTCCTTTTATTAGGCTCTTTTTTCCGCCTTGCTCAGAGGGAATTTCAATAAAAAAATGAGACGCGGTCCATCTGTGGCGCATCCTTGACAAAATAGAATTTCTGAATGGGAGGGAGGTTATCCAGTCTGCATTTTTGGCGGCCTGTGAGGGAAAGACATGGTACCGTGTATAGTCTGTGTTCACCAACCTTTGCTTGTTTCGAACCGCCATTCCTCTGATCCCCCTGCTCGGTGTATCTGAACTAGGGCTGGGCAATTCGATTCGGTGATTCGAGGCAAGAGTTATTTGAATCAATCGGGAATCCGTTCATAGGAGCAAAAACCTGTTAAATGAACTAGAATTTTCATTTTTAACGACGAAATGCAATCGATTCTGGTCAAATTTGACCAAAATCGATTAAATTTCTTTGTTAAAATATGAAAATTGTAGCTCTTAGTGTGAATTGAAAATATACTATAAACTATAAATTTCTTCATTTTTACAATAAAACAAGTTATAATAGTAAAAATATGATATTTTTTATTTACGTAGAATTATTGATTCGATCCGATTCGAACAAATTATTCCAATCAGATTCGAATTCCAAATGCTTTTGCCCAGCCCTAATCTGAACTTCAATCAATTGATTGAATGCCCTACTAATGTGTTTGCCTTTATAGATTTGTTGCATGATATCGATACTTTGCAGGATTTTTTTTTTTGTTTCACTCACCTAGATATTGACCTTCGCTAAATTGCAAATCCCGTCACATATTAGAGTCTGTGACCAACTGCTAAAGCGACTGGAAACAAGTGAATAACGTAGACATAGTTTATTTCGACACCTCTGTCGACACAAAATGCGATATAAATAAAGATACAACATCACAGAGTTATCAGGAAAGCAAACAAAACCTAAAAGAAAGTTTGAAAACTTGCCACGGCATAAGTTTCAAGGAAACCTTAGAAGAAAGTAACACGCTTGTTTACTTCGGGTAATGGAATGTTTTCAGCGCTGAGGAATGACTGTTTCCCATTATAGGGCGCATTTCATTGGGAGTACTGCTGCGCAAAATCTAATCATTTGGAATTCAAATCCGATTCGTGTATTTTTTTCGAATCGGATCTAATCATTGACTAACAAATATTCCATTGTTACTATTATTGTCTACATTATGGTAATTAGGAAATTCCAATTAAACTGACTAAAAAGCGATGTATTTTCAATTGTGCTTCGATTTTGGTCAAATCGATTGCATTTTCTCGTTAAAAATGAAAAAATCCACTTCATTTAACATGTTTTTGTTCCTATACCAGGTTCACAATTGATCCAAATAATTTGTACGTCGAATCGAATTGCCTAGCCCTGATTGGGAATATACGAACGTTATAATTCAACGCTCTATCAGACGTGACAAAAAAATGACGTGGTTTGTGTTTCGAGCAAGCGAGAACCGCTTCACCGTGTCTTTGCGCTACTATTTGCAATGTATTTATGCACATCTATCATACAATATGCTTAAATCAATAGTTTTTTGTTGTTCAAAAATGTTTAAATTAGCTTAATATATCTTCGTTCCTTTCGTTTTTTTTTTTCATTGCACACATACCGTGAATATATTCCTTAATAAATTTTTTTCTCGGCTAAAAATTTGTGTGGAATATTTTCTGATGAGGTGAGAGATTTAATTTTGTTCGCCTACCAGATTTATCTTTCGTCTTCAGTGGTAGCGGGATATCTTCGAAAGTTAGGGGCCTCTTGAGAGGAACTGACGAAAAAGGCCTGGTTTGAGAAGTAATTAGGTTGACACAACTATTTCGAACCACCCGATTAACACTAACCATGTCCGTCGATAAATGGCTCCTGGTATGGGGACTTGGTCAGGGTGATCCACTCTAAGAAGTGGCTACAAAAGAAAATTTTTGATAAAAAAGAACAGAATCGTCACCTAATTATTCTTCTTCTCCCCGCCCCTCCCAAAGAAACGCGAGATGGCAAGGATATTTAATACAAAACGCTTAAACCGCGCCACATTAGGATAGGATAGAATTTAATTTTTCCTGCGGGAAACCTGGTTAGTGGTGGAAGCTGTAAGCAGTACTTGTGTGAACCACCGTGCACCAGCGAGGCGTCCAGCAGAACTCCCTCACTCATATAGTCATCATCTCTCACGGGATTCGAACCTGCGTCATACCAATCGCGACCCCTTTACCGAGTAAGCTAACCGGGCACCCAGTAACATTTATAACAATAAGTTTAGTCAAATTTCCTGTGAAATGTTTCGCATTGATATTCTGTAGGAGTCAGTTATGTTCATTTATCTCTCTTTTCCTTAAAACTTCAACAAATTCAATAAATGGGTTTTTCAAACTGATCTGAAATAAATTAGGCGTTTTTACACGTTTTGTTAAGTTTGATTCTCCGATAGATCGCGCCGCTGCGGAGGGGCCCGGACCCCAAGTGACAAATATCGTAGAGGACCGACCCTCTGAATAAGCAAAAATTATGATAAAGTTGCGAAAAAGTGCGCTTTCGGCGGGAATTTCTGTTTTTTTTCTGCTTTTCAAGACCAAATATTTGGTTTACAACTAAAATAAAATTGTAAAATGATTTTAAATTTCTTGCGCGCCTGCGGCAAACATGTTCGTTAGCATAAAATCGTTCATTCATTTTATCATCGGCAATTCTGCCCCCAGTTTAGAAACCAGACTCAGATATATCTCATTTCGAATCGAATCTCACCGAATTAGACTCCATTTAAGGAATGTATGGATTATTCAATAAATTTTTATTTTTTTATTTTTCAGTGATGAAAATATTTGAAAAAAATTAAAATATGAAATAAAGTCGGGAATGTTTTATGCATTTTTACACGTTTTTGTTTAGTTTGAGTCAAGGCGGCGGCGCGATCCATCAGTGTATCCTACTCAACAAAATAAAAGATTCGGATTCGGATTAGTGTTGGCAAATCTGGTATACTTAGTTTACCGAGGTCATTTTCAAAATATCATGTTCTCATTCCACAGAATATAAGTGACTTTAATCTTGTCTGATGAAGTTAGACTATGTTCTAACGAAAGCTTACAATAAACTTATATTTCTGTGGAATGAGAACATGATATTTTTGTATATTTGCTTGATATTATCTCATTCGTGTATCCTTGTGAATTCTCTCACACACGGATCCCGGATTTAGGGAAACAAGGAGGAGGGATATCAAGATATCAACGAATCACGTGCTTTTACCAAGTTTCAAGAATCAATAACTTAGGAAATAACTAGGTTGCCGTCGAACCACCTGATTTCGGACATTATATTGGATCTAAATCTGGCAACGGGGCAACGGAAATTCAAGTTTAATTACAAGGCTCAAAATGAAATTAAGATAAATTAAAAAGATGCAAAAATACAATGTTAAGAAATAAAAGAAAATTTAGCTTGAGAAGGATTGGTAAGTATGAATCATCACTGGGAACACGGCGAAAGGGAATCCCCCTTCCCCGCCCCAATATTTTGAAAAATCGGGCACCATCTCTAAGATTTCGGAATTTTGACTGAAACGTATTCAAAAAGAGGAAAATTTTCGGTCACGTATCATATAAAGACTTTTTAAATGGTCTTTGTTTCCGGTCAAAAAATTTTCGCGCGTCTTCGGCCGCAGTTTTTGGCTGAAAAGATTTAACTTTTATTTTTTTATTTTAAGTTTAGACACCTCGCCGACACTAGAGTCATTGATGGTTCACGTCGATTAGGTTTGGTACATATATGGCTCATGCATGACAAAATTACTGCATCCCGTAGTGAAATAGCAGAGTTCAAAATGAACAATATTTTGAGATTTTGTATTGTTGAAATTTTGCGAGGAGGCGGGGGGAGGTTGAGTTTTGAAAAACTAGTGCTGGTTATTTTGCGGCATGCTTGATTAAAGACATTATGTTGCTTATGTGGCTCTTTACGTCATGTTATGACGTCATCACCATCGTCTATAAACGTCGTTGCGTTGACAGGTTTGATTTGAACTTTTCCGTTTTCTAGTTTTGATTTTGTATCTGTATAAATATTCGGCATTGATTTACATTTGGTATTAATACCAGCGCTATCTTGTGTATCGTCATTCTCTGGCGTCATCAACGGTTCAGTATCTGACGTCATTTGTGACGCTTTGTAATGTGATGGGGACGGCCAATCGCGGTTACTGTGACGAGTCTTTAACTCTATTTCGTCATTCTGGGGTGCCCTGTGTGCTGTTTTGGGTTGCGTTATACCTTCTAATTTTTGTGATGTCATATCCGCCCGTATAGGTGACGTCATTTCTGTCGGTTGCTCTGATGATATAGATGTAGGGGGTCGTGAGCCGGAATAATTATCTTCAAATCCAAGAGACGATCGGCGACGTTTTCCCTCGTTTTTGTTGCTTGGAGGGGGAGGTAATTTGGGGATTTCCTGATTAATGTGTTTTGTTTCAGTATCGTTTCCGACACATTTTTCCGCCTTTTTAAGAGTTTTCGGCTGATTGTTCTGCGGTGGAGTTGTTTCCAAAGAAGATTCATCTTCCACCATTGGTGGCCCAGGAACACTGGTCTTCACAACTTCCTCTTCTTCATTGTCTACGTTCCATTGATCCAGGCGACTGAAAAACAAAGAACATTTTATATAAGTTTGCTCCAGAGTAGGGCTGGGCAAAATCGAATCATTAAGAATTCGAATAATTTTTCCGAATCAGATCGAATCACGAATTCGATGTAAATAACAAATATCAAATTTTTACAATTACAACTTGTCCTCATTGTGGAAATCAAAAATTTATAGTATATTATGTAGATCCAATTCACACTCCATGTCTAAAAGCAACAATTTTCATATTTTAACGACAAAATATAATCGATTTTGGTCAAATTTGACCAAAATCGATTAAATTTTGTCGTTAAAAATGAAAATTCTAGTCCATTTAGTATGTATCTGTTCCTAAGAAGGATTCACGATTGATTCGAATATATTGTGCTTCGATTCGATTCGAATCACCGAATCGAATTGCCCAGCCCTACTCCAAGGTCGAATGCAATGTCAAAAAGGAGTCAGCTAAGGGCCACTTAATAGCAGAGAGCTACTGCGAGATAAAGTCCCTCAACTGCTTTCTAAGCGGTAAAAATCCTATAGAAAACTGATAAAGTGCAGTGAGTGGTATCTGCCCTGGTCATGATAAAACCATTCGTTATTTCAGTTACAGTTGCGAGATAAAATAAGATAAGATTCGTTTGATTAGTTCGTTTCTGACTGTGCGTTGGTGCCTGCACGGAAAATTATACTCAGATTAATGTTGTTTTGTTTAAAAAGCAAACTGCAAGAAAAGTAATTCTCCGTTGTAGTTAGAGATGGGCAACTCGGTCGGTGATTCTTAGCGATGCGAAGCACACATTATTCGAATCAATCGCGAATCGTTCAACGGAACAAAAACTTGTCAATTGGCGTGAAATTTCCATTTTTAACGAAAAAATGCAATCGATTTTGATCAAATTTGTGCCTAAAATATAAAAATTGTTGCTGTTAGACACTGAGTGTGAATTGAAAATATACGCTATTAAATATAAATGTCTTGATTTTTACAATGGAAACAAGTCGTTATACTAAAAAGGGGATATTTGTTAATCACACGGAATCAATGATTGTATTTGAATAAATTGTCCGATTAAGACTCGAATTCCGAATGATTCGATTTTTTCCAGCCATACATACAAGGGGAAGGGGTCATTCAGGAGAAGGCTGGAGCGAACTTTCCCGCGTGTAGTTGTTATTTACCTGTACAGCGCATAATTATTCTCATCTCTGATAAAGTTGAACACAGTCGAAATTTTATCCCAGTTGTCTTTATTTCGTTTGTACTGTAGAAATCTGGCAACCGTTTCATTTTCTACCTCTGCTTTGATCTGTAAAATAGTAATTGCTGAAATGTCAAGTCAAACTAGATTCTGAGAGAGAAAAGAAGCTAAGAGGTGAGCAAACGTGTGTCACGTTTGCTTACCTCAACACGCGTTTGCTCACTTTCTTCGAAACTTCTTCCGCGGCACGTTTTTAAACTTTATTTTAGGTTTTGTTTTGTTGTAGCACTTTACTAACAACATACCTGTTCTTTAGCCTTTTTCTCGAAGGCTTCCGATTCCAGTTCTCGGTACCATCTTGCGTACTTCCGGTGGTGATAGGTCAAAGGTGAGAGGCATCTGGAATTGAAAACTTTTTTTCATATCGAGTCAAGCTATACATTGCTAAGTATAATTTACTTATTGCTCGCGCCCATTTTTTTGGGAAAAAATTTGTTTTGGGAGGGAAACACTATAATAAATGGGTTTGCGCGCCATATGCGCGCGAAAATGATTCTTATGTTACATACATTTCCATTGGAAATATCAACATGGGCGAGAAGTGGTGTTCTCTTAGGACAATGTTTTCCCCCTCATCAGCATAAACTAACCTGTGTATCATGTAGAATACGGAACCGAGAAACAGTGTACTTGCAATCAGGGACCATCCTATTATCTGTGATTTTCGTTTGTTCGATTCGTATTCGGCTGTTGCTGGAGAAAAAGGCAAAATATTGACTGACTGATTCGAAGTATAGGACTCGGTCATCAAAAATTTGAGGGGAAACTTGGGTCGGGATTTCCAGCAAGAAATATTCAGTCGATGTTTTGCCAACATTCTATTGACCTGATGCCGAGATAGAATGACGTCGTATAAATATTTTATGCCAATTATATATTACGGTGATGACGTCATCTAATGACGTTAATTACTTACTTGCTGTCAACTTTCTGGCGCCGTGTAAAGGCGATGTGCACCACCAAATGACGTCGTATGTGTACTTAATGACGATTTCATATTGGGTTGATGACGTCATTTAATGACATCACACGCTTACTTGCTGCCAACATTCTTTCTATTAACCCGCTGTCAAGATATAATGACGTCGTATAAATACTTAATGCCAAGATTATATTAAGGTGATGACGTCATCCAATGACGTCAATTACTTACTTGCTGTCAACTTTCTGGTGAGTACATCCACACAAGTGTTGACATACGGATCCTCCGAAGCGGCACATGCATAATATTTCCCATCCAGGAAGGCTACAGCCATCCATGCTAGTGGGGCGACCAATGCCTGGATAAAAGAATAACAAAGATCATGATTCTGCTGCACATTGGTATATATTCGCTTCAAAATAGACTGTAAGGAACGCCAAAAAAGAAAAAAATTAGTGACCACTGGTGAGCAAGAGCTACCCCAATTAGAAATTCAATTTTTTCAAGCATGCGTCGCAGATGGACCAGATTTATGGCCGTCCGAATAGAACCGAACCACTAGCGTGTAGTGAGTGGTATCTGCCCCGGCGATCAGAAAATCATCTGTTCTTGTTGTCAACAGAATAAAAATCTTTGATCGTCGAGGAAAAGCATCCAAACAGGACTGAACCACTTTAAGTGGGTGTATTGAGTGGTATCTGCCCTGGACCAGGGTAAACTCAGTTATACTTGCTTATACAAATGAAATTTTTGATTGGGTGAAGAAAAAACATCCCAAACAGAACTAATCCACTTTAGGTGAGTGCAGTAAGTGGTACCTGCCCAGGCGATGTTAAAATCATCCATACTCGCTTAAAAAAAATTTTGATCGGGTAAGAAAACACCCAAACTAATTCACTTCAATAAATCCTGGTGGAAGGTATCTGCCCTGGGCGATGATAAAACTATCTATATTTACCTGAACAAATATCTCTAATATTGTTATGCATCCAGCACAGTATCCTCTCGCCGCTTCGTTACTTCTACGACAGCAACCTAGAAACATAACAGATATTTAACTTCCTTGCTTAACTTGCCCTGTATGTAGGGCTGGGCAATTCGATTCGAATCGATTCGGAGCGCTATGTATTCGAATCGATCGAGAATCGTTCATGTCGGACACAATGTCGGAGATCTTCAACCACTGTTGAAGAAGTGTCAGAGAGTTTTGTCATGGCCCAGGGCAGATATTAATCCCTGCACTGTATTACTGTGGTTCAGTCTTTTTTTGTGATGTTTTTTCCTTCGGAGCGCAGTTGTCCCCACTATATTGTCTCTGTCGCATAAGTGGCCGATGGTTGGTTTTTTTCAGGCACTGCCTTCGGCGATTTTCTTTAGAGCAAGAGCTGAATATTTGTATTACAATACAGGGGATTCCCCCTCCCATCTCTATATAACGTGATGGTCATAAGTTTCCAATACAAATAAAATTTGTGATTGGGTGAAAAAAAACATCCCAAACAGAACTAAACCACTTTAGGTGAGTGCAGTAAGTGGTACCTGCCCCAAGCGATGTTAAAATCATCATCATCTGTCGCACAAGTGGCCGTTGGTTGGTTTTTTTCTGGCACTGCCTTCGGCGATTTTCTTTAAATCAAGAGCTGATTTTGATATAAATATTTGTATTACAATACAGGGGATATCCCCTCCCATCTCCATATAACGTGCCTGTCATAAGTTTCCATGTCTTTATATTCATCGCATATCCGAGTGTGAATAGAGCCATTGCTGGGACGATAATAAATACCCAACCGTAGAGATGATTCTGCTGAACCGCTGAAAAAGATGAGAATAAATTAGACGGAGAGAATAGCATTTGATTTGAAGATCGGTTTTCGAAGAAAAACACTTTTTTCGAATCAAATATTCGTAAAAATAAACACATTTTCCTAAAAAATTATCAGAGGCACCTCCAAATTTAGATATAATTTTTTTTAAATAATATGAATGTTAGATTCTACTGATTTCGAATCGTTGTAGGTTCGGATGGAATATTTTGTGATTCAGATATTCTTGGTCAATTTGGAAAAAGTGAAAAGTCCAGCAGATCTACCTAGGCCCCGTTTAGCCTATGAGTTACATTTTGAAAAAAGTCCAATACTCACGAAGGACACAACTCAAAAAGATATCAATTAACTACTAGGGATTTGAAAAGATTAAAAACGCTTTGGACAGATTGATTGAACAAAGCGTTCCCGAGGTAATCGAAGCCGCGTGTGTAGAGCTGGGCAATTAGATTCGGTGGTTCGAATCGATTCGACGCACATTATATTCGAATCAAGCGCGAATTGTTCATAGTAAGAAATGCTTTTAAAATGAACTAGAATTTTCATTTTTAACGAGAAAATGCAATCGGGTTTGGTCAAATTTGACCAAAATCGATTATATTTTGTCGTTGAAATATGACAATTGTTGCTCTCAGACATGGAGTGTGATTTGAATATACACTATTACCTATAAATTTCTTGATTTTCGCAATGGAGACAAGATGTAATACTAAAAATGGGATAATAGGTATTTACATCAGATTCGTACTTCGATCCGATTCGAAACAATTATTCGAATCAAATTTGATTCGAAAATTCCGAAGGATTCGGTTTTGCCCAGCCCTACCCGTGAGCTCAATCGGCATATGGTTCCATACCATACCCGTGAGCTCGGTTCGCCATATGGTTAAGCCGTATTCTCGGCTTTCCTTTCATACATAATTAAAATGAAATCCTATCTTATCCTAATTGATAAACCGGAGAATTTTACTCTCATTGAAAAAGCGTTCCAGTATTTAAAAAAATCTTTCGCTAGGTTTCACTAGAGAGCGCGAAAACGTTCAAGATGTCTGTCGGTCCTTAACGTTTTTGTATTTGTCTTTAGAACTTCTTCGTCGCGATTAAACCGTTTGGCTTCAAATTTTGAGAAGATTATCACATGCCAAAAATAAAAGACGTCACTTTTCTACTTGACTCATCAAGGGTCGGACCAGGATCTTCAATCTCCAATGTCCATATATAAACTAGGTCATTGTAATATTTTTTTATTTTTATTTTTTTTTTTAGTTTTTTCAAATTAATTCCTATGGCTTGTCCGTGAACCCATCGGGGGGCTTATACCCAACAACCGTTACCCACGGACCTTTGTAGTGACTGTGTATCTTCTATGTTACAGCTACCCGCGAAGTGCCTTGCTGACGGGCACGATCGGTGGTTAAACGGTAAAGCATCGAACTATCGGCCTCCCGGACAATACGATCGCGCTTAACCAACTGAGCCACCGAGCTGGACATTGTGATAATTGTTCTTTAGCGTTTAAAATAACTTGGTTGACATCAAACTTTCTTGCGGTCTGCAAAGTTTGACACATCGCCGCAACGTTGCCTCACTATGTTTATTTTACAGATATTATAATGGTCTTTGTTCAAGGGAGCTTTCTGCTCTCGTTCCTCCGAAGAAAATTTTTAAGCGGTCAACACGATTGGCTACCAATTCGCACCTATTCACTGTGGAGGTTCCACAATGTCACAAACAGTCTTATGCAAGAAGATTTTTTCCAAGAATATTTAAACTTTAGAATTTCTTGCCTTCTTGCAGCTTTTCTGATCGTGTTGATCTACAAGGCTTTAAAACTCTCGTTAACAGACATCTATCAGGGATGGGGTTTCCTTAGTTCCTGTTCCTGCATTTCATGTAGCTTTTTGCACTTTAGTGGCTTCAGGAGTATTTTCAAGTTTGATTCTTCTCCTGTGGCCTTGCTCTGAGCGAATTTCAATAATAAAAAAAAAACTTACGTGCAGATGTCCCATTGGTCTTCTGTGGACAGGGGCAATTAAACGCAGCGAAACTGAATAATTGTTCGGAACCTACAGTGACCAGGCATATAACGATG
This sequence comes from Styela plicata, assembly GCA_963675895.2. Taxonomy (NCBI): domain Eukaryota; kingdom Metazoa; phylum Chordata; class Ascidiacea; order Stolidobranchia; family Styelidae; genus Styela; species Styela plicata. The sequence goes on along the minus strand of OZ023150.1, from coordinate 12,944,613 downwards.
TTAATCGCGGACCCTGAACTCGTCTTCACAGTGTTCTGCACAGATGTAAATATGGTCGACATCCCCGCCATAGAGACAACCATTTTGGTTGGTTTTTGTACACGATAGGCTTGAACAGTTCTATGAAAAAAAGAGAGTAAAATGAAGTTTTATTTTATATGTTTTCAAATGAGGCAGGAGTTGGTATTTGGCGACTGTCCTGGGAGGCAGCTAAAAAGGAACAAAGGATTTGTAGATGGTTTTATCATTGCCCAAGGCAGATACCACACACTACACTTTACCATGGTGGCTTGGAATGTTTTCCATTTGAAACGCAGTTACTAGCAATTCATATTGTGTGTGTCTTTGATATTGAGTGGCCGTTGGTTGACTCCTTTAAGACACTGTTTCGCGTTTGCTCAGTTCGAACTTTTATAAAAATAAAAAATGAGTGGCAGCAGATGCTGTTGGAGGTGACAAAAATGGGAATATGGAAATGTGGAAATAGCAAGAAAATTGGATATATTTTCTTAGATAGATAGAGTTATGTCGAACTCCTCGTCGTGACAACAGTAACAAATGTCACATTTACATTCACGAATTACACTTAGGAAAGATAAGGCGAGGGGACAAAATCTCGAATGAAGTGTAACAAGTGCGCACGCCCGCTAGGGCTGGGCAAAACCGAATCATTTAGAATTCGAATCAGATTCGAATATTTTTTCGAATCAGATCGAATCACTAATTTCATGCGAATAACAATTTTTTTTCTAGTATTACACATTGTTTTCATTGTGAAAATAAAAAAAAATTATAGTTTATGATGTACTTTCAATTCATATTCAATGTCCAAGAGCAACAATTTTAATATTTTAACAAGAAAATATAGTCGATTTTGGTTAAATTTGACAAAAATCGATTACAGTATCGAGTTAAAAAAAAACTTCTAGTTCATTTGATAAGTCTTTGTTCCTATCAACGATTTCCCATTGATTCGAATAAATTGTGCTTTGAATCGATTCGAATCTCCGAATCGAATTGCCAAGTCCTAACGCTCGCTAGCCCTAAAACCAATTAACCCACAAAAAAACGACTGAGAAAGAATAATTCGCGATGGACTGAACACACATAAACGGATAACAATGTCCACATATAAACATAAATAAACCACAGAAAATGATTGTGTCGATGCGAAATTATGCGATATCCAACAAAAAATCAATTTTTAACAAATTTTCAATTTCCAAATACACGACTGTCCCTACTGCACTCCATATTCTAAACTCTGTGTTATAACTTTCCCTCCACGAACTAACATCTCTCCTTCAAAATATTTGTGCGTGTTAGCTCAGCCCTGTTTACGTGAATCCCATATTTTGTAACCGATACCTCATCAGACTTTATGACTCACGCTGAGCGATATTAAATCTGCCATGGTGTATGTATGATCATGCATGAGCCACAGATGGCGTGATCCCTCTATGACTTATGCTTGTCTAACTTCGCCATTTAACTACACTGCGAAAAAGTGCCGTTCATTAACTCTTTATTAGCAGTAAATGTATATTTCCGAAATTTGAAGACAGCCTCGTTAATGAGATTTATGCCGAGTATGGACTGTTGATAGAACGTACCTCGACGGTGCATTTCATCAACAGTCCAAAATGTGCCCATAGAGTCGATTTTACATTTTCATTTCAAATAAAATTACTGGGAAAACGGCGATTTTACTGCATTTTCTTACAGTGTGCGTCATAATATAAATACATTAAGGCGCGAAAACGCTTGTCTACGATAAGTGAAAATGACGAAAACACGCACTGGGAGTGTGTGAAAAGTAGATGAATTTCACTTACATTTTGGAGTAAATTTCGATTTCTACAGAAGAGGGCCGTTTTTGTTATTTTTAGCCGAAATTTGACCTCAAGAAAGATCGAATAATCACAAAAAAACGACTCAGAGTCAGAAAAATATCATGTTTTGTCTGTATGACAAGAAAGCCCTGGTCAAAATCCCACCATGGGGAAACAGGGTGGACAATCCCCCCACGGACGAAATCCGTTTCAAAAAGGATTAGCGGCCAAAATCCTTTTAACGATATCGCTATAACAAAAGTACAGTAAATTTACTGGTCATTTGCAGTAACTGCATATTTCCAAAGTTAAAAAATGCCATATTGATGAGATTTATGCCAATTAAGGGCTGTTGATGAACCGCACCTTTGCGGTGCGTTCCATCAACACCCCATATTTCGGCAAAAATGTCAATTTTGATTTTTTCAATGCCGCCAAGTAAAATTACTGTCGAACACCAGTGATTTTGTTGCATTTTTTGTTACATTGTGTCGCTGTTATTTGTGGCCGCGATGGCATAGCGGTTAAACATGTTGGCATCGAAGATTGAAGATCTCGGGTTCGAGTCCCGGCGAGTCCGACTAGCTTATCCATGCCCACCACTCAACCCAGGGTGTAATAACTTGGATAAGCTAAGCCGAACAATAAAAGATCATATCTTTCTAATAATTTGTAACCCTGTCCGTCTATAAGTGGTCGCTGTTACAAGGCCTTGGACTGGTGTGTGTGGGGGGGGGGGGGGGGGGGGGGGGGGGGGGTTGGGACAGTTGGGACAGTTGCATTCTCAAAATATGCAATTACTGGAAATATACAGTAAATATTCTGTACATTTGTCACAGTGTAGAAGTACCAAGTCAATAAAGCGTTTCGACGTTTAAATATACAATTACCTGAAATAGACAGCGAATTTACTGAGTTTTCGGAACAGTGTGCGCAAACACTTTAAAAAAACCGCTCTTACCAAAAGAAGTCGTTAAAAAGCGCAATGACAGTTGCATTCTCAAAATATGCAATTACTGGAAATATACAGTAAATATTCTGTACATTTGTCACAGTGTAGAAGTACCAAGTCAATAAAGCGTTTCGACGTTTAAATATACAATTACCTGAAATAGACAGCGAATTTACTGAGTTTTCGGAACAGTGTGCGCAAACACTTTAAAAAAACCGCTCTTACCAAAAGAAGTCGTTAAAAAGCGCAATGAAATGATGCTTATATTTGCACCAAATGCAAAGACGTTAAAATGCGCTATAAATTCGACAGGATGTGCGTGCTTTGTATGAGCGTATTCATACTTTTTTTTTTATCGAAATTCACTCTAAGCAAGGCCGGAAGCAGATCCCAAAGAAAACCAGCCAACGACCACTTGATAGCAAATAGCTACTGAAAAGATGTAGAGCCAGCAACTGCACTCTAAGCGGGGGGGGGGTTGGGACAGTTGGGACAGTTGCATTCTCAAAATATGCAATTACTGGAAATATACAGTAAATATTCTGTACATTTGTCACAGTGTAGAAGTACCAAGTCAATAAAGCGTTTCGACGTTTAAATATACAATTACCTGAAATAGACAGCGAATTTACTGAGTTTTCGGAACAGTGTGCGCAAACACTTTAAAAAAACCGCTCTTACCAAAAGAAGTCGTTAAAAAGCGCAATGAAATGATGCTTATATTTGCACCAAATGCAAAGACGTTAAAATGCGCTATAAATTCGACAGGATGTGCGTGCTTTGTATGAGCGTATTCATACTTTTTTTTTTATCGAAATTCACTCTAAGCAAGGCCGGAAGCAGATCCCAAAGAAAACCAGCCAACGACCACTTGATAGCAAATAGCTACTGAAAAGATGTAGAGCCAGCAACTGCACTCTAAGCGAAGAACATCCCGAACGGAACTATTAAATTTCCAGGTAAACATTTTTGTACAAATAAAATTTGAGATAAACAAAATCTGAATCACATATTTGAAGCGATTTAAATAGTCAAATCGGACAAACGGTTTCTCCAACCTATCAGAAAATTGATTTTGTCAAGCATGAGACTCAGAGGGATGAGACCCAACAAAATACGCTTGATCCACATTCTCCTCACTGACAACCCCGAGTAAAGATATCTGCTATCTGTTTAAATTCTTCAAAAATTTCGCTTTTATACGCTCCGCTCCCTCGTCGATTACATCATAGTACTCTCTATTTCGCCCACACGGCCAGAGCCGGTGCCCTGGGGGCACAAATCGATTGCAATGTCGTGCAAAAGACTCGATTGCGCCATGTCATTGTTAGACCCAATTTTAATTGTCTAGATGTTTAAAAATAAAAGGTTCTTTAATCGCGGCCCAGAACGGGCATTTATTATGCGCATTTTTGTTTTTGTTTTCATCAATATATATGACGTCATAATGTAAGAACAGGCGCAGATTTTGTACACAAACTACATATCCACTAGAAGTGGCAGCAAATGGTATCAAATCTTAATCAGACAACGAATTGTTACTCGTCGAAGGCGAGTGAAATTTTTTGATTTTTTTTTTTGAAAGAATTAATTATTTTTTTAAGTAAAACAGTTGGGACAGTTGCATTCTCAAAATATGCAATTACTGGAAATATACAGTAAATATTCTGTACATTTGTCACAGTGTAGAAGTACCAAGTCAATAAAGCGTTTCGACGTTTAAATATACAATTACCTGAAATAGACAGCGAATTTACTGAGTTTTCGGAACAGTGTGCGCAAACACTTTAAAAAAACCGCTCTTACCAAAAGAAGTCGTTAAAAAGCGCAATGAAATGATGCTTATAGTTGCACCAAATGCAAAGACGTTAAAATGCGCTATAAATTCGACAGGATGTGCGTGCTTTGTATGAGCGTATTCATACTTTTTTTTTTATCGAAATTCACTCTAAGCAAGGCCGGAAGCAGATCCCAAAGAAAACCAGCCAACGACCACTTGATAGCAAATAGCTACTGAAAAGATGTAGAGCCAGCAACTGCACTCTAAGCGAAGAACATCCCGAACGGAACTATTAAATTTCCAGGTAAACATTTTTGTACAAATAAAATTTGAGATAAACAAAATCTGAATCACATATTTGAAGCGATTTAAATAGTCAAATCGGACAAACGGTTTCTCCAACCTATCAGAAAATTGATTTTGTCAAGCATGAGACTCAGAGGGATGAGACCCAACAAAATACGCTTGATCCACATTCTCCTCACTGACAACCCCGAGTAAAGATATCTGCTATCTGTTTAAATTCTTCAAAAATTTCGCTTTTATACGCTCCGCTCCCTCGTCGATTACATCATAGTACTCTCTATTTCGCCCACACGGCCAGAGCCGGTGCCCTGGGGGCACAAATCGATTGCAATGTCGTGCAAAAGACTCGATTGCGCCATGTCATTGTTAGACCCAATTTTAATTGTCTAGATGTTTAAAAATAAAAGGTTCTTTAATCGCGGCCCAGAACGGGCATTTATTATGCGCATTTTTGTTTTTGTTTTCATCAATATATATGACGTCATAATGTAAGAACAGGCGCAGATTTTGTACACAAACTACATATCCACTAGAAGTGGCAGCAAATGGTATCAAATCTTAATCAGACAACGAATTGTTACTCGTCGAAGGCGAGTGAAATTTTTTGATTTTTTTTTTTGAAAGAATTAATTATTTTTTTAAGTAAAATCACGAGACGTCAACCTGCGATGCCAGCACGGTAACCACTAGGTCATCACGCTAAGTGTTTAATCATTTTTTTTATAGAAATTCACTCTGAGCAAGGCTTGGGGCAGTCTCTTAAAGGAACCAACTAACGGCCACTTAACAGTAAAGAGCTACAATGAGATTTAGTACCAGTGGTACAAAAGGTATCTGCCCTGGGCGATGATAGAACTATCTACCACTCCTGTGTTACCATTTAGTCGCCTCTTACAACACGCAGAAAATACGTTATGACTATTCTAAAGCCCGTACCTACAGGGCCGAAAACCGTTGCAACAGAATGTAGTAATCGGCTTTAACCTTTTACATTTAAAACCCATTTTCGGCCCGTAATTTTCTTGTAAAGGTCAAAGGTCAATAAAACTTGCACGTGAAAAGTTAAAGGCCCAGGTCCGTTTTGCACTGCTCCAATCAGATATTGTATTTTGCCATGCACGAGCCACAGATGAACCGCGCCTCGGCGGCGCGATCCATCAGTGACTCATACTTTGCGAAACATGCGCGCGCAAACTTCTTTCAACCGTTTATTTAAAGATTTATTGAAATCAGTTAAAGATTCCGAATTTGATAGATTGCCAACTCATAGATCTACGACAACTACCCAACCCAATGTGTAATAACTTGACTAAGTCCGTAAACGCGTTTTTTTCAACAATCGCCCATAAATGACCTTTCATATAGGGCGATTTTTATTTTATATTAAGATTCACTGGAAATTGATGTTTTGTAGAGGGGGCAGTTCCCAAGGCCACTCGAACCCCACCAATAAAGGAAAAAATAAGAAATAAAGAGTCATTGGCGAGCAGTAACATATTGCGCATATTTCCCCAAAGCGGTGCATTCTCCCGGTGAAATTGTCAAAAAATTCTTGCCTGCAAAAGGAACTCACTAGCGGCAACTCAGTCAACTCAGCTCAACTAAAAAGGCGATTGTGAAGGCTTCAAAATCATTTGAAAAGGCCACAAACATTTGACTAAACATTTGACCTCGTGCGCACTTGTACAATATATATGTCGCCGAGGCGCGGCTCATCTGTGGCCCATTTATGATCTGGATGTCTATTAACCATTTTCATTTTTCCCATTCGAAAAAATTACACGCGCGCATATTTTGCCGAGTATAAGTCACTGGTGGATCGCGCGATCGAAGCTTCGATGTGGAATTTTCAATAGGGGGGTGGGGGGCAATCCAAGATACTCCCCCTAGAACATGAAAATTTATATGATAAATCAACACTACTGTATCTTCCCGTTGTTTTTTTTAAAATCCGAACGTAGTGTATTTTGCCATCATAAAATAGGAACCTCTGCGAACTTATACTCTCCACCTACAAATTCCTAAATTGACATTATACTTGACATTCGCCAATTATAGCATCTGTTTTTCATCTATTTTGACATCAATTTGACAAGGTAATTGAGTAATTTGTAAAAAGTGGCGTTAAATGACACAGTCCGACCTAAATGAACGACGAACAGATGAACGCGCTCAAAATTTGGCCGCGGTTTGATTTTTATAATAATATGATTCGTCTGGTTGTATAATTTTAATAAATTAGATTTAAATATTGGAAAAAATTTTGATAATCATCGCAATTAGGACTGGGCAATTCGATCCGGAGATTCGAATCGATTCGAAGCGCAATTTATTCGAATCAATAGGGAATCGTTCATAAGAACAAAGACTTGCAAAATGAACTAGAAGTTTTATTTTTAACGAGATAATGTAATCGATTTATGATCAAATTTGACCAAAATCGATTATATTTTCTTGTTAAAATATGAAAATTGTTGCTCTTGGACATTGAATGTGAATTGAAAGTACATCATAAACTTTTTTTTTATTTTCACAATGAAAACAATGTGTAATACTAGAAAAAAAATTGTTATTCGCATGAAATTAGTGATTCGATCCGATTCGAAAAAAATATTCGAATCTGATTCGAATTCTAAATGATTCGGTACTGTCCAGCCGTAATCGCAATAGAGTCTTTTGTCAAGTAGGTAGGGTTGAGAAAAACCGAATGCTTCAGATTTTGAATCTAATTTGGACAGTTTTATCGGCTCAAATCGCTTTTTATATGTTATTAGCAAATAACTAAGCGTTTAATCTATAATAATTTTCTTCGAGAAAAAAAACATATTTGCGAATTAACGATATAAACAATATTTTGGTTTTATAGCCACTCACCCTGGACAGGGCCTTGTACCAGTCGCCACTTATTGACGAACAGGGTGAGTGTTGTTGGAAAGAGTGGATCCCCCTGAACAAGGATCTGTGCCAACGGCCGCTTACAACGGCAAAATCACCAACTTGAAGGAAAGAGTGGATCATTCTGACCAAGGCCCTGTACTAGTGGCCACTTATAAGCGAACAGGGTTAGTGTTGCTGGAAAGAGTGGATCATCCCGAGCAAGGTCCTGTACCAGTGGCCACTTATGGACGAACAGGGTGAGTGTTGTTGGAAAGAGTGGATCACCCTGAACAAGGTCCCGTACCAACGGCCGCTTACAACAGCACTAACTTGTAGGAAAGAGTGGAGCACCCTGAACATGGCCCTGTACTAGCAGCCACTTATAGACGAACAGGGTTAGTGTTGTTAGAAAGAGTGGATCTCCCTGAGCAAGACCTTGTACCAGTGGCCACTTATGGACGAACAGTGTTAGTCTTGTTAGAAAGAGTGGATCTCCCTGAGCAAGACCTTGTACCAGTGGCCACTTATGGACGAACAGTGTTAGTCTTGTTGGAAAGATTGGATCACCCTGAACATGGCCCCGTACCAACGGCCACTCATAGACGAACAGGGCTAGTTATATTGGAAAGTTATGAACCTTCCTGTTCGACCGAGGATAATTTTCTATGAATAAAGCTCTAAATATCTTAATCTTATTGTAATTATTATTTTAACCCTCGATCCCATCTTATCCAAGTATTCTAGTGACCTTGATAGTACACGGATCCATCTTCACGAGAGGTATGGAACAGAGGAAAGACATTTCGCTTTGCAACACCCGAGGCATCTCTTGACTTTAAAATAGATACCGTTTCATGTTCTAGGTTTATATAGTCGCAGCTAGGGCTGGACAATTCGATTCGGTGATTCGAATTGATTCGAAGCACAGATTATTCGAATTAATCGCGAATCGGTCATAGGAACAAAAACTTGCTAAATGAAGTGGAATTTTTCATTTTTGACGAAAAAATACGATCGATTTTGGTCAAATTTGACCAAAATCGATTGTATTTTGTCGTTAAAACAATAATTTTTGCTCTTGGGCTGGAGTGTAATTGAAAATACATCACTTTAGGTCTGTTAATTCTAATATAATTTGCTCGCTTTTCATAATGAAGACAATAATATTAAAAGTAAAAAAGGGATATTTGTTATTTTGTGGAGTCAGTGATTCGATTCGATTCGAAAAACTATCCGAATTCGATTCGAATTCCAAATGATTCTGTTTCACCTAGCCCCAGTCGTAGCCTAATCTGTGATATATGCTTAACCATGTTAAAGGATGAAAATGATTTATCGATATGAGTTGTTTCTTTGTATCTTTGTGACTCTTTTTTCGTTGGTGCGGGATCTATCAGTGACTCACAACGCTTTCACAGGAAATTTCAGTAATCAAGAAACACTTTTTCGAATCAAGTTTGATCATGCATGAGCCACTGATGTATAGCGCCGATTAGGCTCATTCCTTCTGTGGCCCACGCATGCACTGATGAGCTTGGACTTGCAATGAGATGAGATTTAAATTTGTTGAATATTTTATAAAGGGAAAAGAAACGACACGCAAATATTGAATTACAATAACGAGAAACCGCAGTATCGTCTGCAAAGTGGTTTTGGTGGAAATTTATTCTGCCAAGCCAGGTCTAATGATAGTTCTGCCTATTAGAAAACGCGGTCCATCTCCGGTCTATGCTTGATCAAGCATCATTTTGGCTGAAGGTAGTTTTACAGTGCACTGTAACAAAAATGCATCAAAATCACTGGTATTTGACAGTGACAGTGGTAATTTTACTTGGCGGTATTGAAAATAATTCGAAATTGTTTTTTTCGGCCAAATATGGGGTGTTGATGGAACGCACTGCGAAGGTGCGGTCCATCAACAGTCCATAATTTGCTATAAATCTCTCTAAAATGGCGTTTTTTAACTTTGGAAATATGCAATTACTGCAAATGACCAGTAAATTTACTGAACTTTTGTTACTGTGTAGCATGACAACCACATTATACAGATCCGTTTTCAGATTTTTGAGAGTTGACGTGGCCGGGTGTTTTGGAATTTGGGATTTAATTTTGTTTTTCAATTCGTCTTGATGTAATGACAGTAATGGCGTTGGAAACTGTGGGAAAAATCCACCCAAGCGAAAAAACTTCTTATTTTGTGATGGCAAAATTCACTACGTTGACAGCAAAAAATAAACAACGGGATGATACAGTAGTGTTGATTTTTCAGATAAATTTTCAAGTTTTTGGGATTCTCTTGGATTGCCCTCACCCTCCCCCTGTTTAAAAATTTCACATCGAAAGAAAATTAGTGTATGCTGGCAAACTTCGACGACGCGATCCATCTGTGGCCTAATAAAATATTTAATGTAACATGCATGCGCGCGCAATGTCTTTTTTGCAAGCGAATGCAGCAAGGCAACTACTCTGACGTTAGCCAGGGTTAATTAAACATGCGCGCGCAATATCTTTCCGACCAAAGCTGATAATGGTCGATATACATTGATCTAACCACTACCAGACGCCGAACCCGGATATGAGAAACCCAAGTTCAATATCACGACAGTAAATAAGTGACACAATTAAGCAAACGGCAATTTAATCTTTTTATTAAAAGTTTAGTCTAAGCACAGTCGAAAGCAGATCTCAAAAATGAAAACTAGCGATCACTATATGCGGCAAAGAACGATATAAAATGTAACCGATCAGAAATTTTATCTTGCCAAGTGTGGGTCGCCAACCCGGCTCGGTGGCTTAGTCGTATAAGCGCGATCATATTGTCCGGAAAGCCGATGGTTCGATGCTTGACCGTTTCACCACCGAGCATACTTTTCAGAAAGGCACTTCGCGGGTAGCTGTAACATAGAACAGATACACACAAAGGTCCATGCCTAACGGTTGTTGAATATAAGCCCCCCGGTAGGTTCACGGAAAGGCCATAGTAAATAATTCAAAAAAACTTAAAAAAAAAAGAAAAAAGTATGAGTCACTGATGGACCGAGTCTCATCGAAGCCATCTATTAGAGGCCTGTCCCTGCCCGTCAGAAAAAAAAGTGAAAAGAACACATGTCCTTATCAAAACGAACTAAAAAGTTTGCTAAGTGTACTCGTACCTTCACTATCCTTGTCTTGAGAGCCTCCTAGAAATACATCTGTAATATGCACTAAAATCGTTTTCTAAATGCCTATACGTACTTCCACAAACCTCTGTAAAAAAGGCAACATTACCATCTCTCCGTCACTCAAAGCGAGTTTGAATGTGCAGAGTTAAACATACGCACACATACGTATTCATTGAAATTCACACTTAGCAAGTCCGGAAGCAGTTCCCAAAGGGAACCAACGAACAGCACGTAAGCTGTCAATAGCAAAGAGCTACTAAAAGATGTAGTACCAGCAACTGCACTCTAAGCGGAAAACATTCGATACGGAACTGAACCGCCATGGAACTATATTGCACTCCTTGAATGACCACATACATACACTCTTACTGACCTCTCTACAGACACATCGTTCATGTTTATCTTCCTTATCACCTAAAACATGTCTAGTACACACGGTCAAAGACATACGTTAGGTCATCCACAAAACAACAAGAAAATACATACATCTCCATAAGCCGAACTAATTATCCCATAAACCTTCTCCCATTATCTGAACTAAACTTGAGACGAAGTAATATTATTAATAACCAACCAGCCAAAGCGTGGTTAGCCAGGGAGCAATTTGCCAAGTGCAAACAGACCCCCCTCCCCATAAAAATATACCTGCAACTAACATAAACTGAACAACTTTCACCGCTACATGTTCACACATACTTTCACCATCCTCGTCGAAGAGGCAACACTATTATTATTTACTACCAACTCAAAGCGTGTCTGAGTGTACATAATTAAACATACACGCGCATAGACTAGAGACGATACGCTTGGGTTCCTTTGAATGGGTCCAGGGAAATCTAAACGAATCGGGGATTGTTATAACGATACGCGTATACATAGAGGGTTAAGGTTTGAATTGACTTTACCATCTCCCAGGGCAGATCGTACTTACTTCACTCTATCATAGCGGTTGGGATATGTATAAGAAGTTTTCAGCAGAAGTGGATTCCGCCATCAGTAGTTTTTTGACATTTTTGTGATCTTTCTCTATCCGAAATTCGATTTTGTGAACCATGTGCCACATATAGACTATGTCTCGGTTGATACATCCGTGAACGGGCTTATTAAAACATTCTCGGCATAGTTTTCATGATGCTCGGCGGTTAAGGAACCCCCAATCAAAGATTTTATTTTGCTAAGCATGTGCCGTATATGGACCATGTCTCCATGACCCTTGTTAAAACATTTTCGGCATAGTTTTCATGATGCTCGGTGATTGAGGAACCCCTACTCGCAAATTTTATTTTGACAAGCATGTGCCAGTGATGTCGCCGAGACGCGTTCCCTCAGTTATCTATACTTAACAAAACATGTTTGGCTGAAATATTTTTAAATGGATCGCGCCGTACTTAATCAGAATTTTAGTCAGGGCATCTTTCGTTAAGTGAATCTGATTGTTCAACAGGGGATGTGCAAACGATGTTTTATTTTTTTTTGCCAACGTTTCGAATGTCAAAACAGACGCTCTTCACCAGGGCAATGGAAAGGTTAAGTCATCGACAATACTATATACTGAAAAAGGGGTCGTTCTAAAATATGCTAGTAAACAAAAGATAAAATACTCTAAATATCTGAGGTAAAAAAAGAAACATAAAGGGCTAAATATAAATATCTAATCCTATCTGCGTTGAAAGATAGTCTGATAAACTGACCTAACCTCTCCATTGCCCTGATGAAGAACGTCTGTATAGACAGACATTTGAAACGTTGGGGAAAAATAAAACACCGTTTGCACATCACCGATTGAGCAATTAGATTCATTATGAATATCCCTGGTTGTCACTCAATCTCTTGGTAAGTGTTAGTCACTGATGGATCGCGCCATCGAGGCCATCAGTGGCCATCAGTTTCCCTCCGGTTACAAGGTACTGGGAACCGCAGAAGGTAACATCCGTTTTTGGTCGATTAGGTAGCCATAATTTATTCTCGATCTCACAGAGTTATATAAAGAGAAGAGACACAGAGAGAGATAGAGAGATAAGAGAAAGAGGGAGAGAGAGAGAGAGAGAGGAGAGAGAGAGAGAGAGAAGGAGAGGGAGAGTTTCATCATCTGCAAAATAATTTTTTCACAGAAGAATAGAATCTTTGCATTTTAACACGTGGCGTTGTACCAGGGTAGAGCTTTTTCCTAATAATTTATTTAATAATTTTCCCCTGAATGGACATGATTGGCGGAGGAACTTAAATGATGACGTCAAACAGGGCGCCGCGGGTAAATGTTTGAGCTAAAAATAACCACAAACGTATAAGTGTACAAGTCAAAATGCACATTTTTTCAGACTATGTTTTCGGCACCCAAACATGGTGTAAAGGGTAATATCCATTGAGCGCCCACGGCGCGCGAAAGTTTTTGTTTATGATCGTTGAGGTGGAGCCATGGCACAATTCCTCACTTCCATTTCTTTGCATCCGCGCCGGGTGGTTCATACTTGACAAAACGTGATTCGGTGTATTATTTCTTATTGGGTGTGTCAGCTCCGCCCCGTTTCCACAATCGGTAAATTTCTGATAAGGATGCGCGCGCAATACCTAAAAATTACTTAATTAAAACAAACACGCAGATCATGAAAATTACACAATGTATGGGAATTTACCAAATGAACCTTTCCGTGGTGGGAGGTAGGGCTGGGCAAAATCGAATCATTTGGAATTCGAATCTGATTTTTTTTTTCGAATCGAATCGCTGATTCCATAAAAATAACAAGTAAGCCATTTTTTCTATTTCTATTTCTTTAAGAATTTCACTGTTACAAATTATAAATATTAGCTTAAACAGACCTACAGTGGGAAATTCACCACCTCAATCTGACATCGTTTTAAACCATTCGCGATACGAATTGTGCCCTGAAGACTGGAAACGGAAATCTTGGGGCGGGGGGGCTTTAAATCAGCACAAATTATAACCAAAATCAGTGTTTTCGCGCGCGTTCAAGCGCTGTTTCTTTCCAGCATTTAAAACCAGAATAGAGCACAAGAATACGTACCTGGAAATGTGCTATGATTGTACCAACTTTCAGAAACTCTGGCGAAAGAACATATCCTAACATGTATCACCCAGTAAGTATTATTAATTATTAGAAAAATTGTTGGATCCGTTATCAATAATAAAATTTTCAACCAACTGGAGTCTTTATGTCTCCTCACTGACACAAGTATGGTTTTCGCCATTCTTGAATCGCTTGAATCTGATTTGGTCAGTATATCTGATCGGGGTAACACTTGGTCCGTGACACTTAACTCGGGGAAAACCAAAGTATTGTCGATTAATCGCTTCTCATATCAAAAGGAAACTTAAATTGCACGACAGCTCTTGAGTAATCACAGGGAGAAATGAGAAATATTAAAAAACAAAAACCTTCGCCCCGATTCGGAATTTGTATCTGCACTAGAGGCCGTGGTTCGCCATGTGATTAAGCTGTATTCTCGGCTTTCGTCTCCCACAGAATAAAATCCTATCTCAATTTTCAAATATTCGACTAGTTGGCCTCACTCTTATAAAGGATACGACTTGGAATGGCTATGTCATAAATATTGCCGAGAAGGCTTCTATGAAAGTCGGTTCTCTATATCGTGTCCATCGTTATATTTCACTTAAAATAATACTTCGCTTATACGAGTCTCTGATTCGATCCTGCATGGAGTATTGTTGTCAGATTTGGGGTTCGGATGATGCTACAGTCCTGAACATGCTTGATCCCGTTCAGCGATGTGTGATTCACATGATCGGTGCAAAACTTTCTTCTGGTCTGCAAAGCTTGTCGTAATGTTGCCTCACTTTGTTTATTTTATCGATATTATAACGGCCTCTGTTCGAAAGAGCTTTCCGATCACGTTTCTCCGAACAAAGTTTTTAAAAGATCAACTCGATTAGCTACCCATTCACTGTGGAAAATCCGAAGTGTCACAATTATGCGGAAAGATTTTTCCGCGAACTTCTGTGATTTGGGATTCATTGCCTTCACACTGCTTTCCCAACCGAGTGGATTCGCAAGCTTTCAAAAGCGTCTTTTGGGAATGAAGGTTCGTCAGCAGCTCTTCACAAAACAGTGATTTTTGGTGACTCCTTTATTATTGAAAGCCCCTTGAACCTTGCTCTGAGCGAATTCAGATAAAAAAAAAAAATTCCGCTCCAACGAAAAATTTTACTGATCCTAAAAAACATAATCTTGCTCAGCCCTGGCCAACGGAAAAGAACACGGAAAATTATTGTGTTATATTAAACAGTACAAAGCACACAACGGATTTCATTCAACTGAACTACAAGTAATAGTGGGTAAAACAGAGTCTTGTTGTTACATTTGGTAAACAAATTAAACTTACGCCGCCGAAGGCGTGCAAAAACAATCTGAGAAAGGGGTGCCCACTTACAAAATATAAAAGATGTTTTGTTAAGTATGGGTCACTGATGGACCGCGCCGACAAGGTGCGGCCCATCTGTGGCCCATGCTTAACGTAACATTTGCATGAAAAATCCATGTATACAAAATGACGGCTTTCCTCTAACCCGAAGGCCTGCAAAAATAAATTTTGAGGACTGTCCATCTACACAATATTGATCATGCATGTTCTGTTAAGTATGGGTCAATGATGGAGAGCGCCGACGAGGAGTACAAATGTTCTGTTAAGTATGAGTCGCTGATTGATCGCGCCGACAGGGCTCGGTTTTTTTTCTAATAAAATTTGTGATCAATATGAGGGCCCGTCAATATAGACGCGAAGATTTTGACGCAGATTAGATTGATATAACTTTCAAACAGATTGTAATGATTAGGGGGCACAGAATCAAATATCTGTTGAAATCAGAAAATAATAGTGGTAATAGTAGAACAGAGTTTTGTTGTTACATATGGTGAACAAATTAAACTTACGCCGCCGAAGGCGTGTAAAAACGATCTGAGAAGGGGTGTCCACTTACAAAGTATAAAACATGGGTGTTGTCTTAAATATGGGTCACTGATGGACCGCGCCGACAAGGTGCGGTCCATCTGTGGCTCATTCTTAACGTAGCATTTGCATGAAAAACCTATGTATATAATGAAATGGCGACTTTCATCTACGCCGAAGGCACGCAAAAATAAATCTTGAGGACTGTTCATATACACAATATTGGCCATGCATGTTTTGTTAAGTATGAGTCACTGATGGATCGCGCCGACAAGGTTCGGTTTTGTCCTGATAAAATTTGTGATCAATATTATAAAGGTCTGTCCATATTGACGCGAAGATTTTGACGTAGATTAAAAGACAGATTGTAACAATTAGGGGACCCAGAATCAAGCATCTGTTGAATTCGGAATCGAATCGAATTTTCTTCACGAATCAATTCGGAAGTATTATAATAAACAAACACAAACTTTTTTCAAAAAAAGTTTAGGACATCAAAATATACATATTTTTCTGAAATGTTTATTTTTTAAAATCTGTTGATTTCGAATTACTGGGAAATTCGAATCAAATAATTTATGATTCACGAATCGAGTGGAATATTTAGGACACCCTGCCTGGTCCCAAATTATTTTGTCAAGCATGAGCCACAGATGGACCGCGTCTCATCGACGCGATCCATCAGTGACTTAAGCTTGACAAAGAATGCTTTCAAAAAATTTTTCTAATTGGGACCTTTATTCAAGTATCCTTCATCACATAATTCTCGAACCAAATCCAAATGTCATTTTGACCGCATCCCAGTAATACCGGCGCCACCCAGTGGTTGTGGCCTCGACAGCGTTTTCCGGAATTCCTGATTGCTGAAGTGTCAGTCTAGCGCCATCTACAGTTTGCTCTAAATCCATTTTCACAGTTGAGTAGTGCCCAGCCATCCATGACTTCATTCGCCATTTCATAACAAGTTTTTTGTCTCTAACGAGTTCCGTAAATTCAGCTGAAACAAAAAAATAAGAATTGGAAATGGAATTAAAAATTTTGGAAATTTGCATTATATATGGTTGGTTCTTATTTGGGTGTCTGAAACATTGACGTCATTTTGCTCGGGTGAACAAAAATTTCAGAACGATCAACACTGCTATTTCATTGAGGCAAGCAAACGCGTGTTTCTTCTTTCTTCTAGTGTTTCCTTTAAACTTTTTCCATGGCACGTTTTTAAACTTTCTTTTAGGTTTTGTTCGCTTTCCTGATAACTCTGTAATGTTATATCTTTATTTGTATCGCCCTTTGTGTCGACAGAGGTGTCGAAATAAACCTATGTCATTCCTATGTCTATGTCATTCACTTGTTTTCGAGTCGCTTTAGCAGTTGGTCACAGACTCTAATATGTGACGGGATGTTCAATTCAGCGAAGGTCAATATCTAGGTGAGTGAAACAAAAAAAAAGTCCTGCAAAGTATCAATATCATGCAACAAATCTCAAAAGACAAACACATTAGTAGGACATTTAATCAATTGATTGAAGTTCAGATTAGGGCTGGGCAAAACCGAATCTTTTGGAATTCGAATCTGATCGGAATAATTTGTTCGAATCGGATCAAATCACTAATTCTACGTAGATAAATATAAAAAAATATCCTATTTATACTATTTTTTTTACTATTTCCATTTCACACTAATAATAATAAATAAACTATGACTATTTCATAGCAGTATTGATGATTTTAAAACTTCTTCACAAATTTTCAGTAAAAAAAAACTCAAGATGTCCAAAATAACCATGTGCCTGGTTAGCTCATTCAGTAAAGCGTTGGGGATATGCTTCGTGCTACGTATCTCAGCGTCCTGGGTTTGAATCCCAGAGGGATGATGATCATATGCAGGAGGTCTGCTGGACGCCTCATTGGTGCATGTGGTTCACGTAGGTTCTTACGGCTTCCTCCGACAAACGAGTCCATGCACATGAAAAATGAGTAAATGTCAAGCCAAAAACCTTCACCCCGATTCAGAACTGGTGTCTGCACGAGAGGTCGCGGTTCGCCGTATGATTAAGCTGTAAGCTCGGAATTCCTCTCCCGCAGGATAAATATGGATTCCTATCCTATCCTTAATTCAACTGATGGAATTTTTATTCAATTTTCTCAGTAGGTCAAAATCAACAGAATCAAAATTAAAAAAAAATATTCAGTCAATCTATGCGTATTTTACTTATTTTTTAACAGTTTTCTGGAAAGAAGTCTCTGTTTGTTTATCACAAAGCCAGATTCTGTGGGCGAATGGCCTAGTGGTTAAACATGCAGGTATCGCAGGTTGAAGATTTCGAGTCCCGGTGAGTCCGGCTTATTAACCTTTTATGTAGACACAATGTAAGTAAAAAAAGAGGTGAATAAAAGGAAGCACAAAGAAGTGGTAAATGATTTTACCATTGTCCAGGGCAGATATCACTCATTGCGCTCTACCACAGCGTTTCAATTTTACTTGAGATGTTTTCCGTTCAGAGTGCAGTTGTTGGTACTACAACTTTTAGTAGCTCTTTGCTATTAAGTGGTCGTTAGTTGGTTCCTTTTAGGCACTGCTTCCAGCCTTGCTCAAAAAAAAAAAATACACTAAAACACTATCAGTATACCTTCCACGTTTTTGTCGAATAAGGTCAGTACTGTTCCAACTTCTACATCAGACTTAACTTCGCTCCGAGACCAGGCTGAGATTCGATCCTTCAGTGTCAGGGTCAGGTATAATTCATCCACAGTTGTCATAAATGTCTCAGACATCGTCAGCTTCTTTGTAGAGATTTTGATGCCGGCCTGAGAAAGTAGCAACAAAGATTAAATTAACTTCTTATAGTGGAACACTGTTCAAGGCCCTGTAACAGCGGCCACTTATAGATGGTCGAGGTTAGAATCGCTGGAAAGATATGATGTTTTTCTGTTCGGCTTAGCCTACCCAAGTTAATACACCTTGGGATGGGTGGTGGGCATGAATAAGCGAGCCGAACTTGCCAGAACTCGAACCCGAGATCTTTAACCTGCGACGCCAACATGTTTAGGATCGTTAGAATAGCTATTTTCATGCCACTTTCTTCGAGTAGCCAAAAAATGCCTCAAAACACTCAAACATCAATGATGTTTTTGAACTTTTTTACAGTTAAGTTGCTTTTAAACACTCAAAAAGGGACATTTTACTCATTCAGCAATTTGAAAATTTATCAAACCAATTCATCAATTGACAAATATTTTCTGCTGAATATTTTCTTCTCAGAGTGTAGGGATTCCTATACGAGAGTTCCCCTCACTTTCATGATTTTCAAGACGAATTTCAGAAATAATTCCTGATAAACATTCATTTCATGCAGAGGATGAGACGCGGTCCATCTGTGGCTCATGCTAGACAAAATAATTTCTCACCGGGCCCGGGCGGTGTTGTCCAAAATATTCCACTCGATTCGTGAACATTCAACTTCACTTACTATTAAACACCTTCATTGTGAGTTTAGCACATTGGAAGTCATCAAGAATATTTTAAACAATTGTAAAAGAAATTTATGAACATACAGATGCTCACATTTATGATCTATTTACGAAAGTATTAAAATACACTGACAAAGTTCTCAGCACGATTTCGTAGTTCTTGTACCATTTGCACTTTCGCTATCTTAAATATCAACAACCCACCTTCGTAGCCTCCGATTTCTTGTCATTCATGGCTAAGTTATTCATCTCCTTTTTGATTGAATTTGTTGAATTATTTTGTCCCGCAGACACGACAGGTTTCTGACTAACTTTTGCGTCTTTTGGTGGAAGAATGAGTTGTGTGGCGTACTCTGAGCGCAACTGGTCGAGATATATTTGTAGTTTTTCTCGGACGAGTACAACGCCGAATGTTTTCATAAGGGCTGTGATTGTCTGTAAAAAATAAAGTAAAAGGATTCAAATTAATAAAAGAACTGACATACGATTTATATTTTCTGAGTATGAAGAAGGGAACAGCGTTGCAGAATGCCAGCTGTGAACTTTCATAGTCCGGACATTGTGAATATTTTGGGTTTTATTTGGAATGTCTAGCTTGCCTTGTGATCATTACTATCTGCTATTGTTGTCAGAAGCAATCATTTGTTATTGTTTACATTCTGTAATTACTTAATTACTCTGGTGTCTGCCCAACTCTATCACTGTACTGTTCAGGCTCATTGTTGTTCGACCTAGAGAAGAGTGGGAGTTCTAGTGTGTTTGCCTTGATGGCAACTTAACTTTCCACCAGCTACACAGACACCCAGACACTCAGATTAGCAACTGAGCGTATCCCACAATGTATCTGTGGCGAGGAGATTAAAATCGCTCTCTCCGATTGCCAGGTATGAACAAAACTGTATAAAATAGCAGTGTTGACGGTTTGAAGCTTTTTTGTCCATCCAAAGTAAATGATATGAATATTTCAGACACCTGAAGAAAAACATGATTCTGCCATTCCTGTTGGGGAGAATTTGACGTTTCGCAATCAAAACTTCTCCTTTGTTTCATGATATAAGACAGCAAAACGAATATGAACAGTTAATATAACAAGGATGTGGTTTAATGATTTGTTGATATCTTGCAATGAACTACCTATCCCTCCTTCATGTTTCCTTAAAATCCTGGATCCGTGTGTGAGAGAATTCACAAGGATACACGAATGAGATAATATCAAGCAAATATACAAAAATATCATGTTCTCATGATCATGTTCCCACAGAAATATAAGTTTATTGTAAGCTTTCGTTAGAACATAGTCTAAATTCTTCAGACGAGCTCAAAATGATTTCGAATTGTTGGAAAAATCGAATCGAATAATCCATGAATTGGTGAATCACAAATAAATAACTTGGACAGCTCTCAGTGCCAGCAACTGCACCTTAAGTGAAAAACATTCCAAATATAATCGGTTCGCTACAGCAGGGTGTAGTGAGTGACAAGTGTTGAGGCCACAATATATGTGAAGTTGTTTTACCGATGCGTTGCATTGGATTTTAGGTAATAAAAAGAATGGCAATACACGCCTACATTGCTTTGTGTTGATCGTGTTCACATGCCTACAAAGCGCAAAAAACCGATCAATCACTCTGCGTTAGCTTTCATAGCAAACCGTTCTGTTCCTGTTGGGAATTTTGAGGAAATGCATGAAGAGCATTGCGCTTGTGTAAAACGCAAGGGTGAAATAAAACAAACCTAGAGAAAACGCAAGCTACGTAAACGTGTAGTGCGACAAACCATTCACCACTTCTTTCTCTTCTACTCGTTTCACACAAACAAACGTTAGGGATTTTAAGAAGTGGAGGTGGGTTTGCCATCCCAGGGCAGATACCACTCACTGCACTTTACCATGACGGTCCAGCTTTGTTTGGGATATTTTCCGTTTCGAATGCATTTGCTGGTACTACATCTTTTAGTAGCTCTTCGAAACTGAGTGGGCGTTGGCTGGTTCGCTTTGGAAACTGCTTGCGACCTTGCTTAGAGTGAATTTCAATACTAAAAAAAGTTTCCTAAAACCCAAATTTATAGAGCAAAAATTTTAAAACTAAGCTCCAGGCTCACCACATTCTCTTTATTTTCTTTATTAATTTTAATCTCAACATCGACTTCGTCTGGATCGTATTCTTCCGACATATTTTCAATGATTAATTCGCCTTTGTAGACTGTCGAATCGTCCTATGGAAAAGAGGTGAATTATGGAGGCTGTATTATGAGAGGTGGTAAGCAAACGCGTGTTACTTTCTTCTAATGTTTCCTTGAAACTTATTCTCTGGCTTGTTTTTAAACTTTCTTTTAGGTTTTGTTTGCTTTACTGATAACTCTGTAATGTTACATCTTTATTTGTATCGCCATTTGTGTCGACAGAGGTGTCGAAATAAACTATGTCTATACTCTGTCTATGTGATAGATGCCAGACGGGAAGAATGTCTGCTATCAGAAACTCGAAGTAAGTAGGTTATATCGGAAAAAAACAGCAAGCGGGCAATATTTTCGATATATATTAGTGGACGCGATGGCCTAGTGGTTAAACATGTTGGCATCACAAGTTGAAGATCTCGGGTTTGAGTCCAGGCGAGTCAGGCACGCTTATAGATGCCCACCACTCAACCCAGGGTGTAATAACTTGTGTAGGCTATGCCAAACAGGAAAAGATAATATCTTTCCAGCAAGTGTAACCCTGTCACTTTATAAGTGGCCGCTGTTACAGAGCCTTAGACAGGGTGATCCACTTTAAGAAGTGATTATAAAAAAAAAAGTTTGAGAACTCCGAATTCACTTCTCTTCGCTAATCCATACCCACCACTCAACCCAGGGTGTAATAACTTGGGTAGGCTAAGCCGAACAGGAAAAGATTATATCTTCCCAGCAATTGAAACCCTGTCAGTCTACAAGTGGCCGCTGTTACAGAGCCTTGATCAAGGTATTATGGCAATATCATGCCTTTTTGAGTGTCTGGTGGCAACCAAACTGCACAAAAATTCTCAAGAATCATCAATACTGCTGGATATTTTAAAAAACTGAATATTGCAAAACGTATAAGATACATTCGTAAAGAAACATATTCGATGTACGTTTTTTCCCTTAAGATTTGTTGTTACAGATTACGACAAGGGCTGGGCAAAATCGAATCATTTGGAATTCGAATCTGATTCAGATCATTTCTTTGAATCGAATCACTAATTTCATTTAAATAACAAATGTCTCATTTTTAGTATCACAACTTGTCTCCATTGTGAAAATCAAGAAATTTATGGTTTATAGTGTATATTTTAATTCACATTCCCTGTCTAAGAGCAACCATATTCCCATTTTTTATGACAATATATAATCGATTTCGGTCGAACTTGACCAAAATCGATTGTATTTTATCGTTAAAAATGAAAATTCTAGTTCATTCAGCACATTTTTGTTCCTATGAAGGATTCATAATCGATTCGAATAAATTGTGCTTTGAACCGATTCGAATCTCCCGAAACGAATTGCCCAGCCCTAATTATGAGGAAGGTGAACGAGAGCTATACTGCAATGAAATAACAGTGTTGATGGTTTTGAAGCTTCTCTGCCATCCAGATTAACGACCAAACATTTTGGAAAACAAGATTCTGTCGACTTGATGGGAAGTTCAGATATCCAAATGAATCTTGGGGAAGAAAAAAAAAACAAAATCCTCACCTTGACACTCCCTTTCCATTTCGCTGTAATTTTCCACTCATAGAAGCAGATGATCTTATTTTTTCTGTTGCTGACCGAAGCCTCCCCCTCACAGTTTATATTCGATAAGGTACAAGAACCGACACTTTCATCGCCAATAACGAGTCCGTCAAGAAGCTCTGAAAAAAGGAAAATGTTTGTTTAACAAGTCCAATATTTGTGAATGTGGATTTTTTTTATTATTTTGTCATAAAGGGATGATAAAAATATTATATTTTAAGGGCTTGCGAATTCGTTGCATTTTGCAAAATTCCATTTTTTTTATCTTCTCATAGTTAGCATACAGGTAATATAGTAGAATAAAGGGAATCAAGGGAATAAAGGGAATCAAGTCTTGCGAGAGTCTAGAAACGAGTAATCCTGGGAATTTGCAAGCCTGTGTTCGATTTGGGGTTGGAGGTTTTTCAAAGTCCAAGACTTGGTAAAATGTGTCCAACACAGGCATGAAGATTCTCTATACATTTTGGCATAAAACAATGAACTTTGGTGTCTGAAGTTACTATATATTGAATTATCGAAAAAATTCCAACCTGGGAACCATTTTTTTGCCCGCCTATAGGTTTACGGCCTACAGTTGCCATGGTCCAAATCAGCAGATTGAATGCACAATATATACTTTTAAGACAAGAAGTTCGAAGAGTCATTTATGCACGGATTTATTCCTTTTAAATCTATTTCATGTAGGAATAAGTAGTTAGTCCCACGTTAACTATACCATATATGAGATACTAATATGTGCAGTAAGGTTAGATAACCCATTTGGACCAGGGCGTATCCACGCCCATTCAATAATTCTTGCTATCGCACTCTACTATACATACAATACAATGTGGTTTACCTAAAATGTATATGTTTCCTTTTTTTACCGCTTATATTTCACTTTTCATTTTCTTTGTTTTATTTAAGTATGTAGCAGGCTTACGTCGCACTTTGTGTCTTAGGCCAAATACGTCTTGTACGTACAGCCTGTCTCGTAATCATAATGTGTTTCTTATTATTGTATATTGGATATGTATTTATTTTGAGACGAATAAACATACATACAACCCGACCAAGAGCATGTGGGTCTCACGAAGTTCAGTACCATATATTCGATTATCATAAAAATTTCTCATATTGGAAGCAAATCATCCTAACCCGGGAGACAATACCAGATGCTTGCAGCATTGGCGCCCCCTAGTTAGGACGAGAATATTCTGCCAGTTTTTATTTTATTGACATTCAGGAATATGATAATAAACTTCACCAGACCCGAGCATGTACCTTTAAATTTGTTCTTTGACCATTGTGATGCGTCGCTCTCCCTCCAATGCCAATTGTTAACGTTGTGAGCATCAGCGCGTTCCTCTACGATCCAACGAGGATCACCTTCACCCCACTTTGCCATGATGTAGTTTTTAAGTTCGAAGTTTATTGAAGAACTGGGTTTTACGCGATGCCTGTGTCAAGGTAGCAAATATAATTTGCTATTCAGGAATAGGCTGCACTGTTGATTGGTTATCAATAACAGTTGAAAACTTGTCTTCAGAAGAAGCTTTTTCAATTATTTAAGAGTCGATGAGTTAATTGTGATCTGGGCGTTAAAACTGACTAATCTCTGTTGAAATAAAAAGTTGATTAGTTTCTCAAAGTCACAAAAGAGTTTGTCTTAAACTCGCGCCATTTGAGATGCGTAGCTCGAAGTGTATATATTCCCAACGCTCTATTGATTTAGGTTTAAGCTCACCGGGCACCCCAAATACTGAATATAATCATCCTTCATCAGGATTCCAACCAAGGATGTTAAAGATGTGTCATAAACTTTCACCTGTTACCGGTACCACTAGTTTGTGGTCTTTTATGCCATTCTCGCCGGTGCGGCTCTGGGCTTCCTCCACCAATCACTGACCAGGTCAAGAACGGGAAATTTGAGAAATACTGAATACCGGTACGGTACCGTAACAGATAAGATAACTTAAGCAAACCCGATTCCGAACTGGTATCTTCACGAGAGGTCATGGTTCCCCATACGATTAAGCTGAATTCTAGGCTTTCCTCTCCCTCAGCATAAAAACGAAATCCCTCACCCACCTACCGTCCGACCAGGCCCGCAACCAACATCAACACAACAACGATTTCGAAATGCGAAATACGGGCATGTTACTTTTTAGCGAGAAAATACGATTCAAAATAAAATTATATTTTTTCAAAAACTATTATTAATAAGAAGTTCAATCTTTATTCTGTACTTATTCTACACTACTATTAATTAACTATTTTAAATACACATACTTCACGTATAAAAGAAGTAAAAACTATATTTATCATATTTAGGATTATTTATGAATCGTATTTTCACGCCAGGTACAGCTGACAGCTGTGGACCTAGAAGATTCTAGAAGTTTTCGCTGCTTTTCGGCTCGGGTGCGAGATCTCGACCGTAAAAATCGAGATTTTTTTTATTGATGTTGGCATTCCTGGACGCAAGATCCAAAGTGCTGACGGTGTCCACTTAAACGGCTAACCGAATGTCCGCTGAGCTCAGTAGGTGCCCGGTTAGCTCAATCGGTAAAGCGTTGGGAATACGCTTCGAGCTACGCATCTCTGATCGTCAGGACGCGGATTGGAATGCGCTCTACCACTGAGCTAAATCCCCTCATTAAGTGATGAACAAAGTGACAGCAGCTGAGATATCACAAAAATATGAACATTTCTGCGCGAGTATAAATGTTTCCACGGATGAACACGCGATTTCATATTGTGCTCTCATCAACTGAAATATTATTGTACGGAAATGTACTGAATAGAATATTATCGAAATAACTCGACTAAACGGGAGGTCCCGCCAATCGCAGGAGTCCTGAGAGCTAATCGTTACACCACGGGACCGTCTGTATATATATATATATATATATATGTATATATATTATGAAAATATGAATTTAGCAGAAAAAACGTGCAATTTGCTATTGTGTTCTCATCAACTAAAATAATATTGTACGGAAATTTACTCAAAAAAAAATTTTTTTTACTTATTTTTTCATGTTTCATGTTCTGCGCACCGCAACTGGTAGCATAGTTCACATAAATCGGTCGAGATGTTCTCTTCAGCACCGATGGTTTCCCTTTCTGTTTTTACTAAAGATTTCTGTGGAGGAGGCGTTCAATGAGCGTTCGCTGTTTTTATTGCCCGTCGGAAGGCGGATTCCTAATCCTAATAGAAATACATTAGGGCAGCCCAGAGCACGCACACACCGGCCGCGCTTCCGCGGTTAACTCAATCGACAAATCGAGAGGTCTGCTGGGCACCTTGTCGGTTTACCTAAGCAGCGCCTAAATTTTAATTTTTCTCCCCACTAACCTATTCATTTGTCCAAATATAAACAAAGCTGTTACAATAGACATTTGTCAGGGACGGGGATTTTTTATAGTAAAAAAGACCGTAAACCTGTTCCTCCCTCCACCACTTCCAAAATTTTATCCATCTTCTTCACTAATATCAAATTACAATCTACCGGCCCCTTCCTCAGGAGACTCGGTTCCCCCCTCCCAAGCATTGAGAATCACGAATCAAAACAACAAGTTCGTGAAAACATTTATTATAAATGACAGAATAATCTTAAATTGAACCTGAAAATACACATTTTTCCAAAATCTACAGAAAAGGTCTTGTCGGAAGTAAAAAACAAATATGAAAGCGTTTAAATATTTTCTAAATCTAAAATATAACTACTGACAATTGTATGAGTCACTGATGGACCGCGCCTCGATGGTGCAATCCATCAGTGGGGTGGATGTCCTAATCCCAATGTTCTAGAATTCCGATTCGAAGTTAATTCGTATTTCGCATTATTCTTAAGTTGAATCATTCTGCAGCGAAATCATGATATATTACGAATTTCGTGTTGTAAAAATATCATAAATCATCATTTCTCTGTGAAACGGGCAAATATGGTCAAATATTAGGAACGAAGCATTATTCTATATATATATATACATATATGTATATATATATATATATATATAGTAAATTTGGATTACCGTTTAACTTAACTATGAGAACGACGCTTCTCATCTAAAATTTCATCAAGTAAGAGTCACAGATGGACCGCGCCTCGTCGGCGCGATCCATCAGTGACTCATACTTAGCAAAACATGTTCCAGCGAAATTTTTTGATTTGGATCCATCAGTGCAGCGTTAATAAGGAAGGAGGCTGATTTTGAAGAAGAAAAAAGTTATATTAAGAGATTATAATCGGCGCCGAAGGTGAAAACTCTTCCCAAAAATAGGTTTTTTGTTGTATATCACCATGAAACAGTCGAAAAAAGTTTTTGAACAATGTAATTTCATAGATTTGATAGGTAAATTTACATGGTACCATGCTCCCTACCCTATATATGCTAGTGGATCAGTGACTCATACTTTAACAAAAATACAAATTAATGAATCTGCAAAACTTCCTAAATCTTGGGTTTTTTAATCCTCTTCCCACGGGTCTCTTCTGTACATCAATTCGCTTTGGTACCGACTCATATGCGAGGGGAAGGGAGGTCTGAGTAATTCTCTGCGAGGTGGAACGGTCGACTTTACGACGACGTACCTGTGAAAAAAAAATTCGTTTAAAGATATAAATTCTTGTATAGACTAGGTCTTGTACCAAAAGCCATTTACAGACGAACATGTTACTGGAAAGGGTGGACCACCCTGCAGAGCAAACACATATACCAGCGGCCACTCATAAAAAGCAGGGTTAGTGTTGTTGGAAAGACTGGATCACCTTGAGATAGGCCCTATACCAGCGGCCACTCACAGACGAACAGGGTTGGTGTTGTTGGAAAGACTGGATCACCCTGAGATAGGCCCTGTACCAGCGGTCACTCACAGACGAACAGGGTTAGTGTTGTTGGAAAGACTGGATCACCCTGAGATGGGCCCTGTACCAGCGGCCACTCACAGACGAACAGGGTTAGTGTTGTTGGAAAGAGTGTATTACCCTGGGTAAGCCCCTGTACCAGCGGCCACTCACAGACGAACAGGGTTGGTGTTGTTGGAAAGACTGGATCACCTTGAGATAGGCCCTGTACCAGCGACCACTCACAGACGAACAGGGTTGGTGTTGTTGGAAAGACTGGATCACCCTGAGATGGGCCCTGTACCAGCGGTCACTCACAGACGAACAGGGTTAGTGTTGTTGGAAAGAGTGTATTACCCCGAGTAAGTCCCTGTACCAGAAGCCAATTATACACAAACAGGGTTAGTGATAAACATGTTGGCATCGCAGGTTCAAGATCTCGGGTACGAGCCCTGACGAGTCTGGCTCGCTTATCCATGCCCACCACTCAACCCAGGGTGTAATAACTTGAGTAGGCTAAGCCGAATAGGAAAATATCACATCTCTCTATTACTTGTAACCCTGTCCGTCTATAAGTGACCGCTGTTACATTGCCTTGGACAGGGTGAGCCTCTCAAAGAAGGGACTATAAATAAAAAAAAATAAAAAAACAGTGAATCACTTTGAGCAAGGCCCTGTACCAGCGGCAACTTATGGACGAACAGGGCTAAGTCTTGTTGGAAAGAGTGGATCACCCTGAACAAGGGCCTGTGTCGGCGGCCATTTATAGACGAACAGGGTTAGTGTTTTTGGGAAGATCACCTTGAACACGGCCTTATACCCCCGGCCACTTATAAATGAACAGGGTTAGTGTCGTTTGCATTATATAATCTTTCCTGTTTGATCCGCCCTATGCTTAATGTTATTGGAAAGATAGTGTCTTTGCGGTTCTCGGTAACACCTGGGTTGATTGGATTAACAAGGCGGGTTTTTCAGACTCGAACCAGATATCTCTAAATTTGTCAACATCACAAACACTAAGATACCGGGTCTGACAAGAATGACCATGGCGGACGGTGTCAAATCCAAAACAATTTTTTCTTTTGTTAAGAAAATGATTATACTGTTTAGGAGGCAAAAACGATAAGATTCTGTATAAAAAGCAATTGCGCGCCCAAGGCTCGCCAAATTTTTGTAACTTTTAAGATATTTTTTTGTTTAAATTTCAGATTTTGGCTGCGCTGTTTCCCAATTTTTAATCTTGCGAGAAGGGGAATGGTGGCAAGATTGATGAATACCAAAACCAAAATACTAATCAAAAATTTGATATTGTTGTACATTTTGGGGATTATTGTGCTGTGAAAGTGTACAAGTTCGATCACGCAATTTTTTTGCTTAAAAATCGTACTACGAGTAGGGCTGGGCAAAACCAAATCACCTGGGATTCGAATCTGATTCGAATAATTTTTTTCGAATCGGATCGAATTACTAATCCTTTGTAAATAACAAATATCCCCTTTTTACTATTATAGCTTGTCCCCACTATGACAAAAGAAATTCATAGTTTGTAGTGTATTTTCAATTCACACTAGGAGCAACAATTTTCATATTTTAACGACGAAACATAATCGATTTTGGTCAAATTTGACCAAAATCGATTGCATTTCGTCGTTAAAAATGAAAATCCCAGTTCACTTGACAAGTCTCTGTTCCTATGAACGATTTACGACTGATTCGAATGAATTGTGCTTCGAATCATCGAATCGAATTGCCCAGCCCTAACTACAAGCCACTAAAAATGGTCAATGAAAAATTATTTACCCTCGCTTCTCTCCGTGATTCAATCTCTCCCTCTTCTCCAGAAACAAACTCTCATCATGAGGCCCGGGGTAGATCCCAGCTTGCTTCGCGTTCTATGTAGAAAGAATCAAAATGAAAACTAAGGAAGGATGCAAATTGGAGCAAATTGGACGAGGAGTGAAATAGATATCTTTCAAGTCCGTCTATGCTAATATTTGTAATTCGTAACTATAAATTTCTTAATTATCTTAGTGGAGACAATGATAGCGATGGTAAAAATTGGATATTTTTATTTTGATGGAATTAGTGATTCAATCTAATTCGAATCAGATTCGAATTTCAAATTTTGTACGGTGACCTAGTGGTTAAAGATGTTGGCATCGCAGGTTGAAGATCTCGGGTTCGAGTCCCGGAGAGTCAGTCTCGCTTATTCATGCCCACCACTCAATTTAGAAAAGATCATATCTTTCTAGTAATTGTAACCCCGTCCGTTTATAATTGGCCGCAGTTACAGCGCCTTGAACAGGGGGATTCGCTCCAAGAAGTGGCTATAGAAAAAAAATGATTCGGTTTTGCCCAGCTCTACCTATCGGGCACAAAAGAGAGGAGAGAGAGAGGGGAACTAACCAACCTTAATTAGTCTCGTTCTGTTTGTCATGTCCGTCTTCCATTCCGGCACATATCTCTTCGGTATGATTGGATGAAGTCGGGAAAAAGCTGGCATATGCTGAATGATATGAGACTTCTGTGTGCTGGAAAAGAAATTTTTATTTTTATACAAAACAGAAGTAAGCAGCGGAAATTCGGCTGCTAAAATGGTCCCTGGTCGCGACCGAATACCACTTCCTAAAGGTTTTACTACTAAAAATGGCCTAATGATCAGTCGAGTATTATAAATTTTAATATCTCTTCATTGTGTGGATTCATCCCGACCGAAGCCTTGTATCAGCGGCAACTTATAGACTAACAGGATTAGTGTTGCTGGAAAGAGTGGATCACTCTGACCAAGGCCCTGTACCAGCGGCCACTTATAGACGAACAGGGTTAGTGTTGCTGGAAAGAGTGTATCACTCTGACCAAGGCCCTGTACCAGCGGCCACTTATAAATGAACAGTGTTAGAGTTGTTGGAAATATATGATCTTCCCTGTTCGGCTTGTTTTAACCAAGATATTACACCCTGGGTTTGGAGGTGAGCATGAATTAACGAGTCGAACTTGCCGGGACTCGAGCCCGGATCGAATCACTAATTTCTATGTGAATAAAAAATATTCCATTATTGCTATTACAACTTGTCTTCATTGTGAAAACCGAGAAATTTTTAGTTTGTAGTGTATTTTCAATTCACACTCCCTGTCTAAGATTAAAAATTTTCATATTTTAACGAAAAAATGCAATCGATTTTGGTCAAATTTTATTGAATTCGATAGCATTTTGTCGTTAAAAAGGAAACTTTCAGTTTATTTTACAAGTTTTTGTACCTACGACTTGATGCTAATACTCATGCTACTTACTCGGCGATATTAGTAACAAGGGCAGATACCACTCATTGTACTCTACAAAAGCGGTTCAGTTCTGTTTGGGATGTCTTCCACTCACCCACTGTACGCCATCGCATTGTTTATCAAATATTTTCTACCTGCGGTCCATGCTGGAGAAAGCTTAGTTTTTAATATTTCCTGGCTACTTACTTCGAGTTGTCATTTTCTACGACTTTATTTTCCGTTTTTTCTTGATTTTCCATATTTTCCTACTTTTTATAGCGTTACTTTCTTGAAAATACCGAATTTTTATTTAACTTTTTTCTAAATTGACTTAAATTTGCCGTGGACTTGTGACGTCATAATACGAATATTAAAATTGGTGATTTTGATTAAATTTGCATTTTTCTTTCATCAAGAAAGAAGGCACCATAGGTAAGTCCATTTTTTACTTTAATTTTATTTGGGGGGGGGGGGGGGGGGGTCGACATCTATCAGTGACCCACACTCAAAACCAGATTGGTCGTAAATTAAAGGAACGGCCCTAAGCGAAAGTCATAGTTATGGCTGGGGTAATTCGATAATTCGGCGATTCGAATCGATTCGAAGCACAATTTATTCGAATCGATCATGAATCGTTCATAGGAACAAAAACTTGCTAAATGAACAAGAATTTTCATTTTTAGCAACAAAATGTTATAGTTTTTGGTCAAATTTGACCAAAATCGATAGCATTTTGCCGTTAAAATATGAAAATTGTTGTTTTTAGACACTGTATAGTGTGGATTGAAGAAACACTACAAACTATCAATTTTTTCATTTTTATAACGGGGACAAGTTATAATAGTAAGAATGGGATATCTGTTATTTGCAAAGAATTAGTGATTCGGTCAGATTCGGAAATATTGTTCGAATCATATTCGAATTCTAAATGATTCGGTTTTGACCAGCTCTAGTCGTAGTGTTATTAATATTAATAAAAATAAAAAAATCATTAATATACTTACACTTCGGTTTGAACGTGAGCATTTGACTTTGCCATGGTAAAGCTGATGACGCAATCTAATGACGTAATAAGACTATTAATCTGATGAAATTTAAAATAAAAATATTTGTTTTTAATATCGAATATGTTGGTTATTTAAGGGGGGGGGGGGAGGGGGGGTAAATTTTGTTACTTGAAATTAGAGTTTCTTTTTACTCCGTCCGTTGACATTTTTATACATTATTTAACACAGTCTCAAGTTAATTTTGCATTTTTTGGTGTATTTTTGGTTTCTCCCCCCCCCACTCCAGCTATAGCACACAACATTTCGCTTTTAAAAAAGCCTAATATGTCTCATTTAAAACTTTTGCGCGCCTTCACTCTTTGACCACCTATTTTGCAGGCCTTCATTCACTCAATAACACGCAATCCCAAGTTAATCTTTCATATTTCCAAACTATATTTCTAATACCTTCCACTCCACACTGTAACAAAGATGCAGTAAATTTACTGGTCATTTGCTGAAATAATATTTCCAAAGTTAAAAAAAACGCCATGCTGATGAGATTTATGCCAATTATGGGCTGTTACTTGGCCAAACTTTCATACTTGGCCAAAAAAGTCAAAGTAAAAAGATTTTTTTTAACACTACCAAGTAAAATTACTGTCAAAGACCAGTGATTTTGTTGCATTTTATGCTACAGTGCACCTCTGACTATATGAGGATACATTTTGCTTCTCGAACAACTCCTGATATGCTGTAATTTAGCCGAATTTTTTGCGCGCCTCCGCACTAGATCACCCTTTTACGACGTCGCCATTTAGTTACCAAAACTAATAACCATTAATCTCTCATCATTCTGACACTTTTGTTAACTAAATTTCTTTCTGATATATTCTTATCCTGTCTAATATCTGTCTAGCGCTTAGACAAGAGATTCAAGATTCTTTCTACTCACAAATACAAACCTGTGTTCAACGTTTCATCTGACTAAAGTCAGATTGGCTATTAGTCTATTACGTTGTCCGCTTTCTATAGCAACCTTGCTTTTTAGCATACGGATCCACTCACGTAAAGGCATAGAAGAAGGATAAGTAGTTGGTCCCACGTTAACACGAATAAGTGTATGTCAGTTGCGATTTCATTTAAACATTTGCTAGGCGGTCATTAAAGCCTTTTATCACTCTGTTCTGAACTGAATTACATTATTTTATTAAGTATGAGTCACTGATGGATCGCGCCTCTGAGGCGCGATCCATCTGTGGCTCATGCTTGATAAAATGACAGTATATCTTATAGAAGACTAAAATTGTAATGTGACACGATGTATTGTGTCGTCAATAGTCCTTCATTATGTTGTAACAAAAGAACGCTTGTTTGCGAACAAAGGAAAGGACTTTAAATGGCTTTTAACACTTAACAGGCCCCGCTCGACGGCCTAATCTCTTTAATCGAGATCGCGTTGGTCAAAAGGTCGGTGGTTTGATACTCGATCGTTTCACTGCCCTTCAGCAAGGTTCTTCCCTAGTAGCTGAGGTATATCTGAATCTTAAATCTAGACTTAACATCCCTAGGTCTCCTCCGATATACGGATCTTTTCAAATTGAATTATATTATTTCGAATGGAGTATTTCCGAATCCCATTCAAGTTCGTTATTCAAACATTTCATTATAAGCAAAATTTTCACGCGCCTTCGAGGAATTATCGCGTTAAAGCCCTAACTTTTTATTTAATATTGTTTCGAAAAAAAGAAAAACTCGTCTTCTTCACACTGTTGTTGTTGACAAAATAAAATATCTATCTTTTTGAACTCGAATTCGCGACTGATATAAAATTCAAAATTTTAAACTTGATAAAAAATTCGAATTTAGTACTGTTACTTATGATATCGACAAACAAAAAAATAAAATGTCTGACGAACTCTCACTCCTCGAATTCGAATTAAAACTTGGTGTTCAGTTTATCTGAACTTACAAAAGACATAGAATTGAAATATTGGTTGCCTCCACGTCAAACATTTCTGTCAAAATAAAATCCCCCCCCCCTCTTTTCGAATTCTGATTCGAAACTCGACTCGCAATTTGTTTGAAACAAAATAAAAAATGTCTGACAACCTCTCACTCCTCGAATTCGAATATAAACTTGGTGTTCGATTCATCTGAACTTACAAAAGACATAGAATTGAAATATTGGTTGCCTCTACGTCAAACATTTCTGCTAAAATATATTTTATCGAACTCGTTGGCTCGATCCATCAATTGTTTATACTTGTTAAATAATAATTCTCACCTCTTTTCGAATTCTGATTCGAAACTCGACTCGCAATTTCTTTGAATGAGCAAAAGACGACGTATTGAAAATATATTTTCTTACCGTCAGAAATTCTCTACTTCAGCATAGCATGTTTTGTCGAGTATGAGTCACTGATGGATCGCGCCGACGGGGCGCGATCCATCTGTGGCTCATGCTTGACAAAGCATGATCTTTCTATTCAGACAACTGGCTTTCCTTTATTCCTAGACTAATATTAGTTTTTCAGCGATAAATTACTGTAAAAAAATTGGTCAAAATATCTCAGATTATTATGTAAATTTTTATTTATTTATTCACGTTCATCCAAGAATATGCATCAAATAGGGCGTGGCTCATTTGTGGATCATGCTTGGTAAATTATACATTCTCTAATTATACCATTATGATTGAAATTACTATGAAATTAGTTTCAAATTTTCGATTTTTTTGTAGTGTTTGTTCACGCCTGGAATGCAAATAGAAAAGGCGCCTTAACGGTCTCCAAGATTTTTTTTGTGTGAATCATATCGCTCTTGGTCGGCTTAACGTGGGACTAACTACTTATCCTTTTTCGATGCCTTTGAGTGAGTAGATCCATATATGCTAAAAGCAAGGATGCTATAGAAAGAGAATAAATTAATAAACAAGAGCTTTAAGAGTATTTCCATACGAATATACTAATCTTATTTCTGCAACGTTTTGCCCGATCTAGGCCAGGTTTCTTCAGAAAAGAATTTTACATGAGTCTTATATTAGAGAGGTTCAAAGTCTTGCTTCACACATATACTAATCTTATTTCTGCAACGTTTCGCCCGATCAAGGCCAGACTTCTTCAGATAAGCATTTGACATATGTAGTCTTTTTTAATTGTTATTTTTTTTAAAGCAGAGAAGGAAGAAGTACCTAAAACGAGCTAAAAGATGTAGTACCAGCAACTGCACTCTGAGTGGAAAACATCCCAAACAGAACTGAACCGATATGGTAAAGTGCAGTGAGTGGTATTTGTGCTTAAATCGCTAGGTAAGGAGAAAGAGCAGGTTTTTTGAGGGGAATTTATTTTACATTTCTCAAATCCAAAATTTAATTTTGTCAAACGTGTGGCGCGCAGGTGGACACATGTCCGGTAACATAAAGTCATTGTCATTGATTTATTTACTTATTTATGTTTTTTTTTTAAATATTGAAATAATTTATTAGAATCTTACGTTGATCTCTAGATATCGTTGTGAAATTATAACTGGCTCATCAAATTAGACACACACTTTTTTTATTGATATTCACTCTAAGCAAGGCCGGAAGCAGTGCCTAAAAGGAACCAACTAACGGCCGCTTAATAGCAAAGAGCTACTACAAGATGTAGTAACAGAGATGAATAGCCACGATAAAGTAAAGTACATGATATCTGCCCTGGGCGACGGTAAAATAATCTAGCACTTTTTGGAAATTGGTTTTGCCAGTACAGCCCGAGAAACTCTGCAAAAACTTACGTTGAGCATTAAAAATGTCTTTCTAGCTAAATCCTTTAAAATATAGTTTAAAACGTAAATCGAAATAATAAAATGGATTCCAGGCCAAGATCGGCGTATTTCGCGTAAGTAGTTTCTTGACATTTTTATTTATTATTGTTGATATCAGGCATTTCGTGCTCATTAGAATGAAAAAGTTGGAACATAGAATCACATTCATCATATAGGAATATCATGATTTCTTTCCACAAAGTTTACAAATATATTTTTTTTATTGAAATTCGCTCAGAGCAAGAGCACAGGAGACAAATCATACTTGAAAATTCTCCTGAAGCCACTAAAGTGCGAAGAGATACATAAAATTCTGGAATAGGAACTAAGGAACTCACATCCCTGATAGATGTCTATTAACGCGAGTTTTACAGCCTTGTAGATCAGCACGATCAGGAAAGCAGCGAGAAGGCAAGGAATTCGAAAGTTTTAGAGATTCTAGGGAAAAAAGCTTCTTGCATAAAACTGTTTGTGACATTATGGAACCTCCACAATGAAGAGGTGCGAATTGGTAGTCAATCGTGTTGACCGATTAAAAATTTTGTTCGGAGGAACGAGAGCAGAAAGCTCCCTTGAACAAAGGCCAAAATCATATCCGTAAAATGAACACAGTAAGGCAACATTGCGGCGGTGTGGCGAACTTTGCAGATCGGAAGAAGTATATCTGTAAGCTTCCGTTAGGTCTAACTTCTTCAGACAAAACAAGGCACGGCAAGACGTGTTCCGGTTTTATTTGCTATAACCTATCCGTGAACCTACTAGGGGTCAACCTAGTTTTTTTCTTAAATTAGGTAAAGTTAAATTTATTTACCACAAAATTAAGTTAATTATTACTAGGTAACTTAGCTTCACTAGTAAAGCTAGTTAATACCAGTTAAAACCAGTTAAATTAGGTTATCGTTGTCTGGCGTTGTCTGGAAAGATCTTCAAATATTCTGTTTTATTTAAGGTTTTTTTTTAACAAAAATGAACTGAAAATAAACTGGGTACCTAGTTCCAAATTAAGTAGATTTACCTATTTGTACCTACTAGGTTATTTACTAAGTTAAACTTCATACAGAAAACTCGGTAAAAGTTGAAGGCAGTTGAATCAGATATGAGTGAAATTAGGTAAAAGTACCTTGAAAATGAAATTGGCAAGCTATGTGCTTTTACCTCTAATTTTCAACACTGGCTCACACCTAACAGCCGATAGTACTCCATGTAGTGACTGTGTATCTGTTCTATGTTACAGCTTTGCTGAAGAGTGCGCTCAATGATGAAACGGCTAAGTCTATGCTTATCGGTCTTCCGGGCAATACAATCACGCTTAGCTGACTGGGCCACCGAGCTGGGCTCAAACAACAGACATTTTTTTTGGTTTGGTTCTCGAATGCTATGGCCCGTGAACCTATCGGGCGGCTTATAGCCAAGAACCGTTAGGCACGGATCTTTGTAGTGACTGTGTATCTGTTCTATGTTACAGCTACCCGCGAAGTGCCTTGCTGAAGGGCGCGCTCGGCGGTGAAACGGCTGGCGTTTACACCCATCGGCTTCCCGGACAATACAATCACGCTTAGCTTATCGGGCCGCTGGGCTAGGCTTAAACAACAGTCATTGATCCCTACCTCCCAGACTAATTGCTATTAAATAGTAATTGAATAAACCCGCAAGTGGGCGATCGAGGGCCGTGTAACGGCTTTATTATGTCAGTCCGAAGCGCGGAAACAAACGATATTACTTTGTGGGTCGGGCAGTCTTTAAATGCCGGAGGCTGTTAGTTCTTCATCCGAATTAATAGAACCAAATTCCAAAGTATTCGGTTCTGCCCAGCCCTGACCGCAACGTCCTAATCCCCAGAGCATACCCGATCGAAAATATTCCAAAACATCTTTGGTTCCGAGCGCATTGGTTATTCTACCGATCTAGCCTATTTTAGGCCCGGTGATTCCCTCTTTTCAAAAGTTTTTCCAGTCTCCGACGCAGTTTCTGATATTTTTCTAGTAGTATGCAAAAAATACGCTATTTCCAGAGAAAATCTGGACCTGCATCGCCCATTATTGCGTCATTGGCCTCGGAACATTTTCAAATTCCCTCCTCCCGCTCTTTTCAAGATTCTGAATACGTCACTGTGCATGCCCGGCTCGGTGGCTCAGTCGGTTAAGCTCGATCGTATTGTTCGGAAGGCCGATGGTTCGATGATTGACCGTTTCATCACCGAGCGTGCCCTTCAGCAAGGCACTTCGCGGGTAGCTGTAACATAGAACACATACAGATTCACTACAAATGTCCGTGTCCAACGGTTGTTGGGTTGGTACACGGACAGGCCATAGCAAATAATTCGAAAAATCTAAAAAAAATCGACATATTTAAGTGAAAAACGTCTGTGCAAAAATCTCTTGTTAAGTAAGTGTCAGTGAAGGATCGCGTCGTTAAGACGCGGTCCATCAGTGACACATACTTGAAACAAAAATGTGACTGAAAACTAGGGCCATGCCCTGCGTTTACACGTTCCCCAATAAAACAGAGCGCTCGTTTCGTTGCTTGCGTTTGTGATTCGCATGTGGGCACGATTAACGCATGACAATGCAGGCGTGTATTGCCGTTTCTATTTTGTTACCCGAAACGTCATGCAACGCATAGATAAGATAACTTCACGTGTATTGTGGCCTTAAAGTTCAGACTCCATCTCCAAAAACGGAATAAATTTGACCAAAATTTTGATCGTATTTTGCTGTTGCAATATGAAAATCCCACTCTATTTAACAAGTTCTTTTTTATACGACCGATACGCGGCGGATTAGCCATATAGAATCGGACGTTAGTCTTGTTATAAATTATTTTTTTGTCCGTGAGAGGCGACTGAAAAGACACAAAGAAGCAGTAGGTGGATCGCCCAGAGCAAATATCACTCACTGCACTCCATTATTATAGTGGTTCCGTCCCTCCTGGAATGTTATCCCCTTAGAGCGCAGTTACGGGGACAAAATTAAAAAAATATTTTTGACGACCCGGTTGGATTCAAAGCACCAAATTGAATGCCCCAGCCCACATATGTTTTTTTTATCGAAATTGCTCTGGGAAAGGCCGGAAGCAGCTCCCAAAGAGAACCAACCAACGTCCACTCAATGACAAAGAGTTACTAAAAGATGCCGCACCAGCAACTGCACTCTGAACGGAAAACATCCCAACATGGCTGAACCATGATAAAGTGCAGTGAGTCGTATCTGCCCTGGACAATGGTAAAAACATATACAACGTTTTTGCGTCCTTTTAGTCGCCTCTTGCGACACGCAAAAAATGCGTTAGGACTATTCTAAAGCCCGTACCTGCAGATTATCTATGGCTCACGCTTAACAATATTAAATTCCAAATCTCTTAAAAGCTCTCTTAAAAATTCTTGAAGTCACGTGACGGCTGGTAGCCCGGCGACTTGGTAACGTGATTTCTATTCAGACAAGAAAAACAAACAATAGAATAATAGAACCTGTGTGACGTAATATAGGATATTTGAAAGGACATCTTGAGACAATTATTATCGAATAATGGAGTGATTATTTCTACACTATAGATCGCGTGTCGGATCATTATTTGCTAATAAACAAGATGTTTAGAAAGGTTATAGTGTCGAGACTAGATAGGCACGTGCTTGTTTGGTATTTTAAGAAAATATATACTTGTAGAAATTGAAAGATATAAATCGATATTTACTTTTGGTGCATTTGGCCCGTGCGATAGAGCAGTTGTTTCCAAAAAAGATATTATATATACATATTTATAGCCATTTCCTGGGTGGCAAGACCTTGTACTAGTGGTCCCTTTTAGACGGACAGAGTTGGAATTGCTGGAAAGATATGAATGATCTTTCTTGTTAGGATTAGCCTACCCAAGTTAGTACATCCTGAGCTGAGTGACGGGAATGGATAAACCAACCAGACGCGTCGTGACTCGAACCGGAGATCTTCGACCTGCGATGCCACCATGTTTACCACTATAGGCCATCGCTTAGGTCCGAGCAATATGATTCGATGACCCGAAGTGCAAATTGTTCGAATCGATCGCGAACCGTCCACAGGAACAACAGCTTGCTAAATAAAATGGAATTTTCATTTTTGACGACAAAATACAATCGATTTTGGTCAAATTTGACCAAAATCGATTGTATTTTGTCGTTAAAATATGAGAAACTTGTTGTTCTTTAACGAGGAGTGTGAATTTGCAATGCATTGCATTCAAGTTTATTTTAATAGATTAGATTAGATTCGTATCTGTTAAATCTTGAGTTTTCACGGAGGAAACAGTTTGTAATAGGAATAAAGGAATATTTTTCATTGATATATAGGATTCGATCCGATTTGAACAAATTATTCGAATTTCAAAAGAATCGGTTTTGTTTAGCATTTATTCATAATTCTTAGGAATTTTAATGTTCGTCTTTCCTTTTTTGGCGCTTTTGGATCGCTGTAGCTTTGGATTTAACTTTGATTTTTTTTACCATAGTCAGAATATACTAATATCAAGAAATCTAAGAAAAAATTTCTGTTTGGGTTCATTCGGCCCGATATTTGGGTGTATTTGACCCCGGACAAACCTAGCAATTTGGAATTCTATTCCGATTAGGAATGAGTAATTCGATTCGGTGATTCGAATCGATTCGATGCACACGCTATTCGAATCAATTGCGAATCGGTCATGGGAACAAAAACTTGCCAAATGATGTAAAATTTCCATTTTTGACGATAAAATGCAATCGATTTTTAGTCAAATTTGACCAAAAATCGATTGTATTTTGTCGTTAAAATATGAAAATTGTTGCTCTTAGACATGGAGTCTGAATTGAATCGTATTTGAAAATATACGCTATAAACTATAAATCTCTTGCAATGGAAACAAGCCGTAATACTAAAAATGGGATATTTGTTATTTACACAGAATTAGTGATTCGATTCGAAAAAAATTATTCGAATCAGATTCGAATTCCAAATGATTCGATTTTGCCCAACCCTAATTCCGAAAACTTTTCGAATTATATATAAACTGTAAATGTCCAGATATCTACCGTAGCAATTTTCCCAGATTTTAAAAATTTATACACAGGAATTTTTTGATAATGAAACGAAGTATGAACGAAGCATCCAAGGCAAATGTTTTTTTTTTTAAATTCACATTTTTCTATCTATTCGCATAAAATTTCACGTAAAGCGAAAATTCCTGGTTATATTTGGCTGTTAATATAGGAAAATTCACTTTGTTTTCGTAAGTCTTTTCCTTTTTAAACATTTAAACATGTGAGATATACTATTCCGCGCCGAAGACACTCATACATTTTGCCCAGTTAAAAGGTTTTCTGTATAAAATTCCAATATTTTGAAAGGTGGAGGGTGACCCGTTCTCAAGGCTTGAGGGACTTCCCCCCTCCGCTTCCTCGCCTCCAGTGCCGTCAAGACAAGGCTGTTTTGACGGGTATATATTCCATAATTTGCCAGATATTTTTTTGTTAGTTAATTAGTTTTTAGGACCAAACATGGCGTCCATGTCCGACATCGTCGCGTTGAAACGAATTGATATGGAAGTAATGAGCAGAGAAAGGTCCGTGGATACTTTGGTTAACTTAGGAGGTCGGAGGGGATGTGAGAGGCACCGCGGTGCTTGTACTAGACTGAATAGTACATCAAAAGTCGTTATGCCAAGCGTTAGCCACTGATGGACCGCGCCTCGGTGGCGCGATCCATCATTGTCTCAAATAAATAAACCTGAAAAGTAAAATAACTGTTAAAGTACGGTAATTTTACCGCGTTTTTGTTGCAGCGCTATATAAGTAACAAGAAAAACGATTCTACGGACTTTATTTAAACTTTATCGATTAAAGTAACGGTCTGAGAACGGTAATATTACCGTTTATGTTAAATTTATCGGGGGGAGGGGAATTATTTTATCATGAGTGGGGCTTATGCCCAACAACCGTTAGGCACGGACTTTTGTAGTGACTGTGTATCTGTTCTATGTTACAGCAACCATCCGAATGCCTTGCTGAAGGGCACGATTTGTGGTGAAGCATCGAACTATCGGCTTTCGAAACATACCGGTATGATCACGCTTAACCATGTCCATGCACAGGAAAAATGAGAAATACGATAATCAAAAAAATTCACCCCGATTCGGTTAAGCTGTATTCTCGGCTTTCCTCTCACGTGGGATAAAAATGATATACTATCTAACAAACTGAGCCTACGTTCTCGGCTTTTGTTACAATAAATTAATCAATTCCCTTTCCATTTCCAGGCGTCATCGACCCAATACGCAAGGGGGCGCAATGATACCTATAACACCCAGACTGGTAACTTGGAATGTGAACAACGAGAGACCGAATGTATATTTCCCGAATATTGTGAGTGCGATTAATATATTATTACTTTTTTTATAACAACAATCAAAACCTTTCATTATAAATCGGTCCGGGTAAGTTTGAAAAAAGTTTCACCTAATTTTTGAGAAAGGATAGACAATTTCGCCCGGCTTCGGCGCAATATTTCTTTTTATGAATGTTTCAGAGAGTAGCGATAAATAATGGGTGCCCTTGGGCAAGGCACTGTAACCCACAGCTAGGGCTGGGCAGTTCGATTCCGTGATTCGAATCGATTCGAAGCACACATCGTTCGAATCAATTGTGAATCGTTCATAGGAACAAAAATTTGCGGAAATTAACTAGGATCTTCTTTTGTACCGATAAAATGGAATCGATTTTATTTTGTCGTCAAAATATGAAAATTGTTGTTCTTAAACAAGGAGTGTGAATTGAAATAAAGACTATAAACTATAAATTTCTTGATTTTCACGATGGAGACAATTTGTAATAGTTTAAACGGGATATTTGTTATTTTACATGGAAATGGTGATTCGATCCGATTCGAAAATAATTATTCGAATCAAATTCGAATCCTAAATGATTTGGTTTTGCCCAGCCCTACTTGGGACGATGCTCGATAACGTTACCGATTCCTGGTTCCACACTGGCTGGAATGAGACAAGACACAATGTATAGAGAAATTTTAAAAAGAATCACATCTTTCTCCTTTTCAGAATCGCAGTTACATATCCGATCTGACCTATGTACCGGGACATTTCATAAATCGGCGCACGCATAAGAACAGTGTGAACAGAGAAGCCTCGTGGTCTCCTTACACTACAGAGAAGAGAGAGGCTTTAGTAGATACTCCTGCTGGTAATTAATTTTTTTTATTCAAAATTCAAGCATGGTTGGAAGTCTGGAAACTGCCGGGTGCCCGGTTAGCTCAATCGGTAAAGCGTTGGGAATGCGCTTCGGGCTACGCATATCTGATCATCATGACGCAGGTTTGAATCCCGTGAGGAATGCTGATTATATGCGAGAGGTCTGCTGGACGCCGCGCCGGTGAAGTGGAACGGCGCTGCTTACGACTTCCTCCACCAACCAGGTCCATGCGTGGGAAAAATGAGAAATGCGATAATCAAAAAACCCTCACCCCGATTCGGGACTGGTATCTGCACTAGAGGTCGTGGTACGCCATATGGTTAAGCTGTATTCTCGGCTTTCCTCTCCCACAGGATAAAAATGATATCCTATCCTAACTGCGTTCACAGGAATTATGACTGAGCGATTTTATTCGGTGATTCGAAGCACAGATTTTCGAATCAATCGTGTTTCGACCATGGGAACAAAAACTAGCGAAATAAAATAAAATTATCATATTTCATGCACTGTAATACAAATGCAACAAAATCACTGGTATTTGACAGTAATTTTACTTGGCGCTATTGAAAAAAAATTTGAAATTGACTTTTTGACCAAATATGGGTGCGGTCCATCAAATTCTCATAATTGGCACAAATCTCGCCAAAATGGCGTTTTTTTAACACTGGAAATATGCAATTACTGCAAATGACCAGTAAATTTACTGTACCTTTGTTACAGTGTGGATCGATTTATTTGTGTCCTTAATGATCAAATTG
Source organism: Styela plicata (assembly GCA_963675895.2). NCBI lineage: Eukaryota > Metazoa > Chordata > Ascidiacea > Stolidobranchia > Styelidae > Styela > Styela plicata. The sequence continues at coordinate 12,900,711 of OZ023150.1, read as the reverse complement.
GCCAAAATCGATTGCATTTTGTCCTTAAAAATGAAAATTCTAGTTTATTAAGCAAGTTTTTGTTTCTATAAAACCGCCCAGTCATAGTTCCTATGAATGATCCACGATTGATTCGAATAAATCGTGCTTCGAATCGATTCGAATCACCGAATCGGATTTACCAGCCCCAATCAGTGACCCGTACTTTACAAAAAAATTTTTTTTTGGAAAGATTCTCCCATTGGCCTTGCAAAGAGCGAGTTTGAATACGAAATTAAATTAATTAGCAACAAAAAGAATTCGAATTTTTAATAGGACTCTCGCTTCAGAGGGAAATCTTTAAATATTATTTATTATAATATTTAAGTGTGCGAGATGGCCTAGTGGCTAAACATGTTGGCATCGCTTCTTGAAGATCTCGAGTTCGAGCCCCGGCGAGTCCGACTCGCTTATCCTTACCCACCACGCCTGGTAGGCCATGTCGAACAGCAAAAGATCATATCTTTCCAGTAGTTGTGACCTTGTCCGTCTATAAGTGGCTGCTGTTACAGGGCCTTGGACAGTGTGAACCACTCTAAGAAGTGGCTGTGAGTGAAATATAAAAAAAAAATTATACGTCTGTTTTCTACCTCGTTCGATATTGACATTAAATAAATATTCTTAATTTCAGTGACCGAAGACCTTGAGACGGAACTAAACGGCCGAGGCGATGCTTTGACGGATGCCGTCCACCACCCTGATTTAAAGATTGCTCGTCCACTTGGACTCTTGAAGAGAGAATACAAACATCCGTTGTCAATGTATGAGCATGCATTGAATGGTTCCTTTTCAAGGTACGTTTTGTTGGCCCTTTTGCGCGCCTTCATTCCTTATTTAGCCAGTTTCATGTCGTTTTACCCCAATATACGATGAAAATATTAACTCATAGCAAATTTTCGGCTGCAGTGCCAATTATGGCGTCATGGTTTTTATTAATCAAGGGGACATCCCCCTAAGCCCAGCTTTGGCTGGACAATGCTTATTGTATTTTTGTTTTTTTGTCTCAAATTGAAGATTTTTCGCGAAAAAGGGACAGAACGTTTTTGCGATCTTTCGACGCGCAATAATTTTACAGGGGTAAAATAAAAATTTCAATTTAATTTTTTGATTGCTGTCTCCCCCCCCCCCCCCCCCCCCCCCCCCCCTTCAAGACTTGACATCTGCCACCTTCCGCACCTAATTTTTGTAAACTGCTTTTCAGGTACTCTCGTCACATTCACACATCCAGTGGTCAAGATCCCATAATCCCGCGACAATATTATAAAGCAAACGCCCCTTATGGAGTTTATTTATACGCGGAGAGACCCCAGACGGCAGGGAAAGACTGGGGTGAGATATTTCATATCTTTACAATTTTTTTAGAAGATTTGTAACCAGGGTGGAATCTTTGTCTCGATTGAATAAAGGCCGCACTGCACGTTTGCGGGGTTTGCATTTTTTCTTAGTTTGTTTTATTTTACCCTGCATTTTTTGCAAGCGCAATGCTCTGCATGCATTTCCTCACGTTTTCCAATGAAACAGAAGGGTTTGCTGTGAAAGCTAACGCAGAGTGCCCGTTTCGTTTTTTGCTTTTGTGCTTTGTATGAATGTGAACACGATTAAGCAAAGCAATGCAGGCGTGCATTGCCTTTTTCATTTTATTACCCGAAACGTAATGCAACGCATTGGTAAGACAACTTCACGTGTATTGTGGCGTCTAAACGTATGTCGTCAAAATAGGACGACTAAAGGGCGTCTAAATTTTCCGAATGAAGGATAATTTGTACCCAGTTGGCTAAAAATTTCATGAAAATACATTTTCAAAAATACAAATCACTAAGGGATCGCGCTCCTAAACGCGGTTCCATCTGTGGCACATGCATGACAAAATAAAATTGTCTTTATAACGCAGAAACTTTGAACAGTTCATATAGTTTTAGGCCCCAAAATCTGTATTTTCAAATTTTTTTCTTGTTTCTGGGTTGTTTTATCCTAACATATGACTTTTTTAGCTAATACAATTTTGCCGTCTATGACATTATGACGTCATAATTTGATTAACGAGTGAAACTGCCGCCAAATTCAGTGGATTGATGAACAATTATTCTAGGTTTTTCATTTTTACTTTTCTGACTAAAATACTATATTTTCATAATTTTCAGTCATGAACCGATGGAGAATGTGGAGCGGTGGGAGCTCTTCAAGTCCGCAATGATGACGTCATGAGTTGATGACGTCACGTATTTTTTCCACATCACCAGAAAAGATAGCAATACTATTGAGATTCTTTAATTTCGATTTTTTTACACTTTGTAATAATATATATTGCCATACACACACTTTTGCACTTATTAATAAAAAGAATTGTAAAGCTGGGTGGATTCATTTTGTTAACAAGTTGTTGTAGACTCGATTACCGGAAGATCTTTCGCGATACATTGGCTATTCCTTATGCTGTGGTTAGGACTGGGCTATTCGAACCGAATCGAAGCACGATTTAATCGAATCAATCGTGAATCGTACGTGGGAACAAAAACTTGTTAAATGAATTAGGGTTTTCAATTTTAACGACAAAATGCAATTGATTATGACCAAATTTGACCAAATTCGATTATATTCCGTCGTTAAAATATGAAAATCGTTGCTCTTAGTGTGAATTGAAAATACACCATAAACTATGAATTTCTTGATTTTCACAATGAAGCGAGGAGACAACTAATGATAGTAAAAATGGGATATTTCTTATTTACATAAAATTATTAGTGATTCGTTCGAAAATATATTCGAGTCCATTTTTCATATGATTCGGTTTTGCCCAGCCCTAGTTGGGTTACGATATGTACACTGCATAGTAGCCCACGGTTCTGATATTTTTGCTACGGTAGCGATACCCGTTAGGAAAATTTTGGCAGCGTATCTTCTGTTAAGCATGGGTCACTGATGGATCTCGTCTACAACTCGCGATCCTTCTCTGGCCCATGCTTGACAAAGTAAAATTTGGGTTAGAGCATGTCATTTTTTTGTAAGGAAGTTGGATAGATTTATTCCGACTTTCTCGTCGTATGCTATTTTAAAAGAAATCCAGTTAATAAATACGACATTAAGCTCCTTAACGAAGCAGATTGCAACCCAGTATGGTATTCATTTTGTTAGTGGCGCAGGGTAAACATATATATATATGTTTTATTGAAATCTACTCTGAGTAACGCCAGAAGCATTGCCTAGAAGGAACCGCCTAACGGCCACTTGATCCCAGAGAGCCACTAATGCTAAAGATTCAGTACCAGCAATTGCGCTCTAAACGGAAAACATCCCAAACGGAATTGAATGCCATGATAGAGTGCAGTGAGTGGTATCTGCCCTGGGTGATGGTAGAACCATATACCACTTTTTTGCTTCCTTTCTGTCACTTCTTACGATTCGCAAGAAAACCGTTGGGACTATATTAAAGCCGTATCTACGGGACGTGTTAGCGTAGGTTGTTTAATTTTGTGGATCAATAACCCTAGTCAATAAACGAGAAATTGATTTGATGGATTAATCAATAGAATATTTTTTTTATTGATTAGATAAGATAAAACAAATAAAATAAGATGACGTAATAATGCCTCGCTCTGGGTGCTGCTGGGTGTTCTTGCCGGAGGCGAAAAACAAACTTTACACTTTGCTTAAAGTAAAAATAAGAAAATGCAGATATTCGTGAGAATATTGGACTCGACGCGCGACTGGGGCTGGACAATTCGATTCGGTGATTCGAATCGATTCGAAGCACAAATCATTCGAATCGGTCGTGAATAGTTCATAGGAACAAAAACTTGTTGAGTGAACTAGGATTTTCATTTTTAACGACGAAATTCAATCGATTTTGGTCAAATTTGACCAAAATCGATTTTAATTCGTCATTAAAATAGGAAAATTGTTGCCCTTAGTGTGTATTGAAAATACACTACAAACTATAACTTACTTTATTTTCACAACTGGGCAAGGTATAACAGTAAAATGGGTATTGTGTTATTTACATCGAAATCGATCAGATTCGAAAAAATCATCGAAGTCATAAGTTTTTTCGACGTTTAAAAATTTCCGATGTAAAATTATGACGTCCTAATGGGTGCCGCAGGCCAAAATTCATTCGTGAAAAATAGCGCATTCATTGCATGTAACTATGAAACATGCCAAAATTCGCGCCAGAGACAAAGGAAAGGGGGTTCCTGGTTTAAAATAGGTCAAAGTGTTGTTAAGCGAAAAACCTGTCGAAAGAGGCGTCGAAATAAACTATGTCATCATATGGTTAAGATGTGTTGTCGAAAAGATAGGATCTTCATTTTTATCCTGCGGGAGAGGAAAACAGAGAACACAGCTTACAGGTTTTTTGACTTATCGTGTTTCTCATTTTCCCTTTTGCATGGACCTTGTTGGAAGATGCCGTAAGTAGTGCTTACGTGAACCACCGTGCACTGGCGAGGCGTCGAGCACGGGATTGGAACCTGCGTCATGACGATCAGAGATGCGTAGCTCGAAGCGTATTCCCAACGCTTTACCGGTTGGCACCCTTGATAATATCAATAAATACGCATAATTTATTTCGACAACTCTGTCGACAAAAAAGGCGATAAAAATAAATATATCACAGGAGTTATTAGGTAAACGAATAAAACCTAAAACAAAGTTTCAAACGTACTAGAGAATAAGTTTTAGGGAAAATTAAAAAAAAGAGTAACACGTGCTTGCTCACCTTAAAAATATTTGCATAAATATTCCTGAATTTGCACACACACATCACACGGGACCTCCTCCAACAAAACAAGAGGAAAACCCATCCTGTTTGTAAATAATAACGGGAGGGAAATGGGGTAGGATATGATATCATTTCTATCCTGCGGCGGAGGAAAGCTGAGAATATAGCTTAATAATATGGCCAACCACAAACCACGACTCTCGTACAGATATCAGTTTCGAATCGGGGTGAAGGTTTTTGGATTTTTGTATTTTTCATTTTTCCTGTGCATGGACCTGATTGGCGGAGGAAGCCGTAAGCAGCGCTTACTCCGGCTGCAAATAAAATCATTCATTGTTTCATTTCCGTTGGACCCAAGAGTGTCGGAATTAGTCTCGACCTGATCAAATATGAAAGGGTAATACCACATCCCTAATTCAGGATGAACCCCTGCAATAGCAGTTTTGTGTACCCATATGCTGCAAATCAAATGTAAGAGCAAATACAACCAATTGAACACTACCGGATCGGATCACTAGACAACAAGACATAAGATCATTAGACCTACTTATTTTGTGTGAAATTCTTAGGTGTGAATGTACATATTATACATAGCTGATTTAAATAACCCTCGAGGGATTTGATACATAAATTGACGAAGACAACATTTTATATATATCATTTATTAATTATTAGTTTGACTTAGATAATTTATTTCGACTCCTTTATAGACACAAACGGGGATACAAATAAAGATATTACATTACAGAATTATCAGGAAAGCAAACAAAACGTAAAATCAAGTTAAAAAAACGTGCCACGGAATAAGTTTCAAAGAAACAACTGAAGAAAGTAACACGCGTTCGCTTACCTCAGAAAAAATATATAAATATTACTAAGGGGTATTATTGGGTGGTAACTAACTCAGAGGCCCGAAAGGTCATATCATTATCACCCAGTTTGTACCGAAAACGCATTTTGCTCTTATATTTTTATTGTATATATTGTGTTTTGTGGTCGCTCAATTTCAGTAGTCGGTCCCACTTCAATTTTCAGAGACTAAAATTCATGATCGATACGACATGAGCGCCATCTTACGGACATCAATATTTTTATTCATGTGAAGAAGTTGCGATTTCCAGATTTCCCTGAAATCTTCGTCGGGTGAGCGTTTTTTTTCTATTTTTGCAAATTCTAGTTCAAAGTTAGATCGTTATTTACCTCTCCCAAAAATTTGAATCACCCATGCGCTGGTAGGCCTAATTCAAATTACTAACTGCTATACCCCCCCCCCCCCCCCCCCCCCCCCCCCCCGTAGGATCAATCGTTAAGAGCCTTACCGGTACTGCTCAGGAATGCTTGGGGTTGCACTTCTCTCTGTCTTTGTTCGACCTTTTAGCGAAAGACGCCGGTTTAAATCACGCGCGGAATGACCTGTCATATATGCAAAGGGCTACACACAGTGGTCCACACACACTGGTCCACACACCCTGTATACATTACCTCATATCAACCAATACTGAATAAGTGAATAATTGTTAACTGACTGTGGGGAGGGGGGCGGTTAACTCAATCGGTAAAGTGTTGGGAATACTCGTCGAACTACGCATCTCTGATCATCATGACACAGGATCGAATCTTGTGAGGGATGATGATTATATGCAGAGGTCTGCTGGACGCCTCGTTTTTGCGTGGCGATTCACATAAGCACTGCTTATGGCTTCCTCCACCAACCACTTCCATGCACAGGAAAATTGCGAAATATGACAAGCCAAAAACCTTCACCCCGCTTCGAAAGTGGTGACTGCACAAGGGGGTCGTGCTTCGAAATATATTGTTAAGCTGTGTTCTCAGTTTTCCTCTCCCTCAGGATAAAAATGAAATCCTTACCCTGAATAATGGAACGTTTATTTGTGAAAACTTAGACACAAGTAGGGGAATCCAAAACGAATATCCCTGGAATTCAGAATTGTATCGATTATTCGAATCATGAGTGTTATAATAAACAAACAAACACTCAGATATTGTTCAAAATTGTTTCAAATCAGCCAAACTCTTTCCTGAAAATTTGTACTTTAAGATTTTGCTCATTCGAAGCACATCAAATATTGCCTGGAATAATTGAGTCTCGTGAAGTTTAGTACCGGTACCATATATCCGATTATCATAAAAATTTCCCATGTTACAAGCGACTCATCCTAACCCGGTAGACAATGCCAGATGCTTGTATCATTGGCGCCCCCTGGTTAGGAAGGGAATATTCTGCCAGTTTTTATTTTAACGAGATTCGGGAATATGGTACTAAACTTCATGAGACCCGAATAATTTATGGTCCACGAATCACGAAGTGAATTGATTATTTTGCACAGCCCTAGACAGAAGACTAACTTTCCAGATAAGTATTTAGAACCAAGGAAACATGTGGGCGAACAGATCAACTTAAATTTATATAAATTCATGTTTGAACAAATTCAGAATTTTGCCCTATTTGGAAGCAAAATCATGATTTATGTCACATTTTAGTGAATGACTTTGTGACGAACAAGACATCTTTCAACAGCATGGGTAGATTTCTTAATTTTTTCTCCATTAATAAAGTTGTGTCGTAATATCAGTGTTATGTGGTATAAAATATATATATAAAATTATTGCAGCCAGGGCTGGGCAAAACCGAATTATTTGGAATTCAAATCTGATTCGAATAATTTCTCTGAATCTGATTTCATAAAAATAACAAATATCCCATTTTTACTGTTAGTATTATATTCGCCATTAGGATGATAAGGGAACATACCGCTACGAATGAAAAATATTAGCATAAACTGACTTAAAAGCGATGTATTTTCATTTTAACGACAAAATACAACCGATTTTGGTCAAATTTGACCAAAATCGGCTGCATTTTGTTGTTAAAAATGGAAAAATCCACTTCATTGAGCATGTTTTTGTTCCTATGACCGATTCACCGATTGATTCGAATAATTTGTGCTTCAAATCGATTCGAATCGCCGAATCGAATTGCCCAGCCCTAATCGCAGCTTATTCGTATTCAGCAGTGTTGTCCATTTTGTTGTTGAGCTGTAGAAACACGATTTAGCATAGTCATAACGTATTTCCTGCGTAAGAGGCAACTAAAAGGAAGCAAAGAAGTTGTAGATGGCTTTACTATTTGCACTTTACCATGGCGGTTCAGTTCTATTTGGAATGTTTCCAGTTTAGAGCGCAGTTGCTGGTACTACATCTTTTAGTAGCAATTTGTTATTGAGTGGCTGTTGGTTTCCTTCGGCGACTGCTCCCGACCTTTCTTGTAGTGATTTTCAGTAGAAAAACACAACAACATGGTTTTATTGTTTATTCCACATTGTTTATTGGTATAATATGTTATCATCATTATCGTTTCGTTGACGCCAATCGAGAATAATTTCGTCAAAACGTCTTAAGCCGCTGATGAATCGCGTCGACGAGTAGTAAATTTTTTGATTGCATGGGCATTATTTTATATATTGTGTAAAAAGCGAAAAAAAACCCAATCTTAACTGTACTTTTTTGACCTTATTTATATAAGTTAACTTATTTATGTGAGTTATTTTGCATTTATATAAATTACACCATTGACTTCAAATGGCTCTCTATCCTCATTTTACTTATGGGCAACTTCTTGCACTCTCTCGTCCTGTAGGTACAGGCTTTAGAATAGTCCTACCATATTACCTGCGTGTTGTATGAGGAGACAAAAGGAAACAAAGAAGTGGTAGATGGCTTTACCATCGCCCAGGGAAGTTACCACTCACTGCACTCTACTATGCCGGTTCAGTTCCATTTGAAATGTTTTTGTTCAGAGTGCAGCTGGTGGTACTTCATCTTCCAGTAGCTCTTTGCTATTGAGTGGATGTTGGTTGGTTCCTTTGGGAGCTGCTTCCGGCCTTGCTTAGGGTGAATTTCAATAAAAAGAGTCGGTCTACTTAAAAGTAGGGGTAACTATGGCCTCTCGTGCAGATCCCAGGTAGGCCTCAAACAATCAAATCTTTCATCCTTTGAAATGAATATTTATTAAAAACTTCGCCATATCAATTTGTGCGAGATTCTATAAAGCCGTTCTCCTTCGAATTCGCAAGGTTTGCAACCCTGCAAATTATTTAAAAATGCTATTGTCATGAATGACGTAATCCTGTCCTTGACATTATCAATGTAAATCCCACAGGGTATTGTTAGTGATATTACAAATCCAGTTTTGTATCGTATTGTATGTGATAGTTCAAACTAGACTTACAGGAAGAAAGATATTCCACTACGCAGACACTGAAGAAAATTTAGTAAATGACAAATTTTTACGAAATTCTCTTGCCAGAAGATAAGTTATATGTTTTTTTAAGTGCCTGGTAGTAACTAAGCTGTACATAAAGGTCGAGGCGAAAATGGCTTGGCATAGCCGTAATACAGGCATTTTGGAAATATACCTAATGTCGCCCAGCTCTAATACGAACCATGCGTAATTTGCAACAGAATGATGAATTTTCCTCAATTAGAATCGTCAATTTTTTATACTTTGTTGTCCTGTCCCTGTCGTTCATAGGCTTTCGATTTTAAGATTCGTGTACTGATATTTTTTGTTTGAAATTTATTTTAAGACAGAAAGAGCAAAGGAAACAGCAGTAGTGTATAAATTCTATAGAATCTCGCACTGACTCCCTTAAAACTCTTACGAAGCCATGATGAAATTTTGAAACATTCATTCAAGGATGAAAGAGATTGATTTCCTGACGTTTTTTCAGAATTCGCAAGATTAAGAGCTTCTAGAACCTCACTCACAAATCTTCTAAAACTCTTATGAATACATGTTAAAATTTTTAAAATAATTTTTCAAGGATGAGAGATTGACTCCCTGAGGTTTATTTTGCTTATTTTTGAGTTATCCAGTTTTCTTCAAATTTATTATATTACGCCTAGAGGTGGGCAATTCGATTCGGTGATTCGGTTCTATTCGACTAAAGATCCTTTCGCTTTTTTTACATGAACTCCATGATTTGCTGTAGCGCTTTCGATGATGGGAAGAAAAAAATTGCAAATGAACTTGTAAGCCTGTGTCAAGGTTTTGTTTTGTGATGGATGAGGCTTCCTTAGTCGCTGTTCTTGCATTTCATAAAAGTCTTTGCACACTAGTGGTTCCATGGGACTTCAAGTATACTATGTCTCTTGCAGCCTTACTCTGATTGAGTTTTCATAAAAATATTTTTATGTTCAGTGAAAAACTTTATTCTTCTTGAAATTATTGATATTATCACAGAATATTAATATTTTGATAAATTTTTTTTCAATCGGATTCATTTCTTCAAGTGTTTAAGCAATTCTATGTTCTGTTTTACACAGCAACCTGGATTGGGTATTTTAAAATTCTGAAATAAAGTAATTTAATTTTCTCGAATTGATTCAATCTGTAGTGAAATCGTGATATATGCCAAATTTTATGTGAAATTTGACATAAAATATAGTGGATTATCAGCAATTTTACCTGAAATGTTGAAACAATAGTTAATTCGTAAAACGTTTGAACTCATTAACTTTAAGTATGACCCTTTACGGGCCTTTCTTAACTCCCCGTTTTGTTACCATTGCACTGGGCACTGCCAAGTTACATCGACATGCAACTGGAATCAATGTGCTTTTTTAATTTGTCCCGGAAACCCATTTTTATGATAATGCTTTCAGCAAAGAAAATAGGACTCCATGACATTATAAGCTTATAAAATATTAATCCTATGACGCTTACTAGCATTTTTGAAAAATTAACCTCGTTCATGAGTGGGGGGTGGAAAACTGATGCTTTTAAGTATGAGTTTTCTATCACCCATACATGGTCGAGCATATTTCCACTCCGTTGATTATTAACCAACCACGCCCTGGAAAACAAACTCTTCTCGACATTTTTGAATGGTCGTTCGTTGCTTAGAGACTCTGATTTTATTTTGTAACTATGCGAGGTGTGTTCGGTAGGTTATATGTGCGGTTAATTAGGCACGTGGTATTTTTAATTTTAGATAATTTGTGCTCGTTGGTAGGGTGTTTTTATAGATTTAGATTTGCAAATTAATACCTCGTCGGTACAGGCTTTAGAACAGTTCTAATGTATTTCTTGCGTGCCGTAAGAGGTGACTTGAAGAAAATAAGTGGTAGATGGATTCACCTTCGCCCAGGGCATCTATCGTTCATTGCACTTTGAAATGGTGGTTCAGTTTTGTTCCTTTATAGTGCAGTTGCTTTTATTAATATATCTTGTTGTAGCTCTTTGCTATTAAGTGGCCGTTAGTTTGTTCCTTCTAGGCACCGACCTTGTTCAGAGTGAATTTCATAAAAAATTTGGGGATTATGACTTTTTAGAATCACGTACAGACTCTCGTAAAACTGAGTGAAAACCATGAATATGAAACCATGATTAAATTTCAAATATCATTTTAAGGATAAGAGATGGATTCCTTAGGATTTCTTTTACAAATTTATTGCACTCTCCATGAGAGGATAAAGAATATTTTTAATTTTGCAAACTGCAAAGACTTTGCAAGCCTGTAGTTTAGCTTAATTAAGCCATTCAAATCTATTTTATTAACAGAATAATGTTTCAGCGTTCCAGATGAATGAAATTGCTGATAACTGTTCATTTTTGGTAAATTTTGAGTCAAAGTCGGGATGATTTATGTTGAACTTTAAAGCCTAAAATTTGACATTTATTATGATTTTATTGCAAAATGAATCGATCCATTGTGGGCGCGGTGGCCTAGTGGGTAAACATGTTGGCCTCGTAGGTTGAAGATCTCGGGTTGGAGCCCTGGCGAGTGTACGGCTCGCTTATCCATGCCCACCACTCAACCCAGGGTGTAATAACTTGGGTAGGCTAAGCCGAACAGGAAAAGATGATATCTTTCCAGTAATTGTAACCCTGTCCGTCTATGAGTGGCCGCTGTTACAGGGCCTTGGACAGGGTGATCCACTCTAAGAAGTGGCCGTAAAAAAAATAAAAAAAAATTCATCAGGACTCGAACCCGAGATCTTCACTTTGCGATACCAACATGAAATCTCCTAGTAGTTAGTCTATGGCCAACATGCCCACACAGAACACTATCTAATTCGAAAACTATATTTTTGTAAAAATTAATTTATTAGCTGTTTCATTTTTATTTTAAAATAGTTTTCACCTAGAGTGCAGTTACTTGTACTGCAAGGTAGATCTGGGCGGCATATCGGTAGGGCGGTAAATACCGTTATTGAGTTTTCCAAAATATTTTACGGTATCGTGTTAGTTTTTGCAATGTTGGTTTGCCGTGCTACCGGTTTTTCATGACAAACCGCCTAAAATGGTCACAAGTTGATGCATTATCGCATCCAGTTACGACAAAAAACGGGTCTTCAGACCACTTACTGAAGTTTTGCAATGTCATGAAACAACAATCCGCCCACATTTAGAGATTTGCACCTGATCTTTTTTAACTAGGCCGCGCCTCTCCTGTCTCTCTAAAACGACACAATGGCATGTTTTTGATAGCAGGAAATGACTTGGAATACCGGTAGTGGCGACATTTTGGTACCGGCAGCCGGTACAAAATATACTTGACGTCACCCAGCTTTACTGCGGGGCGGCAGATTCTCAGTTTTCTTGAGGTGTCCGAATGCCATGTCATTTTCTCCGCATGGACAAAAATAATTTTACAACTATCAACAATTCTATTTCATAGCAGTTTTGATGGTTTTGAATCTTTTGGCAACAACTAAACATGCTAAAGAGACATTTAAATCTTATAACCACAGACATATTATGAAATATTGCCCTTATTGTCTGGGACAATAAATCAAGTAATGCATGTAAGAATTTGCCACTTTGTATTCAATTTGGCTCAAGAAATTTGGCACAAACACCATTGTCTATCATGAAAGGCGATCCCCATCCTTCTAACAACTTTTCTTTTGGGCATTTATTTACTTTCATTTCTATTTTATCCATCTTTTGTTTTACTTTAATTTTCTTTTTCTTTTATTGTTTTAACATATTTTTTATATTTATTATTTATGTACAGTTTCTCCAGTACAGTCCAATTTTCACTTGTGTTTTAACTCATAGAGTGTGTGTGTGTTTGGCGCCCCTATATATATTTTTATTTTTTTTTGTTTTGTGATGGAGGGGGGCTCGTATGATATGTTTGGTCGAATTTAAAATATTTATATTTTATTTCGAGGTAGGCAAACGCGTGTTACTTTTTTTCTAATGTATCTTTGGAACTTATTCCATGGCACGTTTTTAAACTTTCTTTTAGGTTTTGTTTGCTTTCCTGATACCTCAGTAATGTTATATCTTCATTTGTATCGCCTTTTGTGTCGACAGAGGTGTCGAAATAAACTATGTCCATGTCATTTGCTAATTTTTGTTTCCAGTGTAGTGTCCCTTATTCTTCAGGTGTCTGAGTAGCTGGCATTCTCCCAATCTGCTGTAATGTTATTTGTAAGAGCTATTATTCTATATACTATGTATGTGATGGCAAAATGGTCCTTTTCGGGTGATGCTTTAGGCCTCGCTTAAACTTTTAAGAATAAATATCGTATATCGTTTGGCCACCTTAAACTAAACGCACTAAAAAATGATTGATAAAAATAGTAACAAAGCAATTTGTCTTATCAATATTAAGTTGACATTTAATTTTATATTTCATGCAACACGATTTCATGAGTTACGCCGGTCATTACCAAATAAGGATAACCAATTGTGACATCGAAAAGTTAATGATTTATGACATCATATATGGGCTTGTTCAGAGCAAGGCTGAGGCATGTATTTTTTTTAGGAATTATTGTTGATTCAAAATTGCTTTGTTAAATCAGAAAAATGACATTTCCTCGTGTCTTAGCATTGCCAGGGTGACAGGATCATGTGTTCTTCCGGGTGTCTGTAATGTTCATATCATTTCTTTTCGGATGGACACAAAAGCTCCAAAACCATCAACACTGCTATTTCATAGCAGTATTGATGATTTTTAAACTCTTTCTACAGTTTGATTGCGGCTATTTTTATCTTTTAGCAAGAGGAGTTGTGTCAAACCCCTTTTCGGTATTAAGCTAGCGTTAGGGGGATATTCTATCCTATCCCTATCCTATAATATTGCAAGAGTTTTATTGAGGCATAAAAAAGCGACCCGGACGCAGGAAGCTATAGTCGAATTTAATTTCGGACTTTTGGCGGACGTTCGCGTGAATTCTTAGGATACACATTTCCATTGCACGGCAGGCAATTGTAACTTGTCAGTATGTCAACTAATTGGACTATGAATAATATTTTGCATTCAATAAATGCGGGATGTTTTTCGGTCATTATTTCTGTTCTTATTCAAGTATGAGCCACTGATGGACCGCGCATCGACGGCGCAATCCATCAGTGATTCGTAGTGATTTTCATATATTTTTCTTGGTTTGAAATATTTGTTATGTAACTCGACCACACTAGGCACGGACTTTTTCCTTGCTGAAGGGCGCGATCGGTAGTGAAACAGTCAAGAATCAAACCATCGGCTTCCGGACAATACGATGGCGCTTAACCGATTTAGCTCCGAGCTTAGATTTTTTTTTTGTTGTTTACTCAGGGTTGGGGAGCTCTAATACGAGAGAAGTTTTTTTGCCCGCGTTGGTAAATATTCAGCGAGTGTGGAAAACTACTACGGTGCTCAAACTTAAACAGAGGGTTGAAACGTTAAAAGTATATTTTCTCAGAGAAACAATGTAAAGGAAGTAAGTTCTAGTTAGACTTGAGTACCGCAGTTCTAGGTAAAAAGGTTTCTTGGCAAGCCCTGTCCTTCCTACTGCTTTTCGTGGCCGTGTTGATCTGCATGACTTTGAAACCCGCGTTCATATACATCTGTTAGGGATGTGGATTCTATAGTTTCTATTCCTGCATTTCATGTAGCTCATCGCACTTTTCAGGAAACTTTTCGAGTATGATATGTCTCGGACAGCCTTGCTCTGAGCGGAAAAAGAAGCCCGTAAGGTTTTTGACTTGCCTTAAAATTGCCTGTCCGATTGGCCCTTTCGTGGCGCTCTTGCGAATGTCACAGATAAATGTTTTAATTATGTAGATTGTCTGACTCAGTGGCCCAGTTAGTCGATGGTTCGATTCGGAATCGATCAATTAATCAATCAATACGCATTGGCCAATTCAGCAAAACAAATGAACAAATCAAAGGCAGCTGACATTCAGCGTGTCTGCAGTGGGAAAGCAATGAATTACGAACTCCAGGGGTCCGTAGAAAAAAAAATTATTTTGAAAAAAAGTTCCATCGATATCGATGATTCTTTGAGTCGGCTTCTAAATCTCTCCCGTTGTCACGAGGCACGGAGATATATGCATTATTTAGTGTTTATTTATTATTTATCGCTCAAGCGTCCCGTTGTCGACTGTGTTTTTGTCGTATTATCTGCCTATGAAGTGATAATAGATCAAGTATGAGCCATTGATGATGGATCGCACTCTTGGACTACACCCATCCGTCTGCAGATGCAGAATCGATTTGTGTATTAGCCTCTATATCGCTGCCAAATAATCGCCACTGATTTGACCGCGCCCCGGTGCGATTCATTTTTGTACCATATTGAACCTCAATAAATTTTATTTCTTCGCCTCATCTTTCCAAATTGTTTCCTTGGGACAAGTATGGAACACTGATAGACCGCGCCTCGAATCTAATATTACAGAAAACTTCCACTCTGCATGCGCGGAAAGCGAAAAATCGCAACAATTTCTCTGTGTTGAAAACTTAATTTTTTTTCGTACCTACTGCGCACTAACATTTTGTGCTGCTAATATAATTATCCTGTATACTTTTATGCTCCATATCGTGATTTTGGGTCAAAAATTCTTGCGCGGAAATATTTGTTGAAATACCAGAAATGTTGAATTGTTTTTTGCCGATGAACCAGTTTTGCCGCCTTTGTACGTCACAGCTAGGGCTGGGCAAAACCGAATCATTCGGAATTCGAATCTGGTTCGAATAATTGTTTCAAATCGGATCGAATCATCAATTCCATGTAAATAACAAATATCCCAATATTACTATTGCAACTTCTCTCCGTTGTCAAAATCGAGAATTCTATAGTTTATTGTGTATTTTCAATTCAAGCTACATGTATAAGAGCAACAATTTTCATATTTTAACGACAAAATATAATCGATTTTGGTCAAATTTGACCAAAATCGATTCCATTTTGTCGTTAAAATGAGAATTCTAGTTTAAGTAGAAAGTTTTTGTACCTTTGAACGATTCGCGATTGATTCGAATAAATTGTGGTTCGAATCACCGAATCGAATTACCCACCCCCAGTCACAGCTAGGGATTTACAAAAGATTCGATTCGGAATATTCGAATCTCAAATTATTTACTTCGATTTCTGCAACTATCTGAAATGAACGAAATAATATAATTTTTTTCACAAATAAGTGCAAATTTTTACGTAAATTATAAGCTGATAGGTTTCTTTGCTTGTTTATTATATGACTTCCCACGCGAATATTCGATTCGATTCGGGAAAATTATTCGATTCGATTGTGAAAGCAGAAGATATTCTATTTTGGCCATCCTAGTCACAGATAATGCGGTCCCGCCATCAAAAATTTCTGAATTCTTTGATGAAGAGCAGCAATCTTGATTTCCGCTCAATTTCGAATGAAATAGTGCCCAAAAGGAGCGCGAAAATTAAACCTTGCTTGGACTCATTCTCTAGATCCGCCGTACTTATAATTAGAAGCTTTTTGTTAAAATCTAAAATTTGATTTCGCGCTTCTATGTAAATCTGCATTGTATCGTCATAAAACGTGATCAAATTAGGATGTGTGTCGTAAGAATTGCATGGCAGCTGGTGCCTAGCGACTGTTTTTTTCTGTTTGATCGATAGTGACGAATCAATACAGCAATTCACGCATATTATCACATCACAATACTCCGTAGAGAGTTTTAAACGCGGATATCTGTTGAAATATGAATAATGAAAATTAGGATGCGCATCTGGGCCACGTTGCTTGTTCAGCGAGAGAGAGAGGGGGCAGAAAATTGGAGAATTTAATGGCATAAGATTTATGTTATCAATGCCCAAGCCAGGAGATTATTGATCAAACGTGTTTTGTTAGGCATGGGTCACTGATGGATGACGCCGCCAAGTCGCGGTCCATCTGTGGCTCATGCTTGATAAAATAATTTCGGTCAAAAACTGTCCTAAACACTGGATTCGAGATATACGAATCATGCCCTGTAGGTACGGGCTTTAGAATAGCCCTAACGTATTTCTTGCGTGTCGTATAATGCGATTAAAGGGAAGTAAAGAAGTTTTACCATCGCCCAGGACAGATACCACTCACTGCTCTTAACCATTATGGTTCAGTTCCGTTACACATGCTTTCCGGTTAGAGTGCAGTTGTTGGCACTACATCTTTAGTATCTCTTTGTTATTGAAGAGCTGTTGGTCGGTTCCCTTTTGGGAGCTTCTTTTCGACCTTGTTTAGAGTGAAGTTCAATAAAAAAGTAGCAGTTTGATAGTGTTTCAATCTGTTTTCAATCCAGTCTTTAGTCCGTACTGATAAAGGACCTTACCTTAGTCCTTAGAACCTTACCTTGGTCCTTACCTGATGAAGCTGGGCTCTCCTAATTGAGCAAAAGTTAGTGTGATATACTTGTTTGAAAAGGCGGAATAAGTTCCTAGTTCTTTGTTTATTTATAACTTTTATTGTAAAACGCGAAATCGTTTATTTCTTTCCTCGCAACTAGGGCTGGGCAAAACCGAATCATTTGGAATTCGAATAATTTTTTCGAATCGGATCGAATCGTTGATTTCATGAAAATAACAAGTATCCCTTTCTATCTATTACCAATATAGTCGCCATTATGATGATTAGAAAATGTACAGTTTCAAATTACAAATATTAGCATAAACTTTCTCATAAACGATGTATCTTCATTTTAACGACAAAATACAACCGATTTTGGTCAAATTTCACCAAAATCGATTGCGTTTTGTCATTAAAAATGGAAAAAATGCACTTCATTTAGCCTGCTTTTGTCCCTATGACCAATTCACAATTGATTCCGATAATCTGTACTTCGAATCACCGAATCGAACTGCCCAGCTCGCAACCCCTAATAGCTATGTTAAGAAAATAATTGATTTTTTTTTGAAATGCTCGTCTTAACAAGTCTGATGTTGGACCGGCGGAATTTACGAAATTAATTTGTGTTTTATAATTGAAAAGCAAGATATTGAACCTCTCTAGCTAACCATAGTTACTTTTGCTGCTCTATATTTGCTTTTGTTTAGTGCATCTGCAAACACAGAGGAATGGAGTAAGAATAGGTACTTGGTCGATGTCCCCCAGACGAATTGCTCAGCAGCTAAGTTCTTATTTCACTCCTCGTTCTAGAATTTCATTTTGTCACGTCTTAGTCACAAATATCAGCTACCCATGTTTGGCAAAGGATGTTTTGAGAACAAGTTTAATTGGGGTACGATATGACCAACTTTAGTATTGAAAAAGTCCCCACTATTCAGAATCTTAAATTAATTTCGATCATAGAATCGGATTTGAAAAGATTGAACACGAAGTAATTTAGTATAATATATTATATTGAATTTGAAATAGATGTAGAGTGTATAGATAGTTTCAGTCCGAGTGCTTTTCGTGGACTAACTAATTTGGCGCATCGATTTACAGTATAATCCGTTAATACTTCCGTCATTTTTAAAAAAGATCCCATCGCGATTGTGCCGTCACAGGCTTGTGTGATCAATAGAACTAAATTACTACCCTCGTCGTTTCGTAGGAGTCCGCGCCATTACCACCCGCTGTTTCGCTGCAGTCCGCGCGTCTGTCTATTAAATATTAAACATGTGGCCTCGAAAAAAGCTTTTAAAATTCAGAAACTAATCAATTCCTCAGTGCTATATATATTTATTTTAAAACCGAATAGTAGTTACTTATAGTTTGTACGTCGAGGGCGAAGAATGATGGACGCAGCGCAGTTTAGTTTTTATAGAAGTACTCATGTTTGTGGGCTCTGTTAATAGATGTAGCTAGATACAGAATGCCATGTACTTTGATACACTCGAAGAAAACGAGTTCCATTGGAAGAAAATATAGCAACTGGGCAATATTTCATTATATATCTGCGGCTAGAAGATTTAAACGTCTCTTTTTGACTGTCTGGTAGTGACAAAATGGTGTAAAAAGGTTCAAGATCGCCAATACTGCATGATATGAAATAAAGCTTTTAAAAGTTTTTGGGTCACACAATTAAAAAGACATGAACATTTCGGACACCCGATGAAAACTCAAGTTTCGTTTAGAAATTTCAGCCAGAAATAGTCTGTTATTTTGTCAAATATAGGTAGGTGACTGACGGATCGTACTGATAAGTGATGTTGAAGATTTTATTCCTTTTTTTTTTGAAATTCAGTCTTGCTTGAGCAAGGTCGCAAGCAGAGCCTAAAATAAAGCAACTAACGGCCACCTAATAGCAATGGGCTACTAGAAGATATATTACCAGCAACTGTACCCTAAACGGAAAAACACCCCAAACTGAACTGAATCGCCATGGTAAAGTGCAGTGAGTGGTATCTGCCCTGGGCGACGACTGAATCATCTACCACTTTGCATCCTTGTTTTATATGTCTGTTGGTTAGCCTAGTAGACCATTACGTCATCCAAAGACATGAAAAATGGATTTGAAATGAACTAACTACACTGTAAAGAAAGGTCCGTAAAATCACCATTCATTTACAGTAGTTTTATTCGGTGATATTCAATGATATAAAGCTACGAAATGAACTTTTCTAGCCAATTATGAGCTGTTGATGGAACGCACCGCCAAGGTATTTAGCATTCATCTCATCAACAAGGCAGTTTTGAATTTTATTTGAAAATATGCAGTTACTGGAAATGAACAGTGATTTTGCTGCACATTTTTCACAGCGTACCGTCAGGGTTGGGCAATTCAGATTACTTCACTGTCCCAGAGTACTTGGATCGTATCCAGAATATCGAATATTATTTCATTATTCCTAGCGACGTTTGGAACATTTTAAAGTTTTGTGCTATTGTACATATGAAAGGGACGGAGTTTCATAGCCCCACGCAGTCCGAAGTCTTCTCGATTAGGTTTTGTTTAGTATGAGTCACTGACGGATCGATCTGCGAAGGGAGAGTTGTATTAACCATGAAATTTGAATGAAACGCCCATGAAAAGTATTGACCTTACTTTAATGAAACTTTCTAGTATTCCGTGGTTTTACTATTCCGAACTTTTTCGAATCCCTATAGACAAATTTCTGAAATTCCCACTCGCATACGAGAAGAATCATTTTTTCTTTTGTTGTTAAGCGTTTGTCGCCATTTGATCGAGCCCGATATACCTTCCATCTGTGGCCCATTTTCGGTAAATTTTGAGAAAAGAAAATTTTTTTGTTCTTTCGACCACTTACCTACCTGGATTGTAGATGTGCGTGGTCATTTCCCACGAGAGGCTGTGTTTTGAGTGCGGGAAGAAATGTTTTAAATAATTTATTATCTCATTCAACTTCGGTTCTTTTTTCTTGTTTCTTTTGCATGATATGTAACTCAAAAATATTTACCTAAGCCCATAATGCCTTCATTGAGCGTATTTTTTTAGTATTCTTGCGCACATTGTAGTCATCTTTTGTTCATATGTTTGGCGAAAAGACGCCGCAGATATACTGTAAAAAATGTACATTACATTCACTGTATTTTGGCAGTAATTTTGCTAAGTGACAATGAAAAAAAAACAGCTTTTTTTAGTCACTTATGGGTTGTTGATGGAACGCGGTCCTTCGGCAGGCCATACTTAACATAAATATCATCAACCAGGCGGTTTCGAATGTTCGGAATTATGCATTACTGTAAATAAACGGTAAATTCACCGCTCTTTCGTCACAGGGTAGACCGTGTACGGGGTTCTCGATCCATCTCTGTCCCACCTTTGATTGTTCAATGAAATAAATATATTTTTGGTCCCAATCTTGTGAACAATGGTTGGCTTTTCGCGCGCAAGCGGTCGATTGAAAAACGGTCCCGCCCAAACTAGTGCTAAAACAAACAAACAAAACCCAAACTGTTGTGGTTCTATGAAAACATCGTTCACACGCGCGTTCATATATCTTATATAATAGCAATAGGATAACATTTATATCTTGTGGGAGAGAAAATCCGGGAGAACGGGAAACATTTCCTATTGCAAACTATGAGAGTGTTCAGGGTTGAGATTAGATGTTGCATGTTGTTAAAACAAATAACTTTTAATTTCAGAATTGAATCAAATAATTTTCTTGAATCGAAGGGAGTACCGTGGTTTATACTTAACAGAATCGTTATAACATATTTGAGGCGTGTCACAAGAGGCGACTGAAAGGAAATAAGACAAGTGGTACAATCGCTCGGGGCAGATATCAATCACTGCACTTTCGTGGATCAGTCTTCTCTAGTGTGTTTCCCGCTTTAACACCAACTATTTGTCGTTTGAGTATGTCGCTTAAGTTGGTTTTTTTATTCGCTGCTTCCGGCTTCACTCGAATCGAAAAAAAATTACGTCCATTATTCACAAATCTTTCTTACTGGGTTTCCCTGTTACTGAGCGTGCATATCATTGATTATTAATTATCTGACATGCGAGACGCCGGTCATTTATAAATAGCACTTTCGTTTTAGGACGTGATGCACAGGCAAAGTTTTCTAAAATGGAACGATGACTCGGGATATGCATTGTCGATTGATTTTTTCAGATTGATTTTAAATGAATGTGCCAGTATAAATATTTTTAAGGCTAATTCGGCGCGAGCGTGTGGCGGTTATTTTTCTAGTTTCACGCTGCAACATTAAATCTCTTCTGCTAAAAAAAGGTCCTCAAAAAGTTGTATTCAGATTTTTCTGATGATTAATAATATTTGTTATCTTTTTTTTTTGTTATCGCGATTTCTTACGACTAAAATCCGAGAAATTTTGATCCCTTGAGGCACACAGTTGAAAAATCCAGTAAAATTTACTTGAAAACTCCCCAAAGAGACCTTACTCATCCCCTGTCCTAATTAACAGCTTGAAATCGATACGAAATACGCAAATCAATTTTCTTTAATAACTTTTCCGGTTTTAGTAGAAGTACTACCGGCTGCTTGGTATCGATTCGCATATTTCCCGCCGGCAGATTTGGAAGCGATCAATCTTACGAGTGGCGTATTTATAGTTGGAGTGAAAGGTTGGAATCGCCGTGTTTGAGCGCAGTGCCAGAAGATCGTTCAATAACATTTTCTATTCCAGTCAGACTAAGAATATGCAGATGGTTTTACCATCGCCCAGGGCAGATACCACCGACTGCACTTAACTGCTCCGGTGTAGTTCCATTTGAATGTTATCACTTATTAAGTGGTGGTTAGTTTGTTTCTTTAAGGCAAATGAATCCCAGTGAAAAAATGAAAAAAATTGTTGATAAAGCATCCTTTGTTAAATATGAGTCACTGTTGGATCGTGCCATCGAGACGCGGTCGATATGTGGCTCATACTTATCAAAATAAAATTTGTCTGGGAAATTGGAGTATGTTTTAAACACTGTTGCCATTTCCATCTAAATTTATTTTCGAGTCGGAACTCGTATCCTATCATTTCGACTCGGATCTTCTGAATACGATTATGTGGTTTTAAATTTTCTGTTGAAACTTCAATAAACGGTCATCTTTTTCAAAAGTTTAGCGAAATTATAAGTGTATCTTAAATTTCAACACATTTAATGAAATTTTAGATCAAAACCTTCGTCGAACGGTACGGGATCACAGAAATGTATATTCGGAAGCGAGATTCGAATATTTACTCGAATCTTGCTTCTAAAAGTGGGATCACTTTTCGTTGCAGTGATATTTGGTGGCGAGTGCCTTAGAATAGCCGAATTACGTTCGAATATTGGCGAAATTGTCATGAAAAGGACAGTTCTGGTAATAGACTTGCGAAATGCAAACAGCAGTGTACGACACACGTTTATGACTTGTCGAAATGTCGAGGGATTTTAGATTTGTGACGTAATAGACTGGAAAAGAATTTGGACCGTTGCCAGGTACGCGTCATATTACGGTCTTGCAACAAGGCTGGTGACGCGGATTAACTTTTGATCTTTCAAACTGACTTAGTTATTCCTTATCTTTTATTAAAATTGATTTGGTTTTTCGATCATCCTCCCATTGGTTTTGCAGTGAAATCATGATATGTGATAAAGGAATATAGTTAAAACTTTTAATGTTTGCTCAAAACTCTAAAAGGGTTGCGAAAAACAAAAATTCTTTCAGTTCGGCCCTTAAAGATAGGTGATCAATCCCGCGAACATTAGCGTTACAACTCCGCCCCACCTCCCATTTTTTTACTCTAATAATTGGAATGAAAGTTTGAATCGTATTAACGTTCATTTCACTTATCAAGTCTGATTGTAACTGATGTTCAGTAGTATGTATATTTTGTGTATTGATAAGATGTGGTCAATAATATGCACGCAGAACTGCTGGCAAGAAATATTGACGTAATCGAGTAACCGGAAATTACTAGACACATGATCATGCAATTAAGTGTTCTACTTGTCTTTCGAATATAGTCTGACATTGAAGTTTTCGATCCAAATATCGATTTGTCAATAATATATTATTTCTCGCAGTGCCTGTTTCTGACGTTCGATCGATAAATAGCCAAATTCGGCTTTTGCATCGCTTCAAATTTACTCTGCGTTGAAGAGAAACGTACCCGCCTTATCGATTGGATTAAATCTAAGCGAAACCGACGAAAATATTAAGATTTTTGACGATATTAATAGATTTTCTTTTTTGGTTTCGTATGGATTTCCCTAGCGTGTCGAAACGAGATCGAAAATCCGATTTAAATTCAATAATTTTGTGTATAAAATCAACGACCCTTGTGGCTTTCGATAAAACCTGGCATGGCGCTATGAGAGAAGCATGATGAAAAAGGCGCGCTAAATCTGTGCGTCATGACGTAGTTCTTCGTCTTCCGTCTCACGTGAATGAATCAGCCAATCAGAATCGATCCCGCCTCGCCCTCTCTCGTGTGCGTAAGTTTTGCGTGAAAATGGCCGGGCTCGATTTGCCTCAAAATTTCAGACTTTGATGAGCAGTTTATATTATGTTTAGCGAGTATTTTGAAACAGTTTAAATGAGGAATAGTGCTCTTTGAAGCTCTGGTTCATTATTCAGAGAAAATTTTCGGGTTTTGCAGGAAAACTGATTTCAAAATCGTGTTTTTGAGCGTAATTTTGTTGCGAGGTTTTGTCGTAAAGCAAAAACAGAAAATTCGGTCACATTTTCAGTCTGAAGGAATTTTCTCACAAATTTTGCGGTCAGAAAACCTTTCAATTATGTTATTTATGCTTTCACGGCAAAGAAAGGGAGGCGTGAACCTGTTTAAATAAGCGATAACGCAATGTTTGATAGAGCAGTGACGGTTGGTCCTTTTTCTTCAAACCTTCACGGCGGCGTGCGTTCTCGTCTACGCCCAAGCCGTTACCTGTGTGCCATAGTAACAAGACATTCAGCGCATCGAAGGTACTTTTGGGATTCAGGCTCAGGCCTGCTGACTGAGTTCGATTTTGTTAGACATATGTTAGCCTAAGATTCTTTGTAGGGTATTTCTAAGGGTTTTTTGTGTAAAAATTGGGCTATAAGCTGTCTTGTATTTTTTGAAGGGCAATAGGATAACGGTAACTGGTAGTATACTAGAAATGTGGAAGATGTTATGTTCGATGTTAAGCTGCTGGGTGTGATAGGGGTCAAATTACCTCAAACCAGAAAAATGTTGTCAATTCATAGTTTTTCAAGCACAGGTCACTGATGGACCGTGTTGCTTAGATGCGATTTATTTGTGACTCTTACTTGGCAAAATCGAATTTTTGATGGGATGTCCTTTATGTGTTTTTCTGGGATAATATTCTAGTAGGTAATGTTAAAAGTTAGAAGTTTGTGGCAGTTTGTTCGCTAACTCACTCAACCACTAAGTGATTAAAATTGAAAATGAGGGAAGAAAATTTGACAAAAATTTTGTGAAACAACGATTGTTTTGTTATAAGAGTATAGAATCGATATGCCTAAAGGTTTTACTTTAGATTTGTTGTTTCAAGGTGGAACTCAAATTGTTTGCTTTGTAATAACATTACTATAATAAACCACAGACCCTGGCACTTCCTGATACCATATGGTTCAATGAAATTATGCTGTCGTTTTTATTTTATGCGATATTACTGTGGTACGGTGATTGACAACTAGACAACAACATGTTGAAAAGATTAATGGTTGTGAATTCGTCTCGTAATTTGTATTAATCCTCACCAAAAATGTGTTTTGGCTGAAACTTATACAAATACAGACCTTGAAAACAATTGAATTTTCAGAAGTTACTTGAATGGCAAATTTTGATCTAAAATTAGAAGATGCTTCGATATATTATGATAAACAGGATTGAATTTTTGACAAGTTCAAATTAAAGGTTCAAATTTGTTTATTGTATCTGCTTCACCAAATATATTTCTTGGGCCTAGTTGATCGTGAAATTGCATTGTTTCTCTGTTAAAAATAGATGGGTCGATTATTTTGGGAAACTCCCATCGAATAGTGTTATAAAATATTCATGGAAGTGAAAGCAATCTTTTGGGGTTGATTCTGACTAGCTTCCTGGCAGAATATTTTTTTTTGTTGAAGCCTTCTCTAAGCAAGGCTGATTGTAGTACCCGCCGAAGTAAAATGCAGTGTGAGGTATTTACACCGGCAGAGTATGTCCCAGCCATAGAAGTGGTAGACGGTTTTATCGTCACCCAGGGCAGGTACCACTCACTGTTCCAGGGTGGTTTAGCTCATGTATTGGATGTTTCCCACCTAGAGGGAGATTGTCGGCACTCTATATTGTAGTAGCACTTTGTGATTTGAGTGACCTTCAGTTACTTTAAAGTTGCTAATCATTTTTTTTTCTCTTTCTCAGTAATATCTTAGCTACCAGTTGTTGATCCAGCATCTGAATATTTATAAATTAGTTTTTAAAAACTTCAGCATCTTCAGACCTCCCCATCTCATCTTTTTATTTTCATCTTTGCTTTGAAACTTAATTTTATAAAATGGTAAGTTTATTTGATTTTATAGCAGAAATCATTTACTCAATTTGATGTAAAAGGGTGTTCTTATGTAGTTTACTTTAAAGATTATACAAGTCAAGTATACAAATTAGTGTATGAATGTTTCTACATTTTAAAGAAACCAAATTTATCAACACCTTTTATTCCAGCTTCATTGCTGTGTATTCAGATCTTCAAGATTTTTTCGACTTTTGTTATATCCATTTATGACATCCATTTACTTCTTTGTCTGAGTAGCGGACATTCTGCCCGTCTTTGCAGCGAATTCTCGTTCTAGCTACAGATATTGTTTTCATTTTAGAATATTTAAGTTTATTTGATATCAATATCACAGTTTATTTTATATGCTATGGCCCCAAAACATCATAGCTTCAAAATTATTGCTTTTTGAGTGTTTTATGTTTATTTTGATTATAATAATGATTTTGATCAAACTTTGAATATAAATTTAACAGTGCTAAATTTGGTATATTGTCATGAATCGAATCTGATAATTTTTCTGAACCGAATATTCGAATCAGTAGTCATATAATAAGCAAACAAGGCCATCTTTTCATCTGCTTGTACTTTACTGAAAAAGTCGCACTTATATTTTTTTAAAAGAAATCGAAATTATCATTTGTTGATTTTGAATCATTGCAGATATCGAGTCAAATATTTAATGATTCGAATATACTGAATCGAATATTTTGGACAACTGTAGCCCTATTCAGGCATAATTAGTATAGAATACTATTGAGTGATTTTTGTTCTACTATGACTTATTTTTTTATTTTTCAGGCTGATCAGCTTACAGAAGAACAAATCGCAGGTAAGCACACTTGTTAGTCAATATTAGGCGAACAGACTTGCAGATTCGCAGGGTCACAGGCCCCCATGAGTCTCGCACAGACTTCTGTAAAACTTGTATGAATTTATGACAAAATTTCAAGATGTTCGTTTTAAGGACGAGAGACTGATTATTTGTGATTCTTTAAAAAAAGTTGAAAAAAATCTGGAATCTCGCAAATTGCAACGGGTTTGCAAGCCTGTTAAAAATAATCATATTTATTAGATTGTTTTGTTTTGATGTGCAAATGATGTTTTTTTGCCAAAAAAATGTAATGAAGTTTTAGGTTTCTCCATATTTTTGTAGAAATTTGATCAAAAGTGGATTTCCTTCTCCGTTTTTTTTTCATATTGTTTCATTTTGATGTAAAATGATGATATATGCCAAGTTTAACATTATAAAATGGTCAATTTGACATGACTCTCTACATGACTTCAATGCAAAAAGAAAAATGTGGTCGAAATTGTGGTACGAATAATTTCAAACCAAAGTTCGAATCGGTTTTTGATAAGTTAAAGTTGGCCCCAACATTAGAACCTCTACCAGTATTAATTTTTTTTTTTGGTTCTGAAGCAATTATGGTTTTATACCAAATTCGAGAATTCTATCCCACACTCGATCATAAAAATATGCCAAATCATGTTCTGCTAAGTATGAGTCCCCAATAGATCGAGGCGCGGTCCAACCGTGTCTCATACTTACAAAATAAAATTTCTGATTGACAAAGGATGCCAAAACTGAATATTTTCCTATTTCGAATACAATCTAAAATCAAGCATTTTACTATATCAAAAATGTTCATGTTTGATTATTCCGATTCATTTTGGACACACCTGCATACGCCAAATATTTAATTTCGAACCCTGGTTTAAGCTTGGACTATACGAACAATCAGGGTTGTTAAATTGAATATAAAATACGATTCTGTCTCTCGATTACGGGCGACGAAAATCTAATATATGTTGAATAAAAAATAAAATTGAATAATTTTTAACTAATTGAATGGAAAATTTGAATCAGTGTCATATTAAACATACGAAAACATTTCCTCAGAATATTGATGAAAACTGCGAAATTCCCATCTTTCTCTGAAAATGCATGCTTTATGAATCTGTTGATTTTGAATCAGTTTCGGGAAAATCGAGTCGAATAATAATTAATGATTCGCGAATCACAAAGAGAATAGAATATTGTATACAGCCCTACTCACAATGGGCTAAATAAATATAAGCACAATTCTCTTTACATCCTGACTTCGTGTTTTTGAAAACTTTTCCATTCAATTCTTCGTCAATTCCATTGTGTAGTTTATGGCAAATTAACGGAGTTAGGAAATATCCATAGAAACTTTTTCTTTGAACAAGTTGTGGATTGTTTGAGAAATTGGTAATTATTAGTCAGAAATTTTATTTGTCAAGCATGAACCTCTGATGGATTGCATCATATCGCATAGACTTCATGCCTGATAAAACAATTTTGGCCCAAATTTTTCTGATTGAATAATTAATCTCTCTGGTTGCTGGTAATTTACTAATATTCTTAGGAGAAAGGTTGGCTAGCACCTGAGTGTTTCTTTGGTTAGAATCCTTTTTTTACAATCAGGGTGTATAAGAAATATTTGAGGCTTGTCGGCGAAGTTTTTTTTTCTTTGGGTGACTGCACACTAGCAGTACGTCACCTAATCGGACACCTGAAGAAAGTGGTTTCTGTCAGAAGAAAATAAAGCAAATGGAATGAATAATATATCTCCGACCAGAGAAATGAAATGTCTGTTCTTAGTGTCTGATGAAAACGAAGAAAAGGTTCAAAATCATCAATACTGCTGTGAAACAGTAGTGTTGATAGTTTTGAAGCTTTTTCCATCAAAAAATGACGCGAGCATTTCAGACACCTGAAGAAAAATAAGATTTCAACTTCCTGGTTTCTAAGGTTGAACTTTTTAACCACGTTGATTGTGTTGGCAGAAGCAGGGTGTGAGTGACTGGGCCGCTTTTGGGTTTTTTGGCGTTTTGATGTCATTTTCTGTAGGTCATTGATATTCTTTTTCGTATTTTGAGAAACTTTTTCATTCTTAATAAGTGATGTTTGATTAGGGCTTTCCAAATTATTCATGAATCATATCATAAGTTATTTGCTTGAGTGATTCGATTCTGATTTCAACAGGTATTCAATTTTTGCCACCCCTAATTAGGTAGATGTCTTTTTGGGTAAATCTGCCATCTATGCAATATTCCAAAATATATATTTCTTGTAGGATGAATTAAATGTCAGCCTGTTTGTTCGACTTGAAATATATTCTTAAAAATAATCAATACACTTTGGCTCACTGTTGTGTACGACTTTGAAACCGCCGCTTTGAAAGTTTCAGGTATAAAAATAAATCTAAAATTGACATAAATCCTGAATTTTTGATGTTTTCTTCCCACATTGTGGCGCTGCTTGAAATCTTTCTATTGTGATAGATGATGCTTTTATTGTCGTCGTTGAAAATGCTTTTCTTAGTCCGACCTTGATGAGATGAAACGTGGCAGAAAAAAATTTTGTGTGTACGACTTGTAAACATCTTAACGCTCCTTTTATGAAGTGAATTTCAAACATGGATTAAACTAAGTTATAAGCACAATCCCTGTGATGTTTATCGAAATTTCTTGACACCTGCGTGTGTGTATTGTCTGCATTAAGTACATTGCGACCGCACCCTATTTAGTTGACATGGTAATTTGATAAGAAAACTCTTGAACGCTTCATTTGTTTTGTTTGGAACGATTTTGTGGTGGCCCTCAAGTTTAACACCACATTCTCACATATATTGCCGTTTTTGCGTACGTTGATGCGTAACTAGTTTTTCTATTAAAATAAAATATTGCAGTTAAAATGTTGTAAATTGTTAAGCAATGCTCTTACTGACACATATTTTTGGTGACTAAGAGGGAATTCTATTATGTACCTAACTGAAGAATTCTAAGGGTTTACTATTCCAAATCCAGGGGGGGGAATCTTATTATTTTTTCGGTGTCTGAAATGTTCATATCAATTTCCTCAGGGGACTAAAAAGCTTCAGCACCAACGATGCTGCTATTTCATAGAAGTATTCATGATTTTAGAACTTTTAGCGTAGTTTGGTTGTTACCAGACATTCAAAAGAAGTATTTTAATTTTCCGGAAAGAGATATAACAAAAAATATATCTAATTTTCTATTTTTTTTTTGATGAGACCAATTTCCTTCAGGCAGCAGAGTAGCTGACATTCTGCCTGTCCAAATCCATCTGCCAAGTTATTCCATGATGCCCATCCCTCGTCGCCACGTTACTGACACATTTCCATTGCGTGCCTAATGTCTCACGTTGTGGTAATTTGTACCAAAGCAACGGAATGGATCACTGCACTTGTGTGGTGTTCTGCACTTTGTCTACCGGGTTAATTTCAAATTAGCCGGCTCCGGTCTGCTACACTATAGTTTATTTGTTTGTAGTTAAATACTCGACAAATTGTTTCATGTGAACGACTACATTTTGTAATAGTTCTTGTGCAGTTAGTTGATTCCTTTTTTGTGATGTTTTTGCTTTGTTTTGAACGAATTTCCAATAAAAACACAACCCTTTTCCTCAGTCAGTTTACACAATATTCCAGATCTGTATAAATATTTCTGATAAACAAAATCGCTGTTATTTGGCCATATTTTGCACATTCTGCAGCAGAGTTTTTTACTAGAGAGGTTCAAAGTCTGGCTTCACTAAATTTAATATTTCTGTTATGTTTCGATTGGCCAAGCTCTTAATCCAGCATATTTGTAACCCTCTTTGCCATTCTAGTGGTCATTGACGTTAACTGGTTCTTGATAGTGCCCAACTTTCCCACTATGAGTGCTTTTCCAATAAAATAAAATTTATAAAGAAAATGATATATTTTGACTTGGGTGCCAGCTGTTTAGAACCATAATTCGTCTGTGCAAAAAAAAATACAATCTAATTGTTTTATTGCATTATTTCTATTCAATGAATTCAGTCGATTTAAGGATTTAAAATCAAAGATGATAATTAAATCAAATCACTGTGGAAGTTAGAACGAAAAATAATATTCAATACACTTGATGCCAGTTACTCTGCTACTCAGACCTCAGAAACCTGAGGAAAATGATTTCCATTAGAGAAAGAAGAAAAAAAAAGTAGTCGTCTAAAAAGGTTCAAAATTATTAACACTGCTATGAAATAGCAGTGTTGATGGTTTTGAAGCTTTTTCATACGTCCAAAGAAAAAGACGTGATCATTCCAGACACCCGGAGAAAACAAAGATTTCATCACACTGGCATGATCCATCGGTGGCACAGATTTAACGACGCGTATTCGAGCTGCATTTTTTCTGTTGTGAAGATCTGTTTATAACAACTCTCGATAATTGTTGTTCAGAATTCAAAGAAGCGTTTTCGCTTTTCGACAAGGACGGCGATGGCACAATCACAACCAAGGAATTGGGAACAGTTATGAGATCTCTCGGACAAAATCCTACAGAAGCAGAACTCCAGGTAAAACATCTAAGAATTTAGAATATTTATAGCAAAAGACTTGTGCCAGCTACTCAGACACCTGAAGAGAGAGAATGGGTTCCACCAGAAGAAAATTTACCAAGTGGCAACATTCATGATATATGTACAAACTGTACAAAAAGGTTCAAATTCGTCGATATTTCTGTGAAGTTGTCTTTTCTTTTTATCACATAAGATTTATTTACCAAGCTTCAACTACAGCATAATCTAGCTTTGTCAGGTATGATAGACTGTGCTTTAGTGAAACCTCTGTTAATAAATCTTGTGATATGTGGAATAAAATTCATATCGTCGTTTTTTGTTGAACTCTTGGCCTCATCTTATTCAAGTATCCCCGCGGCCTTTGTCGCACATGGATCCATCCTCACAAGAGGAGTGGAACAGAATAGACGGTTCCTTGCACAGCACCCGACACATCTATATGAATTTCGATTTTTTAATCTTCAATCTCTCATCTTCATACGCAATAGTAAATATTTTTGTCAACCACGGGCCACAGATGAACCATGCCTCAGCAACTAGACGAAACATGTTTAATTAAGCAAGATTTCCTTGACTTGTTATTAATTTTGATACATTCCTGTTTCTACCCACAAGTTAAAAAAGCCCTCATTTGTTAAACAAATTTTTATATTAATAAAATAAAATTTTTTGTTAATAATATTTAAATTCTGTGACATCAAAGTACATGCTAAACAATGGCTGCGTAATGATTCAATTTCCGTTTTGTTCTGTGCGTGGTAAACTCATCTGCAGAAATTGACACATTACAGAGTGAGTGGGGATGCCAGCCGCATAATTCTGATAAGGTTGCTTCGAATAGATATTCTTGTGATTCGTTTTTTTTATCCAAAATTTTATTGAATGTGTCAAATTGGCAGAATGCCAGCTACTCTAGCTACTCGGACGCACAAAGGGTTCTATCAGAAGACAATTTAGCGAATGTAAAATATTTCATAATATGTTTATGGATAGCTGATCCAAATGTCTTTCTTTTGATTGCCTGTTAGCGAAAAAATTGTATATAAAGATTTAAAACATCAATACTGCTATAATATTTCAGAGCAGTATTGATGATTTTGAAGCTCTTTTGCCCATCGGAAGAAAGATTCTGTTGCCTGTGTTTGAGCTACACTCAACTGCATTAATTGTCTGTTTTATTAGGAAAAACACATTATAGAGTGTAGAGTGCTGTGTGGCAAAATAGTGAATATCGGTATCTAGTATTTCAGAATACCGTGTTACTCAGATTTTTACATTGATTGATTTTGAACTCTTTCTAGTTTTCACCGGGCACTCAAAAAAAGCATTTTGATCTCCTAGCAATAGTTATATCATGAAATATCATAATTTGTTAAATTTTCTTCTGGTGAAACCCCTTTCTTCGGGTGCATGAGTAGCTTACATTCTGACAATCAATATAATATGCAGGAAGTAGTGTATAATTGTGTTTTGAGTTGAAATTGTGGAACATGATTCCTTAAATTTATTTCTGTCCTAATGAGTTTCATGTTTTATTCGCAGCCCTTTTCCCTTTGTTTTTTTATATATTGGCGGACGTTCAAAGTATTGATGATATTGAGTTGTAGCTTATTGACTGTCCTCATTCATTAATTAACTCCTTTGTTCCATTGAAATTCCAAAACAAGTTTGAACTTTGGTGCAAAATATGGCCATATATTAGCAATTTTGTAGAATGTTAGTATCTTTTTGTTATTGGTAGTCTGTTCCTTCATGTCCTAAGAGGCAACCAAAAGGAGACCAAGATGTGGTAGATGGTTTTATCATCGACCAGGGCAGCTACTACTTACTGCACTTTACCATAACGCTTCAATTCCGTACCGGAAGTTTTCCTCTTAGAGTGCATTTGCTGGCACATTATATCGCAGTAGCGTATTGTCATTTAAGTGGCCCTTGGCTGGATACTTTAAAGCGCTGCTAACGGATCTGGTTAGAACAAACTTCTATAAAAAAGAATTGAATTTCAAGACCACTCAAATAAAGCTAAAAGGACGGTCCTATTCCTGACAGACTAAATTGTTATAGAGCTATTTTGACTGTTCGGTCTGTGATGCAGAACCCCAAAAACATTGCTATTCAACCGAGCAAAAGATAATTGACAGCGAAAAGTTATTTTATGATAAATCGCTTGCAAGAGGATTAAATTGATTTTTTTAGTGTTTTTGGTCGAAGCATTTTGGAATTTTTTTTTAATGCAACAATGCTTATTTTGATAACATTTATTTTTTGACAAGTTTTTTGTTTTATCGGTCTGGCTAATGTGGACGAACTACTCATCCTTTTTTATGTCTTTGTGTTTGCGGATTCTTATGCGTTGAATGCAAGGATACTGTAGCAAGGTTAAGAGTGACTAACTGGCCAAATTCTAAGTCGAAAACAAATTTATTTCTGTAACGTTTTGTCTGGCCAGAGTCAAACTTCTTGAAACAAGCTTTTTAAAAAATGTGAAAAATTCACAAGTAAAAAAAAGGAAATTTGGATATTCGCAGAAGGTTTGTTGACCCTGTGTGTCTGTCACAAGTTATAAGAAATTTAACTAAAAAAAAAGACTATTTGGTTTTCAAAGTAAGGCAAACTTAACTGACTGAGCCGTCATTAACGCAACAATGCGTCGTTGCTTCCTGATCGATAAATTCAGCGAGTTCATAGTTTTACTGCACCATATGTCAGGGTTGAAATTAAATATTTCAGCTTAAGGGGTTCACATTTATTTATATTGAGTATAAACGTACAATTTGATTCTTGATTCACCAAAAAAATCGACCAAACAAATCACTTTTACATTAAGTGTAATGCGAATTTAAAATGGCCAAATACTTGTGTAAAACACCAGTGTCCAATCAATATATTAAATTTGATTCTTGATTCAACAAACTATTTAATATCCCATTAAATTTTCTTGCTATTTCACAGCAGTATTGATGATTTTGAACCTTTTTCAATGGTTTAATTGCAACCAGACACTCAAAAGGAAAACATTTTAATCTTCCAGCAAGAGATGTATCATAAAGTATTGACGATTCACCGAATTTTCTTCAAATGGAATCATTTTCTTCAGGCGTCTGAGCAGCATAGTAGCTGGAATACTGCCTGTTAGATTTGAACCCTGGTGTATTCATATTAATACTGAAAGAATAATAATGAGTCCGAATAGTTGGAATTTTGTGAATAAAAAATCGTTTACTATCGATGGTTCAGCGTGTTTCTATACGTGGTGACTGCCTTTTTTTATTTATTTTTCTTAGCCGCTCCTTGGGAGTGGGTTATCCTGACCAAGGCTATGTACAAGCAACCATACATAGACTGACAGAGTTAATGTTGCTGTCTGGTTCGGCCTAGCCTGACCAAGTTGGTTGCTTGGTCGGTTACACCCTGAGTTGACTGACGGGTGTGGATTAGCGATCATTCCTCGAACGTGAGATCTTTAATCTGCAGTGTCAACATAATAATCACTAGGCCATTGCACCCAGTAACGCACACAGGAAATATGATAATTCAATTCTAAAGTTCACACCTACAAGGATAACGGGAAATTGTTGTGTTTTGACCACGTACTTATTAGTGTAATAATAAGTCCTTCTCATTGCAGCTTGCCAATTCACTAGTTCCAATTTTTTTTATCCTTGCATGGAGAGAGTAATAGTGGATTATAAGGATTCCATACTGGTCCACTCAGGAAATAAGCGAGAGAAAACCTTCAAATGAATATTTAAAAATGTCATCATCAGGGCTGCCCAAAATATCCGATGCGGGATATTCGAATCATAATCTATTCGATTCTGTTTTTGCAACAGTTCGAAACCAACAAAATGATAATTTTTTATTTCCCTTCAAAAGTGTGAATTTTGAACAGTCACTGAACAGTCACTCAATAGCAAAGAGTTAATACAAATATGGTACGAGGAATCTTGGGAACTGGAGCTCTATAGTAAAAAAATTTTTGGTAAATAATAAGCTGGCTTTGTTTATTTTATGACTTCTGCTTCGATTCAGGGAAATTAATTCAATCCTGAAACCAAAAGGTATTCGATTTTGGCCAATCCTAGCCCCCCAAGACTCTTTACGGGAGCCTTCAATGATTAAACATCATTTTCTTTTTTTTAGGACATGATCAACGAAGTTGATGCTGATGGAAATGGCACAATAGATTTCCCAGAGTTCCTCACAATGATGGCCAGAAAAATGAAGGACACAGACAGTGAGGAGGAGATCAGAGAAGCATTCAGGGTTTTTGATAAAGTGAGTCTTGTTGATAGTTTCTGTCTCTTGATGCTTAGAATCTGGTTTTTCTTTGAATGTTCGAAATGTTTATGTTATTTTCAGCAACTTATCTGTATAAAATTGTTTCAGAATCACTAATGATGCTATAAAATAGCAGCGTTGATGATTTTGAACCTTTTTTGTCCATTCAAAGATAATGATGAAGTGAATATTTCAGACACCCATATTTCACCCGAAACAAAATAGAGATTCGTCTCTCTGGACGATATATCCTTAGCCTGGTATCCTAGAATCGTGAAAATTATAACATTCCGTTTTCGATTATTTTTTATTTAATTCATTTTGCCTGGAATTATGATATATGCCAAATTTTACACTGTAAATCATGATTTCGCTGCAAAAGGGGCAAAACATGGTCAAAGATTGTAAAATAAGACATAAATCATAACTTTGTCGGCCAAATGTTAGCAGTTTCGTTAACTGAAATGTTAAAACGTTTTGTCGGCCAAATGTTAGCAGTTTCGTTAACTGAAATGTTAAAACGTTCTTAAAATATAGTGAATTCGAATGCTGTTAAAATCAAACTGTCGCTAGGACTTTTTAGGTTTTTCTTAAACGTCTACACAGGGCTTCGTATCGTGGTATTATCGATTTAATTTGCAATGAGACGAGCTAACGTATATATACACAAAATAAATTCATTCTCATAAAACCAGTTTGAAACCAAGTCGTGAATTATTGATGTGAAGTATTCTCCTTTTTTTTTTATTTGTTACTGAGTTCAAACAGGCCGGCCCGATTAAGAATGCGTATTTAAGAAAAACTAATTCAGAAATTTTATTTTGTCAAGCATCAACATTTTGAGGTTACACAACAGCAATTTTGAATTTTTGACTGATTTTTGAGAAGTGGGCGATGGTGAAACCAGGCCTACACCACACCATGGCTGTTCGGTCCCGTTCACGAAGTGCTGGTTCTGTACATTTTAGTCCCTTTCTGGCACTGCTTCTGGTCTTGCTCAGAGTGAATTTCAACAAAAAAAAAGACGCTTTATAGTCAAACTGTATGTCTTCTGGGTAAAATTTTTCGTAGGGAATTCCTTCGGTTGTTTGAAACCAGTTTTTCAAACACGTATAGCCAATTATATTGGAGAGGGACTCCTCTACAAATTGTAGCTGTACCAAGAACTGCACTCTCACGAGTAAAACATTAAAACTACACCGCCATCAGTTTGTTTGGTTAATAATACGTTACTCATCAACTTAACGATAATCCGGATTGAAGTACGTATTCAAGCATGTGCCACAGAAGGACTGTGTCTTGGTGACACGGTTCATCTGTGGCTCAAGCCTGATAATACACACTTTCCCTTTTGGAGCCTATTTGTCGCCAAGTCAGCGTCTGTCTGCCTGATTTTGATGAGTAAACATTTGGTCTCGCTTTATCTCAAGTCAATATATATTCAAAACGGAAAAAGTGAAAGTTGAACAGGAATTCGATGTGTTGAAATTTTGTGCAAACTTTACTAAAGCTGGAGTGCATTGGTTGTGTTTTGTACCGGCACCTTGTGAGGTATGCCCCAATTAAATAGGCAAATAATCAAATAAGGTTAATGCTATGAAATAGCAATGTTGAGGGTTTTGTATCTTTAAGAACTTACCTATAAGAAAAAATTCTCAAAGTATCTCATATTTTGTTAAGCATGTGCCATAGAATGCCAGCTTCGATGAGACATGGTCCATCTGTGGCTCATGCTTGACAAAGTAAATTTTTGATCGGTACACACCTTTTTGTATTCGGATCCGGATGAAGTGAACAAAGCTGTTTATTATTTCCTAAATTCCTTTCTTTTGAATAATTTAATTAAGTTTGGATTAAAAGCTCAAGATCCCATTCAGATGACAACAAAAAAACTTTTCATTGAGTGGGGGACGGGATCATATGAGACCTATACAAAGACATGATTGGTACCTCTGGTCTAGACTGGGTACTAATTGACAATTTTCAGTAACTTTTTGTTAAGAATTTCTTAAGGGAAATTAAATTGTCATTCAAAGTGGTGTGTGATAATATATTTTCGTTATTTTTCTGGTTGGCCGGAAGCGGTACCTAAAAGGAATCAGCTTAACAGCCACTTAATAGCAAAGAGTTATTACAAATATGGTACGAGCTTGGGCAGGAAATGTCCCATACGGAACTGGAGCTCTATAGTAAAATGCAGGGAGTGATATCTGCCCTGGGTGATAGTGAAACAATTTTTATTCCCCGCAACGAGAGTCTCGTTCGTATCATGTCAATCTCGACGAGTCTTAACTTGTTAATCCATGCTCATATCTCGAACCAGGGTTTAATAACTTGCACATTCTCAGTTAAACATATGATTGATGATAGTAGCTCTTAATAATCAGTTTTTTGTACCAAACATGTCTTGTCAAGCGTGAGCCATTTGATCGATCATGTCGCGTAAGCGCAATCCATCAATGGCTTATGCCAGACTGGCCAACTATCTGCTACTCAGACACTCAAAGAAAAAAGATCCGATCAAAAGAAAATTTCAATCAATGACTGCACTCTTGTGAAAATCATAGAATTTGATTCTAAAATATCAAGGCGGTTGCTGGGAAGCAGAGGTAGCTTGTGCTCAACCATGTGATTAGGTTATATGGTTTCTGTTGTACTCGCATGACGATTATAAAGTTTTACTTTGTGTGAATTTATTTTAAAAATTAGGAGTACTTTAGTGGAATGACATATTGTGATTAAGATTATTCATTAACCAAAAA
>OZ023150.1:12839299-12862308 GCA_963675895.2 Styela plicata | reverse complement strand
AAATGAATATTACTGCTTTTGAGATGATATCATTATGATGTCTGGATTTTCACTAGCCGATTTTGTAATACCGCGCTTCGTCGTAACCTACGACTGCTTGAAGTTATAGCGCAACCTGGTGGAAAAACAAATTATTAATTTTTAAACCCTTTTTAGCTCATCACAAACATTATATTATACAAGTAGTATAAATATTCACTCTGTTCACACGTTCACTTGTTCCTCCATATAAAAATGTTACCATTTCTCACGTTCTTGTTTATCTTCAACTGCTGCGCCCGAGCCTCATTGTGCTTGTTAAATTTTAATAAATACTCACCGGTACAAAACCACCGTGGTAAAATGACATGGTTATGACTACAAAAGCGTAAATATTTTTAAAGATTCAATAAACCAAACAAAGTTGAATTGCTGTGTAATCTGATAAAAGTTAAAAATATTTTTCTGTATTTTACCGCAAAAAAAATTATTTTTTTAATATTTTGTTCCCGCGACATGTTGACAACTGATTCGAATAATTTGTGCTTCAAATCTATTTGCACGGCCCTAGTTGTAACAAGGTAAAAAAATCTTTTGTAGCCTTCAAACTTCACAACCACTACGATGTAGTTAGATAATTCTCAAAACAAACAGGAAAATGCATTACTAGCCATCCAAACACTGTAGCACTGATGCAGTAAAATCGTTTTTCTTCGACAGTGATTATACTTTTCCAGATAATTCCCTTGGTGGCGCGATCCATAGGGTGAGTGAGTGACTCATACTTGGCAATACATGAGCGCGCACTATTTTTTACCCAATGATAAATTTTCGAGTTCCGACCATCCAAACCATCCCCAAGAAGTTCAAAAATTGCGTTGATAACCTAGAGCCTCTTATTTGATTACAAAACTAGTGCACACACATGTCTTCTCATATATGAGTCACTGGGCGATCACGCCACCGAGACCCGGTGTATATGTGGATCTTGCTCGACAAAATTACATTTATGATAGAGTACAGTAAATGACGTGTAATATAATATTTTGTTTCTTTGCGTATTTTTCAATTGTATTGAATCGTTATCACATTTATTGGTAGCAGTGCTCAAAATATTAAAACAATGCCAATTCGCTGTACACGCATTGAAAGACCTTTGTTAAAAACAGCAAGCAGCGTTCATTCATTTGCTCATAATCGGCTTCAGTTTGGGAATTCCCTACAATATTTTTGAAACTATCGTTAATTTCAGTCAAATTCATCACATTTGTATTTTTAGATTATTGTCACCCTTGACCGCGCGATCCATTTATGTCTCATTTATTAACAGAAGATCTTTCATTAGGTTGTTCTGACGGGGATGTTGGACTGGAAATTAACCATCGATTCGATTAGAAAAAGTTATCCGAATAAGATTCGAATTTCAAATGATCCGGTTTTGCCCAGCCTAACCCACATAACATGACTAAACTCATTTTAATAGAAAACTTCGGTTTATAGAATCATAGCCTTTGCCAGAGCATTGAACAGTAATGGAGTCATTTTCAAAATTGTATTGTTAGTATCCATCGTTAGAACGCTTGGAATTTTCGAACCAACTGAATACAAATTCAATAATGAAATTTTAAAAATACGTCACAAATGAAAAACTTTTAAAGAATAGATAATAGGTTCTAAGGTATTGAATAGAAAAGAAGGTGTTTTTCTCTGTTTTTCTCTGCTGCAGAGTTCGTCACTATAACAAAAGTGTGGTGAATTAATCGTTCTTTGACAGTAAGTTGTGGTAATGGTGAAATAAAAAATACATCTTATTTCCAGGCAACGCTGAACTGTTGATTAGTCTTGCTGCTCTAGGAGCGCGATCCATCTGCACCCCATACTTGGCTTAAATCCCATCTCTGAGGAAGTTTCGAATATTGAAAATATACAATTACTGCTAAATAAATGTTAATTTACTAAAATTTTGTCACGTGCGATTTCGGACTCATAAAACTATCACCCTGACACACCTCCTTTTTAGCAAAATATGTATTTTTTTAGACAGAAAAAGTCATATACATCTCATCTCACCAGTTTCTTATACCCCTTCATGTAGAATGGGTTTAAACCGAATCATTTGGAATTCGAATCTGATTTGGATAATTTGTTCGAATCGGATCGAATTACTAATTCCACGTAAATATCGAATTTTCATTTTTTATATTACAGATTGTCCTCATTGTGAGAATCAATTAATTTATAGTTTATGCTGTATATTTTCACATTCCATGTCTGAGAACAACAATTTTCTTATTTTAATGACAAAATTTAATTACTGATTGCGTTTTATCGTTAAAATAAAAATTCTAGTTTATTCTGCACGTTTTTATTTCTATGAACAATTCACAATTGATTCGAAAGACTTGCGCTTCAAATCGATTCGAATCACTAAATCGAATTGCCCAGCCTTACTCTTATGTCATAGTTGTGTAAAATTCTCAGCCAAGTTTGGTCCACCACGAGAAACGTAGCTAAGTCCAATACAACAACGATCTAGGCTATATATAACAATGTTCACTTCACTAGCTTGGGCTTGCACAATTGAAAAGCACAATACAATCAGAAATTTAATTTAGCCATCCATGTATCACAGATGGTCCGCGCTTACACAGCTCGAACCATCAGTGATCCATGTATAGCAATATATATAACGATAAAAAATTAGACTAATGGGATTGAGGAAGCGAGGTCAGAATATTGTATAACGACAGTTGAACAAGTTTAGTAAAATCAGTTTGAGTTGAGTGTCGCTGAGAATGTTACGCATCGGGAAACGAAAAAGAAACCAAGTATTAAAGATTATTTCATTTAAGAACCATTTCAGTAACTTTTTAAAATAGAATCAAATTCGGAAAGACTCGAATCAGAATAATATGATTCAAGATTCTATTTGAAAATCGACTTATCTGGAAGTGGCAATCCTGTAGTTACAGTTAGATCTAGATATATTGGTTCATCTGAGGACCATGCTTGGCAAAACAAATTTATCCAATTTGATTGAGTAATATACTTCAGTTTTCTACCAAAACACAACTTTTATTTAATGTTCTGGATATAGGGTATCAGTTTTAGAAACGAATAGTTTCGGATAAATAATACCCCAATAAAAATAAGTTTATACAAACACGTTTCTGAAGCGAGGTACTAATAGATCGCACCGCCAACTTGTCAGTGAGGGAAGGGGCTCTACCTTAAGACTGGCTATGCACAAACTGACTATATAAGTTTTGTGATAACGAAATACAAGTTTAAAGCATTGTTGGAACAAACACTATCGTTAATCTTTGAGGCTCTTGGGAATATAACCGGTGAGAGGGGTTGGTAACCACGTGTCACCAGGGATGCGGATTTGTCACAACTCATGCGTATTCTTGTGTCACCGGGGATACGCATTTATCACAATTCATGAGTATTCATATGTCACCGGGGATGCGGATTTGTCACAACTCATGCGTATTCTTGTGTCACCGGGGATACGCATTTATCACAATTCATGAGTATTCATATGTCACCGGGGATGCGGATTCGGCACAATTCATGAGTATTCCTATGTCATCGGGGATGCGGATTTGTCACAATTCATGAGTATTCCTATGTCACCGGGGATGCGGATTTTTCACAATTCATGAGTATTTCTAAGTCCCCAGGGATGCGGATTTGTCACAACTCCTGAGTATTCCTATGTAACCGGGGATGCGGATTTGTCACAACTCCTTAGTATTCCTAGGTCACCGGGATGCGGATTTGTCACAACTTCTAAGTATTCCTATGTCACCAGAGATGCGGATTTGTCACAACTCATGAGTATTGCATGTCATTGGGGATGTCGATTTGTCATTAGGGATGTACGGATACCACATTTCTGCCGATACCGATGCCATCGATACTCAACATTCCCGATACCGGCC
Source organism: Styela plicata (assembly GCA_963675895.2). Lineage (NCBI taxonomy): Eukaryota > Metazoa > Chordata > Ascidiacea > Stolidobranchia > Styelidae > Styela > Styela plicata. The sequence goes on along the minus strand of OZ023150.1, from coordinate 12,858,382 downwards.
AATACCAATACTCATCACTAATGCCTTCAAATATGCTTGAAGTACCGGCCGATACCAATACTAATGAATATTCCTATGTCACCGGGGATGCGGATTTGTCACAACTCATGAATATTCCTATGTCACCGGGGATGCGGATTTATCACAACTCATGAGTATTCCTATGTCACCATGCATGCGGATTCGTCACAACTCATGAGTATTCATATGTCCCCATGAATGCGGATTTGTCACAACTCATGAGTATTTTTTGTCATGCGCATCCTGGTGACATAGGATAATTATAAGTTGTGGGAATTTCGCACCGCTGGCAACATAGCAATCGCCATGAGTATTGTAACCTTGAGACAAATATAGCACACGTGAGTCAAATATAAAAATATATACTTCATTTGTCAAGTAATGAAAAATATCGCAAATCATTGTCATAAATTTTGTTCATAAGTGAATTTTGGGTAGTTTCGTGTGTTAGATTTAGAAGTAATGTGTTATAACTGATGAGTGAAACTTGAAAGAGCATTTTAAGAAACACAACATGGACATCTAAGTCTATGGTTTTGGTTCAACTTGATTAACAACAACTTTTGTGATGACCTAGCAAAATTAGCATTATTAAAAATACGTATCGATTTTAGTTTATGTTTTTTCTTAATATTGAATTTTGCAAAACTTCAATTTGCCAATAATAATAGTGTTATAAAAATAATTAATAGAGCATAGTGAAATAGGCCCTTTAAATTTGCAAAATAACATTTCAATGTAGCGCAATCTGCCACATTTTATTTAAATGCCAATGGTAACGAGATTGTTGGGCCACTATTTTCTATTTCGCTGTGAAGTTGAGCCGTATCAGTTATTTTGAGTACCGGCAGTATCTGTTTCAACTCATTTGAAGTATCGGTATTGACCGGAAATGGCAATTTTGATTATCGGCAGTATCGGTATCAGCCCAATTTAAATAATCTTTGTCGGTCGGTATGGGAAATATAGAGTATAGGCGGTATCGGAACCGGCTCGTTTTAAAGTATCGGCATTGGTCGGTATCGTCCGGTATTGGGTAATTTGATCATCGGCATTATCAGTATCGGCTCATTTTCAAATTTTGGTATCGGCGAAAAAATGATATCGGTGCATCCTTAGTGACAAATCGGCCCCCAATAGCTTGCAATACTCATGAGTTTCGGTAAATCCGCTTTCCCGGTGACGCATAAATACTCATGAGCGTGTGAGGTTGCCAACCCTATCGAGCAAACCCGAAATCATTTGGCTGGTTCCTATTTTGTAAAGTTGTGAAAACCACGTACTAAGTCCATGACTTGGAAAGTGTGGGCGAATTGAACAACGATTAACAGCGAATGTTCAATGGTTCAATGCTTTGTAACGGTAATGTTATTAGTTTGCAATCATTAATGACGAGGGCAAAAAAGTTGTACATAATCACCAAAGCTCTTGAAACAATTGGAAAACAGCATATCGAAGGTGTTTTCAATGCATGCTTTTTACTTCGTTACAACTAAATTAGAATTTATGTATAGGCCACATATACCTCGTGGGAGACTAATTATTAATAACAATAGTCAGCTATATTCGAAAATACATCCAGAAAGAATAATATGCCATATATGTTAGAATAAAAAGCTAAAATAGTTTGTCGGAAACATTTTCTATGAACAATCGATGGTCCTATTTCTTCATATTGTTCTTTTGAAATCCACATTTCTTGGAAGAACGAAAGAGAAGCAAGAACTGATCCTCCGATCCAGACAGAATGTTTTCTCTGTGGAGGAGCGATGATCTTGATTCTCATGGAGCTCGGTGCAAGAGCAATGATTTCTTTCCTTATTCTTTCAACAATTCCAGAATACAATGTATTTCACCGGATAAAACAATGTTGGAATATAAATCTTTACGAATATCAATGTCACACTTATAATGGACTTGTATATTTCATCGTGAACACCGGACATTTCCATTCCTAAAATGAACAGAAAAATAGGTTCTCACTCTAAAAGTTCTATTTGTATCATCGATATTTTAAAATGTCGAGTGCCACAGAAGGAAAGCTATGTGATCTATCACTGTCTAAGGATTGTGAGCACTAAATTCATAATACCGGTATTTGAGCGATCAGAGCTTTAATTTGATATCACACATATTTCAAAATTTCCCACCAACATGATGAAAGATTGAACATTTATTATTATTAAAGCAATTCAATAATGTTTGAAAATAAATCAACTTTGAAACGATTACAATTAAAATGTCCCGATTCTATAAAACCAGATATTCTCTACAATAAAATATTAAAACATATAAAAATTTGCTTCCAAAACAAATGTAGTTTTTATTGTGGTTACACTCATTGTAATGAATTAATTAAAAATTTACTTACCGATTAACGAAGGCCGAAAAATTGCTTCGGCGCATCTGAATCTTTCATCTCTGATATTTATTTTTTGTCCGTCAGGAAGTTCGTAGCTTCTTTCTTTAGAAGAGAAACGACATTTAGTTCTTGATCGAAGTCGAGTGCAATGTAGGAAAGTTTCTCTTTGATTTCCCTAACAATTTCACGTTCAGCGCTTGTAGTGAATGAATATCCTCTCTCGCTGGAAAATCTTAATCAGATATCCGGTGATATCACGACCACCAAGTTAATTCGACTGATGGCGTGAGGCAGAGCATAACCTTCATATATTGGCACAATGTGTGATACTCCATCTCTAGAATCCATCACGATGCCAGTTTCTTTTGCCCGTCGAATACAATGCTAAAACGGCTTGAATTGCAACATACATTGCTGGAATCTCGAAACTTTCAAACATGACTTGTGTCATTTTCTCCCTATTGTACCTAGGGTTGAATGGAGCTTCAGTAATAAAAACAGAATATTCTTCTGGCTCTACTTGAAGTTGGTTGCAAAACATATGATGCCAGATTTTTTCCATGTTATCCCAGTTGTTGATTATCCCATGTTTGATAGGATATTCAAGTGCCCAAACTCCTCTTTTTCTCTCAGCCTCCATCACCAACATAGAAGTCTTTCTATCCAATTCCATGCATAATACTGCAAAATTTGGGTTTTCCAATAATGGAAGGAAATACTGTCCTTGGTGCCACATCTCCAGCAAAGCCACATATGATAGATCCAAAAACATTATCACATATGATCGCATTTTTGTATTCATCATTCATTGGCAATTGAACCTAGTAACAAGTCAACATAAAATAAACTTTATACACCAATTAGCATAAGTCACAGACGGACCACGCCATAGCTGCGCAATCCATCAGTGACTCATACCTCACAAAACATGTTTGAATAAAAAATTTTCCGACTAGGTTAATAACAAATAGTGAAACCTGTAAACAATTAAATAGACTAATATTTAATACTTCGTCCTACTGATGATGATTTCTGGTGATCGAAGTTTTTAAATCTTGCATATCAAATGAACCAAGCAGTCCACATCACATAAGCCTTGTCATAAATAATATCCATTCTCGAATTCTACCTGCTGAACGTTCTTGACTTTACCACTCGGACAAGTTTCACATGATATTGTTTTCATCAGCATCCAAACGCATGTCGGTGTAACTCCCAATAGTTGAAGCTGTGGTTTTCGCATTTTTTACCTAAAATTTCGAATATAAAGCTTTAAATAAGTTGATTGTATATTTTGAATCACAAATGGCTCGATCTTTGTATTATTATGCTGCTAAGAATTAATAGTTTGTATCAAGAAAACAATAATTTGGGTAAATATTCTAGCTGTATTCTGATTCAAAATATTCTAAAAGCAAATGCTAATTAGACTAATTGTCTGGTTACAATTTTTTCAAGTAATTTTTTTAAAAATGTAAGAGTAGTTAATAATCATTTTTCCATAAATTCCTTTCTTGCACAAAAAACATTCATAAATTTTTCGAATACTGGAATAGTTTCAATATTACTTCTTCCCGAGTTCGTTTGAATTCTTCGAGTAAGGACGTTTGTTGTTTTATTTGGCGTATTCCAATGCCAGAATCATCTAATGGTGGAGATATTTGAATAAAATCAATCGACGAGGTTAAAGGTGCAGATTTCGGTCTTTGCCCTGGTGCCTTGTATTAAGAAAATGAATATAAAGTGAAGGAGATTAAATATTTCTTGTTTTACTTGACATGCAATGATGATGATGAATGATGGCGGTGAACAACGACTAATTAGTTTGATTGCTTTTTTTCTTATATTCAATAGTTATTCAAAATATGAGAATGATTTGTTTTGTTGTTTTCAAAATATACTTTTATATATTGCTATATTATTTATATATGCTATAATAAAATTAAACTTACATTAGTTGGTTTGGCATTGACGATTTCATTTATTTCCTCATTTGTTTCTTGATCAAGAGGCATGTGGATATGAGTTTTCGCTTTCTTCGACCAAAAAGAAAACAAATGTAATGGTAGATAATTACTCCTTAGTCCAGGGCAGATACTGCTCACTACACTCTATTATGGTCAGCTAAGTTCAGCCTGGAAGGCAAGTTCTCGTTAGTTAGTTCCTCTCGACCGTTTTTTAGAGTGAAAAACTGCGTTTTGAGTGTTGAAAATACCAGCAATCAGCGATGTGACTGATTTATAAAATGTGTCGTCATACGTATAAAAAGAAATTAGTAGCAGAGGAAAAATTTGTGAATATTTATGGACTTTTCTTAATAATATATGTGTTTCTATATTACCTGTTCCCGAGATTCTTTGAATTCTTCATACGTTGGCATTTTCTGTTCAATTTCCCGGATTCCAATGCAGGAATCATCAAGTGGTGAAGGTATTTTAAATGACTCAACTATTGATGTGGATACTGGTGCCAATTTCGGTCGTTGGAATGTTGCCTTAATCTAAGAAACGGATATTGCGTTAAAACAAAATAAAATGAATTTTGATGCTATTGTATCAGTTCTCAAACCATCGCATTTTATCGTTTCATTCGAGAAAATAAAATCCGAAAGAACAGATCGAGCGAACAATTTACAACAACTAGTTAATCGGACTGTTGAAATATTCAGTTCTTATATTTTTAATATTTATATATTATATGATATTCGAGATAAATAAATAGTTCAAATAGTCATATTCTTAGTAGGATAAAATAAAAAAGTCACTCTAAATTAATGTTTAATTAATTAATATTTTTGAGTTATTAAACAAACCGTCAAAAAATACTGGGACTAAATAAAAATAATATTATATTTGAGATTTGAAATTCGACTCGAAATTATCGGTTAAAATTTTGGAAAATTTTAACATGACATAAGCAATGATTTTAATAAGAATTCATCCATATTAATTTATATATCCGCCCATCGCTATTTATAATGAACTGGTGGAATGGATGTTATTACTCACATTATTTTCTATTGAAATATATAAACTTACTGGGGTTGGTTGAACTTTGAAAATTTCTTTTAGTTCGTCATTTTCTTCATCGAGAGATATGTCAGTAACATTTTTTAGTTTCGGCAACTAAAAAAAAACACGAGTTGTAGACACTTAGACAAGTTTCTCAATGAACGAAAGACAATTCTATACTAATCAAATGACTTTAACATAAATGTATTTAAATAAAATGAGTTTATCTAAAGGGGGCTATAACTTGGAGATTTACCGTGTGAGTATCATACCTGGTCAGTGTTCCATGCTGTAGCTAGGATAATGTATTAAAAACCATATTTGTTAATATTAGAATAAAAGGTTACCTGTTCCAGATATTTTTTGTAATCTTTGAAAGTGATCAGTTCTTGATCCACTTGTCGTTTTCCGATCCCAGTATCATCGGAGAGGATGAACTTTCAGTGATTCCACAATCGATGATATTGTTGGAGCGGAATTGGATCGTTTCCGGTACGATGTCTTGATCATAAGAAAATAGAAACAACAGTCAGTAGTCACATAGTGGCAAACTGAGATAGATAAAAGTTTTGAAACTTGAGGATATGAAGTATGATTCGATGAAACAACTTTAACTGGGTAGTTTTATATTTATTTATTTAACGTAGTTACAAAATAGTTTAATTATACAAAATCGGGATTTATTAATGTTTATATTTAACGTCGTGGGGAAGTTATTTTTATCTATAATATCAATTTCGCTCGTGTTTAATTTACTAGATTATTTTTCAGGATAGAAAAAGTTTTTTTAATCCAATTGCTGATGTACAATGAACATAAATTGTATTAGTTGAATATGTACATAGTACGAATAAGACTTAACAAAGGGAATTATATAAATACATTGGTGCTCTGAATGGAACTATACACTTATTGCAGACAGAACTAGGGTGAATAAAAAAAAATTAAAACACGCAATGTAAGGAAGGAGAGAGCTAGCCATAACCTCCTTTATGGGCAACTTCATATCAAAACTGCTTCTGTTTTCCGGACTTTTGGATTCTTTTTTATCTTATCACATAAGTTCAGTGATGATGGATCGAATTCATTTTCATCAGTTTTTTGTCTACTGACGCAGAACAATGCCGTCTGAATAAAATTAAAATTAACTTAAAAATCAATACCAGGATAGCAGAGACCTCGATAAAACCATATAATATTCGTAAAATACCGATGTATAAAAAGATGTAATGCGTTTCTTTAAGCTTAAATTTAGACAAAATAAATATAACACATACCCAAAAATATTTGACGCGCGAACGAAATAAGTCTCTGAAACTTCGTTGGTCGTTTCTGAAAGAAGTAAAATATTGCTATAAGTTGGTACGCCTATCATAGTAAAATAGAAATTTTGCAACCATGTTGAATTAGGATCCTAATTTAATAATTTTGAAATTAACAAAACATTAACTTTTACCTTAAAATAAAATTAAATTACATGAAAAATTTGACAGAAGATTGGAATTGACTAAACAATCAACAATTAAATGAGTGCACTACCTACATTTTAATTTTCGTAAGAATTTTTTTTCATTTACCAGTATTTATGAGAGCAATATCCATCAGTAGATCAAATTATGTCGTGGGAGTGATCGTTTAAATTAAGTCTTACAGATCTCTAATCCTCTGAACGACTATTACGACACGCAAGAAATCTTCGACAACTAAAATATCGAAATACTTTATGAAAATACATAATGTCAAACCATTTCTCCTTCCCCTGGCTTCTGGGTATCATCTTCTAGACAATATTTTTTTTTCTTCTCCTCCTTCGTCTTCCTCCTCCTCGACCCATAGTTAAGTAAATGTCATCAATTGTAAGAAATTCTTCATTAGTGAGAAATCAAAAACGCATTCGAATGCTCGCATGATATCTCAGAATGTTTGATTTTCTCGAATATTTTTATATTTTGTTAGTTTTTGTGTTTGTGACGTAATAATACGCAAATTGGTATTTTCCGTCATTCAAAAATGTTTTGTCCAAAGAAGACATTTTTTCATATCGTAACATCGGAATCAGCGAAGCAGGTTGACGCAAAAAATTATGGGAGGAGTATTTCTTTAATTGTGACGCCATAGAAGCATAATCACATTGACAATTGTAAAACTTCCAGTTTATGAACGTTGCCAACAGTGGCGCATCTGTAGAATCTTTTACGTGGATAGGTGGTAGCATTGGAAAGATCTCTGCATGCAGTAGCGTATTCAGAATCTTGAAGAAGGCGAGGACAAATTATGACAACAGACTGGCTTCCGCGGGCAAAAAATCCCAGATACCGAAAAGGAATATGAATGAAGCGTTATTCGCTGTAACACAATAACGTTATAGTTAATTAAGATTGTGAGATATTGGAACAGAGCTCTAGTGGCACTTTTAAAACTGAGGTCGCAATTATATTTCGGGCTTTCACAAGTTTATTTGGCATTTACTGGATCACTAATTTTCAGTAAGCTCACTGACATTCTTGGTATCTTCATTTTATTTTTTTTCTTTTTTTTTTCAGTATTTGCAGTAAATATTTTGTCAAGTAATGATAGACTGGGAGATATTCAATAAGGAATTATACTTTTTTAAGCAAATTGACCGCGTCACGACGTGATCCATCAGTGTCCCATGTTCACCAAATGCTTGTTTATTGAATCTTTCTTACTAGATAGGAACAAAAAATAGCAAAACTACACTGTAATAAAAAAATACAAAAACCACTGGTCTTTGACAGTAATTTTACATGGCGGTATTGAAAAAAAATCATAATTGACTTTTTTGGCCAGATATATGGGTTCCCGCGAAGGTGCGTTCTATTCAAACGGAATTAGCGATTCAATTCGATTTGAAAAAAATTATCCGAATTTGATTCGAATTCCATATTAATTCGGTTTTAGCCCGGCCCTATCTGATACATAATGTGGAAAACATGAGTGATTTCAATTATATTTAGCGCAGAGCCATTTATTCAAAATTATTTTATTATAAATCCAAGCAAACTCTAAGATGTTTAGTCAGTAACTTGTAATGATGATTGTATCCGTTCATAACTTTATTGAATCAAATATTTTCATCCCCAGCAAAATGAGCAGAAAAGTCTATGTCATCATCAATTAATGCTTTGACTAGTATTGGGGAATTCTAGAAAATGAAATAGTTGATATGAGGAATGCAACTTTTGCAAAATAATTTTCCGACAATAGAATTTTTGAAATCGATTTCCCTTCTATCATGTTGTCATCACAAAAAGAAGGCGAATGTTAGCGATTACATCGAAAAAAAGAGTAAGAGTACAATAAGAGGAACAATATTCCTTCATTTTTCAAATATTACAATTTTTCTCCCATATGTCTTTTTTTTTTCCTATACACTTTTCTATATAACGCAAGCACCTTCTTATCGGCGAAATTTTTCTGATCGTCCTGATTCGTGGGTTAACTGGTGTCAGAACTGCAGTAATGACGCATGTACGGCACGTTTTGACAAGAAAAGAGTCAGCCACGTCCTCCGACGTCGACGTCCGCCGGCACTCTGTTCAGCCTACTCCAGAGTTGAGTTGAGTTTTGTTGGTGTCTTCATCAACTGTATTTGCCGGGAATTGAACTCGCTAACTCAAACATGATATGACAATATTAGTAATACCACTTTACAAAAATTTTAGGTTACAGATTGTTGTACCAGTGATTTCTAGTCATTAAGCAAGACGTAAGTACCCACTGTTAATGATTAACCATCCAATTTATTCTGCCTAGCATGAACCACAGATGAACCGCGTCACTTTGACTCGATCCATCAGTGGACCAAGCTTGGTAATACAAATTTTGAGTAATTCCACTAAGTCTGTGCTTTTAAATATTTGTGATAACATTGCCTTTTATCTCACATTATCTGTGTACATTGGGTGCAATTCAAAACTTCTACACTGTAATATCGCTACTAAAGGTGCAAAGTACATGGGTCAGATGAATACAGCAAAAGCTGATGCAAACTCTGAAGATATCAGGTGTATTGGTATAAAAAATAGGCAGAGACAGATTATGATTGGCAAATACTATAGATAGTCTTGAAGCAATACCAGTACTATGAGGATATTCCTCTGCGATACAGATTCATATACACGTGGCATGATTCCTTGGAGGCAAAGCCCAAAAGACACGATTGTTCCAGATCTAAGTTTTGTGCACTCATATTTTTGTTAAGTTTGAGTCACTGACGGATCGCTCCGGTAAAGAGCGTTCCTTCTGTTTCTCATTCTTGAAAAAATAAAATTTCTTAATTTAGTTAGAGACAAACCACAGAGCAAGTGCGATTTGTATAAAGAACTTTTCAATAAAATTTTGTGTTATTTTTATCTCCAATGATCTAATTCGCCATACCAAAAATTTTTCTTCATTAAGGAATCATCACTTGAATAATAACTTGTAATAAGAAAACAGAAGTGTGGTGCTTTTCTTGCCGCGGGCCGAGTACAGGGGTACAGAAAATTAGCAGTAATTGCATATTTTCACAACCGAAAACAGCGTTGTTAAAGAGATGCAGGCTAAGCATGAAGTGCTGAAGAACCGCGCTTTGAGCACAAGGCTGGTAGTACGGTACGGAACGAAGTTCGGTACGGTAGATCGAGTTTTCCGGTATGGTAGTTCGGTACCATTAATTTTTTCAATTTTCGTACTTGGTACGGTACTGTACCGTACCGTACTCTTTTTCGAACTCTATACTTTACTATATAATTGATATACTATACTTTTGTCGTAGTGTATTAGTAGTGAAAAATGACTCAGGAGTGCCCTACGTTGCAAATTAAAGATGGAAAATAAAAGGTTTCACAAGCAAGCCGAAGATCCGTCAGCTGTTCCTGTTAACAATTATTTAAACATTCCTTTCGGAAAACCACCACAGGAAGTAGAAGATTTCTAGCTCCGGAAAAGTAAGAGGTTGATTATATTTTGCCCTATTTTAATGTAGTTAAATCGAAATCGATACTGTATCCTGCTCGTTTTTAACTCTAAGAGACGTTTTGTACAAATCCCTGACCTTTTTTGGAGCGGCTACTGTATCTAATCATATTATTTAATACTATTTAATAGTGAGAAGGCCAAGTTTGTGTGTCTGTCGATTATGAACGCCTACCTTTCTATCTGTCCTTCATTCTATGCAGCCCATAATTATGTAAAGCAGGAGATACGAACCCCAAACAAAAACTCGCGGAAAGAAATGAAATTATTTAACTTAGAGACAAAATACAACCAAATTGTTTTCGAAATTTATTGAGATGAAGCCTTAATTAGAAGAACATTGTTCTCATAATGTTTTTTATATCATTCGTAGTGATTTTGTGAAACGTCGATTCACCTGCATTTCTTGGTGTATATGTAAAATGTAATTCCTATTTTTCGCATTCACTGTTGATTAAGAAAATTCCTACGCTCATATTTTTACGGCCACTCATTGAAGTGGATCATAATGATCTCCTCACCAGTGGTCACTTATTAGCCAATTGAGTAACTGTTGTCGTCAAGATATGATCTTTCCGTTCGACCGAACCTACCTTATTACAACTTGCAGTGTGGGCATGGATTGACAAGCCTCATCTGCCGGGACTCAAACCCGAGATATTAGACATGCAATATCAAGATGCTAACCACTAGGCCATCGCGCCCGACAAAAGGAAATAACTATTACTTGACACATTTACAGGGCTGAACCATGGGAAGGAGTATTAGACGGCACTAAGCCCCAACCACCACCCTCTCAGGATAATGAAATGGGGCACGTGTACGCCGAATATCTCCCAATGAAAGACACACTAGGAGCCCCTACAGAACGACAGTCCGAAGATTGTTTGAGATTGAATGTTTTTACTCCATCTGTAGAGAAAACATCGAAATGGCGGTAAAATGTTTTTATCAAACGAAGCTGTTCTAGTGGTTTGATGCTTGCTCCGTCACTACCCAATCCAAAATTTTATTCTGTCTCGTCTCATCAATGAGATCTATCAGTGAAATGCTACCAAACGAAAATCAAACTTTTTTGTTATAGCCACTTCTTGGAGTTGGTCACCCCTGTCCAAGGCCTGTACAAACGGCCATTTATAGACGGACAAGGTTAGAATTCCTGGAAAGATATGATTTTTTTCCTGGTTGCCTAATCCTTCCCAAGTTATTACACCCTGGGGTTGTGTGGTGGGCATGGAATAACGAGCCGGACTCGCCGGGACTCGAACCCGATAATTTTTTATTAGGTAGGATTGTCCCATTTAAATACATTTATTATAAAATCAAAAGGCAAAGCATTTCGCAACAAATCTTTCCGACTCAATCACGAAAATTGATAACAAAATTCACAAATTAATTCCTTTCCGAACATAAATCTTTTTTTAAAGAATGTGCCACTGATTGGCACATTAGCTGGTCAGTGCTTGGGCAGGGCAAAATATAAATTCTGATTTGTATGTAGATTATCAGTATGTGCAATGTTTCAAATGTGTAATCTGTACGAGTTGTACCCAAATGTTGAGTTTGCGATAGCTGACTTTCGAATTAAAGAAACGAGTATTCAAATCGATCGAATCGGACATTCGATTTTCATTTATTTTCATTTAATATATGGGCGATCCAGGGTCTTATTGTGGTCAATTGTCACTTGAACGAGTGACTATAAATTCTGACATCATGAGTTTTCGAATTCGTCTCAGCTATTTCCGTGTGAAAAAATATAACGTATGTGAAGCTGATAAACTTGGTGATCAAACTATTGCGGGCATTTTCTACGTTGTTTTGAAGCTCTTCGTAGGCATGTCACCCGCGATTTTTCAGTCGACGAGAAACGAATAGCACACCCCTCCCCTCAGCACGCTATCTACATGCCGCCTATAAAACATTCTTTGAGCGAACTTATTTTGGAATATTCTCTGTTTATAGATAATGGTCTGGATAGTCGGTGGTGGATACATGCGAGGTATGGCAGGAATTTATGATGGTGTTGCTCTATCAGGAATGAATAATGTGGTCGTTGTATCACCAAACTATAGAGCTAATGCTTTAGGATTTCTATCGCTTGGAAAAGACTCGAAATGTCCTGGTAACAACGCTTTAAAGGATATCATACTTGCTTTGGAGTAAGTAAATTATATATGTGTGAATAACTAAAGGTTTGATTTTGTCAAGCTTAAGTCGCATAAGTGACCTATGCTAAACAAAGAAGCCTAGGCAATATTTTACTAGTTTGCTGTACAGCGCCGATTTTGATGTGCAGCGGTGTACGAATTTGTCAAATCCTAGAGAACACAAGACAATATATATCAAACAATTCGAAGCAAAACCACCGGGCCGAACACGCGCCAAAAATACCGTTTTTTTGAAAATAAACTCTTTTGTAGCACAAAGATTAAAATTCTTTTCTACTTCAAAGATATTTCCGTATCGAATCCTGATACTGTTGGATTACTATCCTCTTTTGACAAAACTTGGATGGGACATTTAGTTCTGCATTGATTGTATTTCACGTCGAGTGCAGTACCTGGTTCTACATTTGGTAATAGCTCTTTATCATGCGATTACGTCGATTAGTCGCTAGTCAATTCCTTTTGTGTACTTCTTCTGACCTTGCCTTTTCATGAAAAAAATATGCAAATATCTCACAGATGGGTTCGTGATAACATTGAATCATTCGGAGGCGATCCGAGCAACGTCACGATATTTGGGGAGAGTGCGGGAGGAGCTATGACGGAATTATTGATGATGTCACCACTGTCACGTGACCTTTTCCACAAAGCAATATCATTGAGCGGATCACCATTAGCACCAAGTATAGTGAATTTGTTATGAACATAATTTTTTTCAGTTGCTTTCAATTGCTCGCGATGTTCAAAACAGAAAGTCACTACCTCGCCAGAAAATTTTTGAGTTTGTGAGTGTGAGCAAGTGATGGACCGAGCCACCGAGGCGCGATCTATCAGTGGCTTAAGGTTGACAAAATTTGTGAGGCGCGATGGCCTAGTGGTTAAACATGTTGGTATCGCAGGTTGAAGATCTCGGGTTCAAGCACCGAGTCCGGCTCGCTTATGCGTGTCCACCACTCAACCAGGGTGTAATAACTTGGGTAGGCTAAGCCGAACAGGAAAAGATGATATCTTTCTAGTAGTTGTAACCTTGTCGGTCTAGAAGTGGCCGCTGTTACGGGGCTTGGACAGGGTGATCCACTCTAAGACGTGGCTATAAGAAAAAATGAAAATTTGTAATTGGATAGACTATCCATTAAACGGAATAAACAATTTTCTCTGAAGACATCGTTATTCTGCAGTCAAAATAACAAAAAATATAATCATACCGCCAGCCGCAGTTCTTGAAAATTTTAGTAAATTGCATGATATATACACATGGCATATATGAATGGGTCATTGTCGCGGACGAGATCACTGTTGTGACTTGGTGTACAAAATATATGTGCTATCAATCAATTTCAATTTATTAGTCTTATTAGTGGATTTAAAATCTTCCTGATATCATGATATCAATTATATTTTATTATATTGTATTCAATAAAGATTGGAATTATGTTATTACAAAATTCCATTAACATTGATCAAAATTACTATAGTGAAATCACATTCCACATAGGTTTTCATTGTTTTTTCCACTGAAATACAAACATACATATATCATCATTTGATCGGTTACGTCAAACTATTCTCCTGCTATAATTATAACTTCAGCCGCAGTTCAAATCATGGCATATATATATATGGGCCATTGTCGCGGACGAGCTCACTGTTGTGACTTGGTATATACCAAGTATATACCAAGTCACAACAGTGATCTCACCCGCTGCAATAACCCATCCTTACCCGTGAGTCGTGACCAAGATACAGCGACTACCGAGACAATATTATTTACCTACTGAATTGTGGCCAAGATCAGCGACTACTGAGACAGTAATATTTACCTACTGAACTGTGGCCAAGATCAGCGACTACTGAGACAGTAATATTTACCGTCACCGTTGAGTGACAATACCGCTTCTCCCATTAATAAAACATCGATAGATATGCAGTATTGTTTGTGGCTTGATCTCGATTCAAAGTCTACATTATGGCTTAATTTAGGTATTATATCTCTCCCTATCTCTCAATATATGTTATTAGCTTTTATAATGCCAAGGGCGCGGGAAGGGCATCCAAATATAAAGTGTCAATTAATGATAATATGGTGACGGGTGAAAGTTAACAACAAGAACGACATAACGCCTTTCGCAGTAAACTTGTTTGAGAGTCGTTAAAAAATAATATCTTTTTCATTCTAGCAATATTTGGAGGAGGTGAAGCTGCGAAAGGGGCATTGTTGAAAGCTCTCAATATCACTGACACAGAACCTGATGTTATTCTTGCAAAGCTTCAGGCAACACCTTTAGATACTTTGACTAAAATACAGAAAGATTTTTATGTTAGTAATTGTATTGTTATACCATCAATGTTTGATTTTCTTTATACTTCAACCATTTAAACTGTTTCAACCATACCCTCAGTTTTACCTATTCTTCTTTTTTTATGTTAATAGCATCTGATACCATTTAGAAATGCGGCAATTTTGAAGCCCGCACCTGTAGGGCTGACCCCCTCCTCCCCAATTACTCTTAATTATTTTTTGTTCATATAAGGTATTTTGTCCTACCCTTCATCCTCTTTTACTTTTTTAAACAGCGGAAGGGTCGAAATATTTTTCTGAACCTATAGGGGGAGGGGGCATGAAACAAACAACCGCGGTTGGACCTGCTTTGTAGTGACGATGTAGTGTATCTATCATTGTGTCAGATATCCGCAAATTACCTGGACGACCAAGCATCGAACTATTGACCCCGACCAACGATCTCACTTAAACCAACTGAATCAGCAAGCCGGACTTTTATTTTTATTTTTATATTTATATAATTTATATTTACATTTTTATATATATTTTACCTTCATAAATACAATTAACACTTCAACAATTTCAGGGCCCTTACACGTTCCAACCAATCGTAGATGGGCACGTCATCACTGACACTCCCGAGAACAATACGAAGACAGGACAACGTCACAAAATCCCATTCCTGACTGGTGTTTGTAACTCTGAGTGCGCGCGGGGATTTTAGCTCTGGTTCTACCTCCGAACTACTTGAATGGAAGCAGCAAAGACGAAGTCAGAGCTGTTTTCGAAGGAGCACTTAAGTTACAACATCCTGTAAGCATAATATTCATACAACGCTGCCTACCCAAGTTATTACACACTGGGTTGAGTGATGGGCATGGAATAACGAGCCTGACCCGCCAGGATTTCGTACCCGTGATCTTCAACTTGCGATGCCAACATTTTGATTTTATAACTTTATATTTCATCTTATCTTTTCTCTCAGAAACACAGACTGCGGGAAAGTAGTTGAGCAATTGATGTCAGCATACTCGAGTGATATGGAAGAAGAAGATAAATATAAATTCAGTAAAATATACGCAGGAATGGGTGGAGATTCGATATTTGTTGTTCCCGCAATTATGTCTGCAACTTCTCATTCAGGTTTGTTAGAAAATTTTTGTTGAAATATTTCTCAGCAAGATCTGAATTACAACCCAAAAGTGATAAACGAACCACAAATAGAAATAGAATATAGAAATAGCTACGCGAAATGTGAAACCAGATGCATCCTACGTCATACGTGGAAAACAATCCATGCAGAAGTTTACCGTTACAATAGAGTGCTGTGAATGCTAAACCATTCAGCGTTAAGAGCATGTTTGATCCTTATAAGTCGCCCTCTCAGAAACCACAGCTAACAGGTCTGGAGATAAGATATTTTGAAGTCCTGCGCATACAAAGTGGATAAATTGGTGATGGCAATCTGTTTATTTCTCACACTAGGTAAAGTAGAACAAATTTGTCACAAAACTGGGTGAAGTATTTCTAGGTAACCTAGTTTCACTTCCAAAACGATGTAGATTAAAACCTATGTGAATTGTCGTTTTGCTGCCGTTGAGGCATTTTTGATACATTCGAAATAGTTTATTCCGAAAGCTTTTTTACAATGAAAATTTGATTTAACCCAGTTGTTTTTCAACCACGTACATAGTTGTGAAATAGGTAAACTTACGTAGTCAATTTTCTGGGTAAAATTTCAAACAGCAAACTTGGTAAAAGTTAAACTAGGAAATTTGTTTCTTTTTTCAAACTAATCTTAAGTAATTTGAAAATAAACTCGGTAAACGAAGTATGCTAGGCACTAATGCATATAATTGTCGACACTAGTATCAATGATTTGAAACTATATCTTCTTCAAAGAACAAAAAGAATCGAGTATGAAGTATTCAAAACACATATAATATTGAAAAAAAAAACTTTTCTTACCATCGATCCAACCCAACAAATGGCTCGGCTGAATATTAATGAGATTAGGAGTTTTGATAAGCACATGAAAATCCAATGCAGAAAGACTTTTTTAATTATTTAACTTCGATTCCTAGGTGACTCATGATCACCGAAATATTTTTCTGTTTTCAGCAATGCAGTGTCCAACCTTCTTCTACTACATGACTCGACCAATCGAGTTCAATCACTCTGAATCAAATGGACCTGGAATCAAAAACAAACTGGATTTCGTCGGGTGTGACCACGGTGATATTCCTCACTATATCTGGGGAGTTCCCTTTGTTAAAGGGGAATTACCTGGAGGTGCTTGGTTTACAGAAAAAGATGCTGAATTCAGTCGATTGACGATGAAATATTTTACGAATTTCGCAAAAACAGGGTGAGTTAATATTGTTGCCGTGCTGCCAATGTTCCGGGTTTGCCTAATCAGTGGGTGGGATATGCTGCGAGTTAATCATCTCTAATAGTCCTAGACTTAGTTTTGAATCCCACGTAAGTTGATTATATGGTAGGAGATTGTACGACACTGTGCTGGCACGCGGTTTTTCACGTAACCTCCGGTTATGGCTTCCTCCGCAAACTATTTCATGTGCAAACGTAATCTCAACTGTCGACTCAAAACTATAAATCGTGATTGTTGTTCACTATAATGGTTAAGCTGTATTCTCGACTTATCTCTCCCACGGTCTTATGGAATCACCGAATAGAAAGGTCTTACGCTGTCATTGTTGCAGTATTACAAAATATTTCAAAAAACTTTCGGTGACGGATGTAATGAAGCCGATTAAGATACCCCAAAAATAGAAAGGGTGGAATATTCGCAAGAATTTGACTCCCCGACGAAAAAAATGTTATCTCTTTGCAGAGTAAACATTCAATATCAGCTAAAAAACGATTGCTTTGAATATAATTTTCGCTTGAAACGGTTAAAAAATATGATCACGCCAAAGGTACCCAGAATTTTTTTTTCAATTTTATCTTGCATATTGCGCATATAGGGAAGGTCGGATCTCAATATTTTTTTACCCTCCACTTCGTGGTGACGATCGTCCAATCATGAATATGTTTTAGTCAAGACCCCCAAGCTCACGCTCGTTTATTGTGATTTCAATATATGTTTTTTTCCTGTTTTCCTCTTCAGCAACCCAAACAAAGGCTCAACAGTATCTGTCGAATGGCCAGCATATGATCCTGTCTCAAAACGCCATCTAGTGTTAGACGATAACGTTAGAGTGGACAAAAATTTATCAGATGACAAAGTGAAGTTGTACACCGTGGATCTACCTAAAATGATTGCAGATAATACAAAATAGGCAACTTAGAATTGATGCTATTTATATATTGTATAAATTAAAGCGACCACACAAAGTGTCGCGACCAAACACCAACAAAATCGGAATCGAAAAGTCGAATAATAATTGTCCGTTGAATTCGGGAATTCGAACAAAATTAGCCATGGATATTTTTCTCATCAGTTCCCAGTGCTTGCCGATATTTGTCTTGTTCTTGAGCGTAAAATCAGTGGTTTTAAATGGAAAATGTTAGAAAAATACAAGCATTTTTGAAAGTCGAGTAATTTAATTTCGCAATTAGAATTAATTAATAATTCGAATCGCGCGTGAAGCAGTCACAAGAATAATAACTTTTATATTAAAGTAAATATTCTACTAATGTTTTAGTAGCAAAATGCAATCAAAATATTATGGATTCAAAGTAAATTTATTTCTTCTCGTTGAGATGTAGTGAGAATTGAAAAAAAATTGCCCTTTGTTTCAATATTTGTAGTATTTTAAGCACAGACACTAAAACGGTTGATATCGATGTGGAGGAAAATTAGAATCTAATTAAAATTTATGCTGACTTGCGCCTGTTCGTTGTTCGCCTTTCAATCCTGGTTGATGTTAGTTCTGAGAACATGTTTTCTATTGAAAATGTTTTAATGAAAATTTGTGCGAAGGCACAAAATAGAGGTCGTTATGTGCAATAAACCCTTTAACACTGCAAATGTCATTTTTAATTTACGATTGTTCCAGGAGGGGAAATGCGATTACGTGGTATCAGGCGTCGTTTACACAGTAGCGCTGGCGATTCTAGGTAAAAGCATCTGGCTTACCTAGTATACTTAGTTTATTTTTACCTAGTTTCAAGAAAATATAAATTACCTAATTCACTAGATAAATACGGTAAATTAACCTCTTGTTTCAACCCTAGTTAGGTACCTAGTATAAAATGGTGAATCATATCTTCGTTATAAAAAATCTCCAGAATATA
>OZ023150.1:12816085-12839199 GCA_963675895.2 Styela plicata | reverse complement strand
CCTTCCGCGTAATCATCTTTTTTAACTGTTTCAAGAGAAAATTATATTCGGAACAATCGTTTTTTTAGCTGATTTTGGATGTTTACTCTGCAAAGAGATATATTTTTTTTCGCCGGGGGTCAAATCCTTGCCAATATTTCACCCTTTCCATTTTTAGTGACGGCTCTATCACATCCGCTACCGGAAATGTTTTTGGAATATTTTGTAATACTGCCAACCATGACAGCGTAAGACCATTATAGTCGGTGATTTCATAAGACCGTGGAAGAGATAAGTCGAGAATACAGCTTAACCATTATAGTGAACAGCAATCACGATTTATAGTTTTGAGTCGACAGTTGAGATTACGTTTGCGCATGAAATAGTTTGCGAGGAAGTCATAACAGGAGGTTACGTAAAAAACCGTGTACCAGCACAGTGTCGTACAATCTCCTACCATATAATCAACTTACGTGGGATTCAAAACTAAGTCTAGGACTATTAGAGATGATTAACTCGCAGCATATCCCACCCACTGATTGAGCAAATCCGGAAAATTGGCAGCAGGACAACAATATCAACTCACCCTGTTTTTGCGAAATTCGTAAAATATTTCATCGTCAATCGACTGAATTCAGCATCTTTTTCTGTAAACCAAGCACCCCCAGGTAATTCCCCTTTAACAAAGGGAACTCCCCAGATATAATGCGGAATATCACCGTGGTCACACCCAACGAAATCCAGCTTGTTTTTTATTCCAGGTCCATTTGATTCAGAGTGATTGAACTCGATCGGTCGAGTCATGTAGTAGAAAAAGGTAGGACATTGCATTGCTGAAAAGAGAATAATATTTTGGTGCTCATGAGTCACCTTGGAATCGAAATTGAATAGTTAAAAGAGTTCTTTCTGCATTGGATTTTCATGTGGTTATCAAAACTCCTAATCTCATTAATGTCCAGCGCAGTCATTCGTTGGGTTTGGTCGATGTTAAGAAACGGTTATTTTCTTTTTTCCAATATTATATGTCTTATATATATGTCATACTCGATTCTTTATTATGTTTTTTGAAGAAGATATAGTTTCAAATCTTTGATACCAGTGTCGACAATTTTAGCTAATAGTACCTACCATACTTCGTTGGCCGAGTTTATTTTTAAAATTACTTTCGCCTAGTTTCAAGAAGAAATAAATTTCCTAGTTTAACTTTCACCGAGTTCGCTGTTTGAAATTTTACCTAGTAAATTGACTGTGTTAAATTGGTAGATTCACCGATTTTACAACTGGGTACCTGGTTGAAAAACAACTGGGTAAATCAAATATTCATTGTAAAAAAGCTTTCGAAATAAACTATTTCGAATGTATTAAAAAGGCCTCAACGGCAGCCAAACGACAATTCACTTAGCTTTTAATCTACCTCGTTTTGAAAGTGAAACAAGGTTACCTACTAACACTTCACTCAGTTTTGTGATAAATTTGTTCTGCGTTACATAGTGCAAGGAATAAACAGATTGCGATCACCAATTTATCTTCTTTGTATGCGCAGGACTTTAAATTATCTTATCTTCCGACGTATTAGCTGTGGTTTCCTGAAAGGCGACTTAAGAGGATCAAACATGGACTAAAGTACGCTGAACTGTTTAAGCATTCACAGCACTCTATTGTAACGGTAAACTTCTGCATGGGATGTTTTCCACGTATGACGTTGGATGCAACTGGTTTCACATTTCACGTAGCTATTCTATATATTTGTGGTTCGTTTATCACTTTTGGGTTGTAATTCAGGTCTTGCTAACAAAATATTTCAATAAAAATTTTCTAACAAACCTGAATGAGAAGTTGCAGATATAATTGCGGGAACAACAAATATCGAATCTCCACCCATTCCTGCGTATATTTTACTGAATTTATATTTATCTTTTTCTTCTATATCACTTGAGTATGCTGACATCAATTGCTCAACTACTTTCCCGCAGTCTGTGTTCTGAGAGGAAAAAGAAGATGAAATATTAAGTTATAAAATCAGCATGTTGGAATCGCAAGTTGCAGATCACTTGTACGAATCCTGGCGAGTCAGGCTCGTTATTCCATGCCCATCACTCAACCCAGTGTGTAATAACTTGGGTAGGCAGCGTTGTATGAATATTATTATGCTTACAGGATGTTGTAACTTAAGTGCTCCTTCGAAAACAGCTCTGACTTCGTCTTTGCTGCTTCCATTCAAATAGTTCGGAGGTAGAACCAGAGCTAAAATCCCCGCGCACTCAGAGTTACAAACACCAGTCATGAATGGGATTTTGTGACGTTGTCCTGTCTTCGATATGTTCTCGGGAGTGTCAGTGATGACGTGCCCATCTACGATTGGTTGGAACGTGTAGGGGCCCTGAAATTGTTGGAGTGTTAATTGTAATTATGAAGGTAAAATATATATAAAAATGTAAATATAAATTTTATAAATAAAAAAATAAAGTCCAGCTTGCTGATTCAGTTGGTTCAAGTGCGATCGTTGGTCGGGGTCAATAGTTCGATACTTGGTCGTCCAGGTAATTTGCGGTTATCTGACACAATGATATTTCTATTCTACACGGTCACTACAAAGCAGGTTGTTTGTTTCATTCCCCCTCCCCCCGATAGGTTTAGAAAAATATTTCGACCCTTCCGCTGTTCAAAAAACGTAAAAGAGGATTTAAATGAAGGGGAGGACAAAATACCTTATAAGAACAAAAAATAATTGAGGAGGGGGTCAGCCCTGCAGGTGCGGGCTTTAAAATTGTCGCATTTCTCACATGGTATCAGATGCTATTAACATGAAAAAAGAAGAATAAGTAACTGGCGGTACGATTGAAACAGTTTAAAATGGTTGAAGTATAAAGAAATCCAACATTGATGGTATAACAATAGAATTACTAACATAAAAATCTTTCTGTATTTTAGTCAAAGTATCTAAAGGTGTTGCCTGAAGCTTTGCAAGAATAATATCAGGTTCTGTGTCAGTGATATTGAGAGCTTTCAACAATGCCCCTTTCGCAGCTTCACCTCCTCCAAATATTGCTAGAATAAAAAAGATA
Organism: Styela plicata; assembly: GCA_963675895.2. Lineage (NCBI taxonomy): Eukaryota > Metazoa > Chordata > Ascidiacea > Stolidobranchia > Styelidae > Styela > Styela plicata. The sequence continues at coordinate 12,836,155 of OZ023150.1, read as the reverse complement.
TTTTTAAACGACTCTCAAACAAGTTTACTGCGAAAGGCGTTATGTCAGTATAGTTGTTGGCTTTCACCCGTCATCATATTATCATCAATAATAATCAATAATGTAAACTTTGAATCGAGCTCAAGCTACAAACAAAACTGCATATCTATCGATGTTTTATTAATGGGAGAAGCGCGGTATTGTCACTCAACGGTGACGGTAAATATTACTGTCTCAGTAGTCGCTATTTCTTGGCCACAGTTCAGTAGGTAAATAATGTTGTCTCGGTAGAATGGGTTATTGCAGCGGGCGAGATCACTGTTGTGACTTGGTATATACCAAGTCACAACAGTTGGTTCGTCCGCGACAATGACCCATATATATATATGTCATAAATTTTCAAGAACTGCGGCTCAAGGTATAATTATAGCAGGGGAATAGTTTGATCAAATGATGATGATATGTGTTTTTGTATTTTAGTGGGAAAACAATGAAAACCTATGTGGAATGGGATTTCACTATAGTAATTTTGATCAATGTTAATGGAATTTTGAAATAACATAATTCCAATCTTTATTGAATACACAGTAATATAATATAATTGGTATCATGATATCAGGAAGAGTTTAAATCCACTAATAAGACTAATCAATTGAAATTGATTGATAGCACATATATTTTGTGCACCAAGTCACAACAGTGATCTCTTCCGCGACAGTGACCCATTCATATATGCCATGTGTGTATATCATGCAATTTACTAAATTTTTTAAGAACTGCGGCTGAAGGTATGATCATATTTTATTAATTATTTTGACCGCAGAATAACGATGTCTTCAGAGAAAATTGTTTATTCCATTTAATGCATAGTCTATTCAATTTCAAATTTACGTTTGTCAATCTTAAGCCACTCATAGATCGCGTCTCGGTGGCTCGTTCCATCACTTGATCATACTCACAAACTCAAAAATTTTCTGGCTGGGTAGTGACTTTCCGTTTCTAACATCGCGAGCAACTATGATTTATAACGAGAAAAGTTGTATTCATATTAGAGTCATCATACTTGGTGCTAATGGTGATCCACTTAATGATATTGCTTTGTGGAAAAGGTCACGTGACAGTGGTGACATCATCAATAATTCCGTCATAGCCCCTCCCGCACTCTCACCAAATATTGTGACGTTGTTTGGATCGCCTCCGAATGATTCAATGTTATCACGAACCCATCTGTGAAAAAGATTAGGGTCACGTTATAGTTTGGGAATTTGCATATTTTTTTAATCGAAAAGACAAGGTCAGACGCAGTACACCAAAGAAATTAACTAATGACTAACCATATGATAAAGAGCTATTACCAAATGTAGAACCAGATACTGCGCTCGAGGTGAAATACATTCGATGCAGAACTAAATGTCCCAGCCATATTTTCTCAAAAGAGAATAGTAACGCAACAATATCAGAACTTGATACGGAAATATCTTTGAAGTAGAAAAGAATTTTAATCTTCGTGCATTAAAATAGTATATTTTCAAAAAACGGTATTTTTGGCGCGTCTTCGGCCCGGTGGTTTTGCTTCAAATTATTCAACATACATTTTCTTATGTTCTCTAGGAATTGACAAATTCCTACACCATTACATCTCAAAATCTGCGCTGGAAAGTAAACTAGTAAAATGTTGTCTGAACTTCTTTTGTTTAGCATGAGCCACTGATGGAATGCGCCTAGGCGTGGTCCATCTGTGGCTTATGCTTGACAAAATCAAACGTCCAGTTATATACTCATATATAATTTACTTACTCCAAAGCAAGTATGATATCCTTTAAAGCGTTGTTACCAGGACATTTCGAGTCTTTTCCAAGCGATAGAAATCCTAAAGCATTAGCTCTATAGTTTGGTGATACAACGACCACATTATTCATTCCTGATAGAGCAACACCATCATAAATTCCTGCCATACCTCGCATGTATCCGCCACCGACTATCCAGACCATTATCTATAAACAGAGAATATTCCGAAATAAGTTCGCTCAAAGAATGTTTTACAGGCGGCATGTAGATAGCGTGCTGAGGGAAGAGGTGTGCTATTCGTTTCTCGTCGACTGAAAAATCGCAGGGTGACATGCCTACGAAGAGCTTCAAAACAACGTAGAAAATGCCCGCAATAGTTTGATCACCAAGTTTATCAGCTTCACATACGTTATATTTTTTCACACGGAAATAGCTGAGACGAATTCGAAAACTCATGATGTCAGAATTTATAGTCACTCGTTCAAGTGACAATTGACCACAATAAGACCCTGGATCGCCCATATATTAAATGAAAATAAATAAAAATCGAATGTCCGATTTGATCGATTTGAATATTTGTTTCTTTAATTCGACAGTCAGCTATCGCAAACTCAACATTTGGGTACAACTCGTACAGATTACACATTTGAAACATTGCACATACTGATAATTTACCTACAAATCAGAATTTTTGTTTTGCCTTGCCCAAGCACTGACCAGCTAATGTGCCAATCAGTGGCTCATTCTTTAAAAAAATATTTATGTTTGGAAAGGAATTAATTTGCGAATTTTGTTATCAATTTTCGTGGTTGAGTCAGGTTCGGAAAGATTTGTTACGAAATGCTTTGCCTTTTGATTTTATGATAAATGTATTTAAATGGGTCAATCTTACCTAATAAAAAATTTCCGGGTTCGAGTCCCGGCGAGTCCGGCTCGTTAATTTTCGGGTTCGAGTTCTCGCTCGTTAATGCCCACCACTCAACCCAGGGAGTAATAACTTGGGTAGGCTAAGCCAAACAGGAAAAAATCATATCTTTCCAGGAATTCTAACATTGTCCATCTATCAATGGCCGTTTGTACAGGGCCTTGGTCAGGGTGACCCACCTCAAGCAGTGGTTATAAAAAGTTTAATTTTTGTTTAGTAGTATGTCACTGATAGATCTCATTGATGAGACGGGAGAAAATAAAATTTTTGATTGAGCAGTGACTGAGCAAGCAACAAACCACTAAAACAGCTTCGTTTGATAAAAATATTTTACCGCCAATTTCGATGTTTTCTCTACAGATGGAGTAAAAACATTCAATCTCAAACAATCTTCGGACTGTCGTTCTGTAGGGGCTCCCAGTGTGTCTTTCATTGGGAGATATTCGGCGTACACGTGCCCCATTTCATTATCCTGAGGAGGGTGGTGTGTGGGCTTAGTGCCGTCTAATACTCCTTCCCATGGTTCGGCCCTGTAAATGTGTCAAAAAATAGTTATTTCCCTTTTGTCGGGCGCGATGGCCTGGTGGTTATCATGTTGATATATATATCGGGTTTGAGTCCCGGCAAGTGAGACTTGTTAATCCGTGCCTGCACTGCAAGATGTAAAAGGGGAAGGTTCGGTCGATCGGAAACATCATGTCTTGACGACAGCAGTTACCCAATTGACTAATAAGTGGCCATTGGGTATGATTCAATGAGTGGCCGTAAAAATATAAGCGTAGAAATTTCGTTAATCAACAGTGAACACTAGAAATAAAAATTACATTTTACATGCAGGTGAATCAACGTTTCACGAAATCAGTACGAACGATATAAAAAAGTTATGAGGCAATGCACTTCTATTTAATGCTTCATCTCAAAATAATTTAGCTGAGGTCGAAAACAATTTGACTGTATTTTGTCTTCAAAATGAATAAATATATTACTTTCAACGAGTTTTTGTTTCCATTGCGCAATATCTTGGGGTTCGGAGCTCGTGCTTTACCTAATTATGCGCTGTATAGAATGAAAGGCAGATAGAAAGGTAGGCGTTCATAATCGACAGACACACAGACTTGACCTTCTCACTATTAAATAGTATTAAATAACATGATTAAATACAGTAGGCGCTCCAAAGCAAAGTCAGGGATTTGTACAAAACGTCTCTTGGAGTTGAAAACGAGCAGGATACGGTATCGATTTCGATTTAACTATATCAAAATAGGGCAAAATATAATCAACCTCTTACTTTTCCGGAGCTAGAAATCTTCTACTTCCTGTTGGTGGTTTTCCGAAAGGAATGTTTAAATAATTGTAAACAGGAACAGCTGATGGATCTTCCGCTTTACTTGTGAAACCTTTTATTTTTCCATCTTTAATTTGTAACGTAGGGCACTCCTGAGTCATTTTCACTACTAATACACTATGACAAAAGTATAGTATATTCTCCTCAGCAAAAAGAAAATATATTCATACATATTTTGTTAAGCGTGGGTCACTGATGAATAGCGCCGCCGAGGTGCGATCCATCTGTTGCTCATGCTTGACAAAATAAAAATGGCTGGGGCTGATCATTTGCCGTATTGAATATATACAAAATACAAAATCGTCTTGTTGATGGAGTGTATGCTATGGATTCGTACTGTTGACCAAGGAACGGCAATTTTCGATCTTCTTTTTTGAAACAATGTAACATTTGCATATGTTATTCACTGCAGAGATATTTTATATTTTTTTGAAATCCAAATAAACATACTTTTGTTGGGAAATAGCCACATATATGGAATGTGTATATATGCCACATATATGTATATCTGCAATTGAATAAATCAATAAACTCTACTTTATGGCCAAGTACGGGCTTTTGATGAAACGCGCCACTCAAACAAGGGTAAGACGTTACGGTACGACATTTTTATCGTATTTCGAACCAGCAAATTAAGTTCGTACCAAACTTCGTACCGTACCTTTCGGAAATTTTCCGTACCGTACTGTACGATATTATTTTTTTCGTACATCGTACCGAACTTCGTACCAGTACGAAAACAGGTACGATTCTCTAGGCCGCAATTTCGAATCGTAGCAACTACCAATGTCCAAAACAGCCCTATTTGTGAAATCAGGCCCCCCGCGAAAAAACATCACCAGCATTTTAGATCAAAGTGACACAGTTGCCGCTTAAAATACCGGAAAGTAAAAGCGATATACGAGATAGCTCATCTAATCAACTCAAATAAATCAGTTGCATATTTTATTGTCGCTTTAAATCATTTCAAAATTGCCCTTTAGTTTAAAAAATTCTTTGATAGACACAATCTATTTTATCTGAGCCCTATTATGAAATGGCATAGATGTTAAATGGAATTTTTTTTGAATTCGTTTGAGAAGAATGGTATAATGCGATGGTACGAAAAAGATTACGGTACGTTATGAAATAAATATCGAACTTTGTACAGTAATGTACTTAGTACGAAAATTGAAAAAATGAATGATATCTTACTATCGTACCGGAAAATTCAATCGTACCGTATCGAACTACCTTCGTTGCGCTCTAAGCGCGGTTCACCAACACTTCATACTTGACCTGAATCTCTTCAACAACGCTGCTTTTATTTGTGAAAATATGCGATTGCTGCTAATTTTCTGTATCTTTGTACTTTGCCTGCGGCCACGAAAAGCACCACAATTCTGCTTTCTTATTACAAATATTATTCAAGTGAGGAACCCTTAATGAAGTAAAAATTCTGTAGTGACGAATTAGATCATTGGAGATAAAAATAACACAAAAATTTTATTGGAAAGTTATGTTACACAATCGCCCCTGCTCCTTGGTTTGTCTCTGAGCAAATCAAGAAATTTATTTTTTAAGAATGAGACATAGACGACCGCGCTTTGCCGGAGCGATCCGTCAGTGACTCAAGCTTAACAAAAATATGTGCAAAAATAAGTGCACAAAATTTAGATGTTGCACTATAGTGTTTTTTGAGCTTTGCCTCCAAGGAATCGTCTCACTTTAATACAATAATGTATATACTCCTTGCATTGATGAAACTGTATCGCAGTGTAATAGCTTCATAACACTGGTAATAACTTTGCCATGAAGCTTGCATTGATAATACTGCGTCTTACACTACCAATTTGATACATTCGCTTGCTTCAAGACTATCGATAGTAATTGCCAATGGCAATCTGTCCCTGCCTATTTTTATACCAATACGCCTGATATCTTCAGAGTTTGCATAAGCTTTTGCTGTGTTCATCTGACCCATGTACTTTGCACCTTTAGTAGCGATATTACAGTGTAGAAGTTTTGAATTGCACCCAATGTACACAGACAATGTGAGATAATAGGCAATGTTATCACGAATTGTTAAAAGCACAGACTTAGTTAGTAGGATTACTCAAAATTTATATTACCAAGCATGGTCCACTGATGGATCGAGTCAAAGTGACGCGATCCATCTGTGGTTCATGCTAGGCAAAATAAATAGGATGGTTAATCATTAACAGCGGTTACTTACGTCTTGCTTAATGACTAGAAATCACTGGTACAACAATATGTAACATGAAATTTTTGCAAAGTGGTATTACTAATATTGTCATATCATGTTTGAGTTAGCGAGTTCGATTCCCGGCAAATACAGTTGATGAAAACACCAACAAAACTCAACTCAACTATAGGGTAGGCTGAACAAAGTGTCGGCGGACGTGGACGTCGGAGAACGTGGCTGAGTCTCTCCTTCTCAAAACGTGCGTACATGCGTCGTTACTGCAGTTCTGATACCAGTTGCCACACTAATCAGGACGATCAGAAAAATATGGATAAGACGATAAGAAGGGTGCTTGCGTTATATAGAAAAGTTATAGGAATAATAAAGACATATATGGGAGAAAAATTGTAATATTTGAAAAATGAAGGAATGTTGTTGCTCTTACTGTACTCTTACTCTTTTTTTCGATGTCATCGCCAACATTCGCCTTCTTTTTGTGATGACAACAGGATAGAAGGAAAATCGATTTCAAAAATTCAATTGTCGGAGAAGTATTTTGCAAACGTTGCATTCCTCATATCATCTATTTCATTTTCTAGAATTCCCCAAGACTAGTCAAAGCATTGGTTGATGATGACATAGACTTTTCTGCTTATTTTGCTGGGGATGAATATATTTGATTTAATAAAGTTATGAACAGATACAATCATCATTACAAGTTACTGACTAAACATCTGAGAGTTGCTTGGATTTATAATAAAATAATTTTGAATATAATGGCTCTCCGCTGAATATAATTGAAATCACTCATGTTTTCCACATTATCTATCAAAAAGGGAGCCGGGCTAAAACCGAATAAATTGGAATTCGAATCAGATTCGGATAATTTTTTCGAATCGAATTGAATCACTAATTCCGTTTGAATAGAACGCACCTTCGCGGTCGCCCCATATTTGGCCAAAAAAGTCAATTTTGAATTTTTTCAATACCGCCATGTAAAATTACTGTCAAAGACTAGTGATTTGTTGCATTTTTTGTTACAGTAGTTTTGCTAGTTTTTGTTCATATCTAGTAGGAAAGATTCAATAAACAAACTTTCGGTGAACATGGGACACTGATGGATCACGTCGTGAAGACCCGGTCAATCTGCTTAAGAAAATATAATTTCTGATTGAATATGATCGATTCACGAATGATTCATATAATTTGTACTTCGAATCGATTCGAATCGCTCAGTCTATCATTATGTATGTTTTTTAAATAGTAAAAAACGCTGAAAACTTATTTGGGCTACATTAAATTACTTGTACATTAAATTTTGTAAATATCCCCGGAAATTTCTTAATGTGTAAAGAATTGTAGTTAAGAGTGTGTGATTATGTTATAAATATATTCGATAATAAAATACAATACAAATTTACCATGTGCATTTATGTACAGATTAAGTGGAGGCATATTTACTGCAAATACTGAAAAAAAACGAGAAAAGGTACTAAAAATGTCAGTGAGCTTACTGCAAATTAGTGATGCAGTTAAATGCCAAATAAACTTGTGAAAGCCCAAAATATATTTGCGACTTGAGTTTAAAAGTGCCACTAGAGCTCTGTTCCAACATCCCACAATCTTAATTAAAATATAACGGTATTGTGTTACAGCGAATAACGCCTCATTCATATTCCCTTTCGTTATCTGGGATTTTTTGCCTGCGGCAGCCCGTGTATTGTCATAATTTGCCCTCGCCTTCTTCAAGGTTCTGAATACGCTACTGCATGCAGAGATCTTTCCAGTGCTATCACCTATCCCCGTAAAAGATTCTACAGATGAGCCACTGTTGGCAGCGTCGTCACTTTTGTACTATTAGTTACTTGGATCATAAGCTGGGAAGTTTTACAATTGTCAATGTGATTATGCTTCTATGGCGTCGCAATTAACAGAAATATCCCTCCCATAATTTTTGGCGTCAACCTGTTCAGCTGATTCCGATGTTACGATATGAAAAATGTCTTTCTTGGACAAAATATTTTTGAATGACGGAAAATACCAGTTTGCCTATTATTACGTCACAAAAACAAAAACTAAAAACAAAATATAAAAATATTCGAGAAAATCAAACATTGTGAGATATCATGCGAGCATTTGAATGCGTTTTTGATTTCTCACTAATGAAGAATTTCTTACAATTGATGATATTTAATTAACTATGGGTCGAGGAGGAGGAGGACGAAGGAGGAGAAGAAAGGAAAAATATTGTCAAGAAGATAATACGCAGCAGCCAGGGGAAGGAGAAATGGTTTGATATTATGTATTTTTCATAAAGTATTCCGGTGTTTTAATTGTCGAAGATTTCTTGAGTGTCGTAATGGTCGTTCATAAGATCAGAGGTCTTTTAAACTTAATTTAAATGTTCACTCCCACGAAATAATTTGATCTGCTGATGGATATTGCTCTCATAAATACTGATGAATTGAAAAAATCTTTACGAAAATTAAAATGTAGGTGGTGCACTCATTTAATTGTTAATTGTTTAGTCAATTCCAATCCTTCCATCAAATTTTTCATATAATCTTTATTTTGAGGTAAAAGTTAATGTTTTGTCAATTTCAAAATTAAGATCCTAATTCAACATGGTTGCAAAATTTATATTTTATTATGATAGGCGTGCCAACTTATAGCAATATTTTACTTCTTTCAGAAACGACCAACGAAGTTCCAGAGACTTATTTCGTTCGCGCGTCACATATTTTTGGTATGTGTTATATTTATTTTGCCTAAATTTAAGTTTATATAAACGCATTACACCTTTTTATTCATATTCCTGGTGTCTTTCGAACGTGTAAAAAGGTTGAACGAAAGGAGAATACATCGGTATTTTACGAATATTATATGACTTCATCAAGGTTTGCACTATCCTGGAATTGATTTTCAAGTTATATTATTTTTTTAATCAGACGACATTGTTCTGCGTCAGTAGACAAAAAACTGATGAAAATGAATTCGATCCATCATCACTGAATCCTAGCGGGATAAGTTGCAAAGAATCCAAAAGTATATAAGAATTGAATATTTCAACAATGCGATTAACTAGTTGTTGTAAATTGTTCGCTCGATCTGTTCTTTCGGATTTTATTTTCTCGAATGAAACGATAAAATGCGATGGTTTGAGAACTGATACATACGATTAATTTCATTTTATTTTGCTTTAAAGCAATATCCGTTTCTTAGATCAAGGCAACATTCCAACGACCGAAATCGGCACCAGTATCCACATCAATAGTTGAGTCATTTAAAATTCCTTCACCACTTGATGATTCCGGCATTGGACTCCGCGAAATGGAATAGAAAATGCCGACGTATGAAGAATTCAAAAATCTCGGGAACAGGTAATATTGAAACAAATATATTATTAAGAAAAGTCCATAAATATTCACAAATTATTCGTCTACTACTAATTTTTTTTTACACGAATGACGGCACATTTTCTAAATCAGTCATATCGCTGATTACTGGTATTATCGAAACTCAAAACGCATTTTTTCGAAGTTCAATCTAAAAAAAAAACGGTCGAGAGGAACTAACTAACGAGAAATTGCATGACAGGCTAAACTTAGCTGACTATAATAGAGTGCAGTAAGCCGTATCTGCTCTGGAATACAGACAAATTATCTACCATTAGATTTGTTTTCTTTTATCTACCATTACGTTTGTTTTCTTTTTGGTAGAAGAAAGCGAAAACTCATATCCACATGCCTCTTGATCAAGAAAGTGAGGAAATAAATGAAATCGTCAATGCCAAACCAACTAATGTAAGTTCAATTTTATTTTTGGAAATATAGCAATATACAATTTTTTTTTTTTTTTGAAAACAACGGAACAAATCATTCTCTTATTTTGAATAACTATTGAATACAATAAGAAATGCAATCAAACTAATTAGTCGTTGTTCACCGCCATCATTCATCCTCATGATTGCATGTCAAGTAAAACAAGAAATTTTTCTTCTCCTTCACTTAATATTCATTTTCTTAATACAAGGCAACATACCAAAGACCAGAATCTGCACCTTTAACTTCATCGATTGATTTAATTCAAATATCTCCACCATTAGATGATTCTGGCATTGGAATACGCCAAATAAAACACGAAATCTCCTTTCTCGAAGAATTCAAACGAACTCGGGAAGATGTAATATTGAAACTATTCAATAATTCGAAAAATTTATGAATGTGTTTTGTGCAAGAAAGGAATTTATGGAAAAATTATTATTAACTACTTTTATTTTTTGCAAAAACTTGCTTGAAAAAATTGTAACCAGACAAGTAGTCTAAATAGCATTTGCTTTTAGAATATTTTTAATCAGAATATAGCTAGGATATTTACCCAAATTATTGTTTCTTGATACAAACTATTAATTCTTAGCAGCATAATAATACAAAAAATGGAGCCATTAGTGAATCAAAATATACAATCAACTTATTTAAAGCTTTATTATCAAAATTTTAGGTGAAAAATACGAAAACCTCAGCTTCAACTATTGGGAGTTACACTGACATGCGGTTGGATGCTGGTGAAAACATATCATGTGAAACTTGTCCGAGTGATAAAGTCAAGAACGTTCAGCAGGTAGAATTCGAGAATGGATATTATTTATGACAAGGCTTATGTGATGTGGACTGCTTGGTTCATTTGATATGCAAGTATTAAAAACTTCGATCACCAGAAATCATCAACAGTAGAACGAAGGATTGAATATTAGTCTATTCAATTGTTTACAGGTTTCACTATTTGTTATTAACCTAGTTGGAAATAGTTTTGTTCAAACATGTTTTGTGAAGTATGAGTCACTGATGGATCGCGCAGCTATGGCGTGGTCCGTCTGTGACTTATGCTGATTGGTGTATAAAGTTTATTTTATCTTTACTTGTTACTAGGTTCAATTGCCAATGAATGATGAATAAAAAAATGCGATCATATGTGATAATGGCTCTGGGTATGTCAAATGTGGCTTTGCTGGAGATGTGGCACCAAGGACAGTATTTCCTTCCATTATTGGAAAACCCAAATTTTGCAGTATTATGCATGGAATTGGACAGAAAGACTTCTATGTTGGTGATGAGGCTCAGAGAAAAAGAGGAGTTTTGGCACTCGAATACCTATCATAAAAGGGATAATCAACAACTGGAATATCATGGAAAAAATCTGGCATCATATGTTTTACAACCAACATCAAGTAGAGCCAGAAGAATATTCTGTTTTAATTACTGAATCTCGATTTAACCCTAGTTACAATAGGGAGAAAATGACACAAGTCATGTTTGAAAGTTTCGAGATTCGAGCAATGTATGTTGCAATTCAAGCGGTTTTAGCATTGTATTCGACGGGCAAAAGAACTGGCATCATGATGGATTCTGGAGATGGAGTATCACACATTGTGCCAATATATGAAGGTTATGCTTTGCCTCACGCCATCAGTCGAATTAACTTGGGTGGTCGTGATATCACCGGATATCTGACTAAGATTTTCAGCGAGAGAGGATATTCATTCACTACAAGCGCTGAACGTGAAATTGTTAGGAAAATCAAAGAGAAACTTTCCTACATTGCACTCGATTTCGATCAAGAACTAAATGTCGTTTCTTCTAAAGAAAGAAGCTACGAACTTCCTGACGGACAAAAAATAAATATCAAAGATGAAAGATTCAGATGCGCCGAAGCAATTTTTAGGCCTTCGTTAATCGGTAAGTAAATTTTGAATTAATTCATTACAATGAGTGTAACCACAATAAAAACTACATTTGTTTTGGAAGCAAATTTTTATATGTTTTAATATTTTATTGTATAGAATATCTGGTTTTATAGAATCGGGACATTTTAATTGTAATCGTTTCAAAGTTGATTTATTTTCAAACATTATTGAATTGCTTTAATAATAATAAATGTTCAATCTTTCATCATGTTGGTGGGAAATTTTGAAATATGTGTGATATCAAATTAAAGCTCTGATCGCTCAAATACCGGTATTATGAATTTAGTGCTCACAATCCTTAGACAGTGATAGATCACATAGCTTTCCTTCTGTGGCACTCGACATTTTAAAATATCGATGATAAAAATAGAACTTTTAGAGTGAGAACCTATTTTTCTGTTCATTTTAGGAATGGAAATGTCCGTTGTTCACGATCAAATATACAAGTCCATTATGAAGTGTGACATTGATATTCGTAAAGATTTATATTCCAACATTGTTTTATCCGGTGGAAATACATTGTATTCTGGAATTGTTGAAAGAATAAAGAAAGAAATCATTGCTCTTGCACCGAGCTCCATGAGAATCAAGATCATCTCTCCTCCACAGAGAAAACATTCTGTCTGGATCGGAGGATCAGTTCTTGCTTCTCTTTCGTCCTTCCAAGAAATGTGGATTTCAAAAGAACAATATGAAGAAATAGGACCATCGATTGTTCATAGAAAATGTTTCTGACAAACTATTTTAGCTTTTTATTCCAACATATATGGCATATTATTCTTTCTGGATGTATTTTCGAATATAGCTGACTATTGTTATTAATAATTAGTCTCCCACGAGGTATATATGGCCCATACATAAATTCTAATTTAGTTGTAACGAAGTAAAAAGCATGCATTGAAAACACCTTCGATATGCTGTTTTCCAATTGTTTCAAGAGCTTTGGTGATTATGTACAACTTTTCTGCCCTCCTCATTAATGACTGCAAACTAATAACATTACCGTTACAAAGCATTGAGCCATTGAACATTCGCTGTTAATCGTTGTTCAATTCGCCCACACTTTCCAAGTCATGAACTTAGTACGTGGTTTTCACAACTTTACAAAATAGGAACCAGCCAAATGATTTCGGGTTTGCTCGATAGGGTTGGTAATCTCACACGCTCATGAGTATTTATGTGTCACCGGGAATGCGGATTTACCAAAACTCATGAGTATTGCAAGCTATTGGGGGTGCCGATTTGTCACTAAGGATGCACCGATATCATTTTTTCGCCGATACCAAAATTTTAAAATGAGCCGATACTGATAATGCCGATGATCAAATTACCCAATACCGGACGATACCGACCAATGCCGATACGAAAAACGAGCCGGCTTCGATACCGCCAATACTCTGGATTTTCCATACCGACCGATGAAGACTATTTAAATTGAGCTGTTACCGATACTGCCAATAATCAAAATTGCCGTTTCCGGTCAATACCGATACTTCAAAATGAGTTGAAACAGATACTGCCGATACTGCAGATAGTGGCCCAACAATCTCGTTACCATTGGCGTTTAAACAAAATGTGGCAGATTGTGCTACTTTGAAATGTCATTTTGCAAATTTAAAGGCCCTATATCACTATACTCTATCAATTTTGTTTCATAACACTGTTATTAATGGGAAATTGAAGTTTGGCAAAATTCAATATTTAGAAAAACATAAACTAAAATCGATCATATTTTTATTAATGCTAATATCGCTAGGTCATCACAAAAGTTGATGTTAATCAAGTTGAACCAGAACCATAGACTTAGATGTCCATGTTATGTTACCTAAAATGCCTTCTCAAGTTTCACTCATCAGTTTTAACACATTACTTCTAAATCTAACACACAAAACTCCCCAAAATTCACTTGTGAACAAAATTTATGACAATGTTTTGCAATATTTTTCCTTTACTTGACAAATGAAGTATATATTTTTATATTTGACTCACGTGTGCTATATTTGTCTCAAGGTTACAATACTCATGGCAATGGCTATGTTGCCAGCGGTGCGAAATTCCCACAACTTATGATTATTCCTATGTCACCAGGGATGCGCATGACAAAAGAATACTCATGAGTTGTGACAAATCCGCATTCATGGGGACATATGAATGCTCATTAGTTGTGGCGAATCCGCATCCCTTGTGACATAGTAATACTCATGCGTATTGGTATTGGCCGGTACTTAAAGCCTATTTGAAGGCATTTGTCATGAGTATTGGTATTGGCCGGTATCGGCAATGTTGAGTATCGGTGGCATCGGTATCGGCAGAAAAGTCGTATCGATACCTCCCCAATGACAAATCGACATCCTCAATGACATGCAATACTCATGAGTTGTGATAAATCCGCATCCCCGGTGACATAGGAATATTCATGAGTTGTGACAAATCCACATCCCCGGTGACATAGGAATACTTAGGAGTTGTGACAAATCCGCATCCCTGGTGACTTAGAAATACTCATGAATTGTGAAAAATCCGCATCCCCGGTGACATAGGAAGACTCATGAATTGTGACAAATCCGCATCCCCGGTGACATAGGAATACTCATGAGATGTGACAAATCCGCATCCCCGGTGACATAGGAAGACTCATGAATTGTGACAAATCCGCATCCCCGGTGACATAGGAATACTCATGAGATGTGACAAATCCGCATCCCCGGTGACATAGGAATACTCAGGAGTTGTGAGAAATCCGCATCTATGGTGACTTAGAAATACTCATGAATTGTGACAAATCCGCATACCCGGTGACACAGGAATACCCATGAAGTGTGCCAAATCCGTATCCCCGGTGAAATAGGAATACTCATGAGTATTGGGATGGGTCGGTACTTAAAGCATATTTGAAGGCATTAGTGATGAGTATTGATATTGCCCGGTATTGATATTGCCCGGGAATGTTGAGGATCGATCGGTGGCATCGTTATTGGCAGAAAAGTAGTATCAATACATCCCTAATGACAAATCGACATCCCCAATGACATGCAATACTCATGCGTTGTGACAAATCCGCATCTCTGGTGACATAGGAATACTTATGAGATGTCACAAATCTGCACCACCCGTAACATAAGAATACTCAGGAGTTGTGACAAATCCGCATCCCCGGTGACATAGAAATACTCATGAGTTGTGACGAATCCGCATCCCCGGTGACATATGAATATTCATGAGTTGTGGTAAATGCGTATCCCCGGTGACATAAGAATACGCATGAGTTGTGACAAATCCGCATCCCTGGTAACACGTGGTTACCAACCCTTCTCACCGGTTATAGTCCCAATAGCCTCAAAGATTAACAATGCTTTAAACTTGTATTTCGTTATCACAAAACTTATATAGTCAGATTGTGCATAGCCAGTCTTAAGATAGAGCCCCTTCCCTCACTGACAAGTTTGGCGGTGCGATCTATTAGTATCTTGCTTCTTCAACGTTTTTGTTTAAACATATTTTTATTGGGGTATTATTTATCCGAAACTATTCGTTTTTAAAACTGATACCCTATATCCAAAACAATAAATAAAAGTTGTGTTTTGGTACAAGTAGAAAACTGAAGTATATTACTCAATCAAATTAGATAAATTTGTTTTGCCAAGCATTGGCCTCAGATGAACCAAGATATCTAGATCTAACTGTAACTACAGGATTGCCACTTCCAGATAAGTTGATTTTCAAATAGAATCCTGAATCATATTATTCCGATTCGAGTCTTTCCGAATTTGATTCTATTTTAAAAAGTTACTGAAATATTTCTTAAATGAAATAAACTATAATACTTGATTTCTCTTTCGTTTCCCGATGCGTAACATTCTAAACAACGCTCAACTCAAACTGATTTTACAAAACTTGTTCAACTGTCGTAATACAATATTCTGACCTCGCTTCCTCAATCCCAGTAATCTAATTTTTATCGTTATATAAATATTGCTTTACATGGATCACTGATGGTTCGCGCTGTGTAAGAGCGGACCATCTGTGATACATGGATGGCTAAATTAAATTTCTGATTGTATTGTGCTTTTCAATTGTGCAAGTCCAAGCTAGTGAAGTGAACATTGTTATATATAGCCTGGATCGTTGTTGTATTGGACTTAGCTACGTTTCTCGTGGTGAACCAAACTTGGCTGAGAATTTTACACAACTCTGACATAACAGTAAGGCTGGGCAGTTCGATTTAGTGATTCGAATCGATTTGAAGCGCAAGTCTTTCGAATCAATTGTGAATTGTTCATAGAAACAAAAACGTGCAGAATAAACTAAAATTTTTGATTTTAACGATAAAACGCAATCAGTAATTAAATTTTGTCATTAAAATAAGAAAATTGTTGTTCTCAGACATGGAATGTGAAAATATACAGCATAAACTATAAATTTATTGATTCTCACAATGAGGACAATCTGTAATATAAAAAATGAAAAATTCGATATTTACGTGGAATTAGTAATTCGATCCGATTCGAACAAATTATCCAAATCAGATTCGAATTCCAAATGATTCGGTTTAACCCAGTTCTACATGAAGGGGTATAAGAAACTGGTGAGATGAGATACATATGACTTTTTCTGTCTAAAAAAATACATATTTTGCTAAAAAGGAGGTGTGTCAGGGTCATAGTTTTATGAGTCCGAAATCGCACGTGACAAAATTTTAGTAAATTAACATTTATTTAGCAGTAATTGTATATTTTCAATATTCGAAACTTCCTCAGAGATGGGATTTAAGCCAAGTATGGGGTGCAGATGGATCGCGCTCCTAGAGTAGCAAGACTAATCAACAGTTCAGCGTTGCCTGAAAATAAGATGAATTTTTTATTTCACCATTACCACAACTTACTGTCAAAGAACGATTAATTCACCACATTTTTGTTATAGTGACGAACTCTGGAGCAGAGAAAAACAGAGAAAAACACCTTTTTTTCTATTCAATACTTTAGAACCTGACATTGCCATTTCCCGATTTTTTTTCTATTCTTTAAAATTTTTTCATTTGTGACGTATTTTTAAAATTTCATTATTGAATTTGTATTCAGTTGATTCGAAAACTCCAATTGTTCTAACGATGGATACTAACAATACAATTTTAAAAATGACTCCATTACTGTTCAATGCTCTGGCAAAGGTTATGATTCTAAACCGAAGTTTTCTAATAAAATGATTTTAGTCATGTTATGTGGGTTAGGCTGGGCAAAACCTGATCATTTCAAATTCGAATCTTATTCGGATAATTTTTTCTAATCGAAGCGAATGGTTAATTTCCAGTCCCCCAACCCCGCCAGAACAATCTATTGAAAAGATCTTCTGTTGATAATGAGACATAAATGGATCGCGCCGTCAAGGGTGACAAAATCTAAAAAATACAAATGTGAGGAATATGACTGAAATTACCGATAGTTTCAAAAATATTGTAGGCATTTCCCAGACTGAAGCCGATTATGAGCAAGTAAATGAACGCTGCTTGCTGTTTTATTTAACAAACGTCGTTCAATGCGTGTACAGCGAATTTGCATTGTTTTAATATGTTGAGCACTGCTACCAATAAATGTGATAACGATTCAATACAATTCAAAAATACGCAAAGAAACAAAATATTATATTACACATCATTTACTGTACTCTATCATAAATGTAAGTTTGTCGAGCAAGATGCACATATACACCGCGTCTCGGTGGCGCGATCAATCAGTGACTCATATATGAGAAGACATGTGTGTGCACTAGTTTTGCAAACAAATAAGAGCTCTAGGTTATCAAGGCAATTTTCGAACTTCTTGGGGATGGTTTGGATGGTCGGAACTCGAAAATTTATCATTGGGTAAAAAATAGTGCGCGCTCATGTATTGCCAAGTATGAGTCACTCACTCACTGATGGATCGCGCCACCAAGGTAGCTTGTATTATCTGGAAAAGTATAATTACTGTCGAAGAAAAGCGATTTTACTGCATCAGTGCTACAGTGTTTGGATGGCTAGTAATGCATTTTTCTGTTTGTTTTGAGAATTATCTAACTACATTGCAGTGGTATCGTAGTGGTTGTGAAGTTTGAAGGCTACAAAAGATTTTTTTACCTTGTTACAAATAGGGCCGTGCAAATAGATTTGAAGCACAAATTATTCGAATCAGTTGTCAACATGTCGAGGGAACAAAATATTAAAAAAATAATTTTTTTTGCGGCAAAATACAGAAAAATATTTTTAACTTTTATCAGATTACACAGAAATTCAAATTTGTTTGGTTTATTGAATCTTTAAAAATATTTACGCTTTTGTAGTCATAACCATGTCATTTTACCACGGTGGTTTCGTACCGGTGAGAATTTATTAAAATTTAAGAAGCACAATGAGGCACGGGCGCAGCAGTTGAAGATAAACAAGAACGTGAGAAATGGTAACATTTCTGTATGGAGGAACAAGTGAACGTGTGAACAAAGTGAATATTTATACTACTTGTATAATATAATGTTTGTGATGAGCTAAAAAGGGTTTAAAATTAATAATTTGTTTTCCCACCAGGTTGCGCTATAGCTTCAAGCAGTCGTAGTTTACATTGTAAGGGTTCGTCACGCTTTGGTTACGACGAAGCGCGGTATTACAAAATCGTCTAGTGAAAAATCAGACATCATAGTGATATCATCTCAAAAGCAGTACTATCCAGTAAAACGGTTGCCGATATTATAAACAACATTGCGACAAATACTAAAACCAAATCTTATTATGCTGGCACTATTCATCATTGTATGACTATTAAATAAGAAAGAAACAATCAAACGGTCTAAATTAAAGAATAAGTGTTTGGAAAGTATTGTTTCACACTAGCGTTTATTTCGACAAATTCTAACCAACGAACTGTTGGAGCAATTCCCAAAAATTCTTTTTTGTTTCTATAAACTTCATTTCAAGAAATATCGTGAGCAGACCCTAGGAGAAACAACCATCAGGCACTTTTATGACAAAATCTTGCACCAATAACTGCACTATAGGATGAAAACATCTTATGCAGAACTGAAGCGCCATATGATAAAAAGTGTAGTGAGTGGTATCTGTACTGGGCAATAATAGAAATCTTCTTCCAACTTCGGCTTTGTTCTTGGCAGGGCGCGTAGTGGGTCATGCTGGAATCAGTGTCTAACGCAAACAAAGTACCGGCTGATACAACAAAATATAATACCATCAACTTTATTCTAAGTTCAAAACTGAACCGCTATAGTCAAGGGCAGTGAGCGCTCTATGCTGGTCGACAGAAGTGGCATATGGTACGGTTAACACAAAGGAAAATATCTTTATTGGCAAACTTCATTCAGAAGCCTACAGCTAATGAAGACCCAAGGTAAAGATGCTAAATTTTTTTCTAATCGCATGTCAAACTAATCATGGGTCATTCCGATGGAAAAATTAGTCTTGTTTCGCGCCTGGTTGGCGCGATCCATCAGTGACTCATACTTAACAAAATATATTTGCTTAAGAAGTCTGAATTTTAATGCAGTATACGCTTCCTTGAGTAAAATCCGCATACGGAGTTCAAGTAGAAGCAAGCTTGATAGGTTACCAATACGCAGGAAAATATGACAGATCACAGACGCTGCGGTTTCATAAAACGAGAGAGAGAATACATTAATGTTCTTCGTTTGAACTTAACGTTTAGTATAAAACGTAGGTGATTATTTCTATGAATTAGAAGTCAAGTTCGAAGGTCTCAGAGTAAAGTGTGGAAAAGTTTTATGTATTCAGCAATGCGGTATCAGGGGGAATCAGAATCATCGTTAAATCAGGAAAATATATTTAAAACTGTTTTGTTAAGTATCAAGGTCGCGTTACACCTTTGCGTAGGTTGCGTTTTTTCTGGGTTTGTTTTATTTTACCGTTACGTTTTACGCAAGCGCAATTCTCTGCATGCATTTCCTTATGTTCCCCAAAGAAACAGATTGAAGATAACGCACAGTGCCCCTTTCGTTTTTTGCGTTTGTGCTTTGTAGGCATGTGAACACGATTAACGGAAAGCATGCGTGCATTGCCATTTTCATTTTATAACCTGAAACGTGACGCAACGGTAAGACAACTTCAC
>OZ023150.1:12790650-12802415 GCA_963675895.2 Styela plicata | reverse complement strand
CTAATGTAGGTTGCCATGGCGGTTCAGTTCATTTAGTATGCATTTCACTTAAAGGGCATTTTTTGATCGACATTTAGTAGTAGCTATCTTTCAGTTTAGAGGTCGATAGTTGGTTTCTTTAGTGTTCTGCTCCTAACCTGGCCTAGAGCACACCTCGAGCAAAATAATTGCAGATAGGAAGGCTCGACTACTCGTTCAGGTTCTTCCATTTGTGACTGTGCTATTGAAGCCACATCAAATCCAAGGTTTTGCTTGATTTTTAAGCCTAGAATAACCATGTGTCGAATTTGAATAGCACATATACAGACATCTTAAAACATTGTAATGTTTTCAAGATGTCTGTATGTGTGCCATTTAAAAACGACATGTAGTATTTTGGGTAGACTTATCCCTTATTGTTATCACAAGCTTCGTTATTTATTTGCAAGCATTCCCCACCAGAAGTTTGATTTTGTCCAACATGAGACACTGATGGACCAGCATTTATTCATCATTGACTCATACATATACGGCCAAAAGTTTTACTCTCTATTATAACAGGACTGAACAATTTAATTCAGTGATTGGAATCGACCAGCAGCGCAAATTAGTCGAATCAATCTTGAATCGTCCACAGGACAAAACTTACACAGTAAAGCGCAATGCTTATTTTTAATACAAAAAATGAAATCGATTTGGGTCAAATTTGACCCAAATCGATTGTATTTTATCGTTAAAACACGAGAATTTTTGTTCGTGGACGTGTGGATAGAAAATACATTGCATTTATGCTAGTTTTAGTGATTCGTAGATCTAAATCTCTTGATTTTTATA
Source organism: Styela plicata (assembly GCA_963675895.2). NCBI lineage: Eukaryota > Metazoa > Chordata > Ascidiacea > Stolidobranchia > Styelidae > Styela > Styela plicata. The sequence goes on along the minus strand of OZ023150.1, from coordinate 12,801,602 downwards.
ATGATAATAATGAAAATGGGATATTTGCTACGTATAAATCTGGTGATCTGATCGACCGGATTCGAAATAATGATAAGATCAGATTCAAATACCAAATACTTTTTTATTTCTTAATAAATGAATAAATGTCGTTGTTTGTGTCGACAATTCGCTGCCACTTGGAACTGTCAAAATTGGAATAATTCAATTTGTATTCGGTTCTGTTGGGATACCGATAAAAAACTTTTAAAGAAATTTCACATATTGTCAGACACTAAGGACTACTTTTACAACTACTTTTACTAATCGCTGAATAGGATCGAACACGACTGAATAGGACTGAACGAGACTGAATAGTACCGGACAGGATTGAACAGCGCCAGACAGAGCTGAATAGGAGAGCAAAAAGACCAAACAGGACTGATCACAAGAGTGTAAAAAAGAAGAAGACCAAATTAGGACCGAGCAGGAATGAATAGGACCGAACATGGCTGAATAAGGCCGAGGAGTACTGAATAGGAGTACAAAAAGATTGAACATGAATTAGGACTGAAAAGGATTCTTTAAATCCGTAAATTCGTGTTAAATTTGTTAAAAAATTTGTCAATTAAAAAGTTCTTTTAATAGAAGTTGACAAGTATAAATAATTGTATTTAATAAGCGAATAGAAATAAGTTTTCAGTAGATTTATCGGAAAAAACAGGGGTGCCTGTTCTCGCGTTTCTTTCGTCTCAAACTTACTAAAAAATGCCGAGAGCTTCCTCCTTGAGATCTCACTCTTTTTGATATTAATTTCCTTTATATAATAGAAAGAAAAAAACAAAAATAAAATAAGTTGTGCATGACCAACATAATTCTATTCTATTTAATAATGCTTCTTGTCAACCGTTGATAACAATATAATACAGTCGGTCAGTTAGTGGCGTTCAAAGAAAATTGAAAAGGGGTGGAACTGTAACTGTCATAATGCACTCTGCCGACAAATAACTTTTGCACGAAAGTCGCATTTTGAACTGGAAACAATTAAAAGAGTGTAAATCGCGCCATCGGCACGAAAATTGTAGCGAAAAACCGCATTTAAGATACTCTAAAATATTGATGAACACTGGACCACCCATGAATTGTTTTTTAGATTTACGTATTTTAAGCCCCTTAGAGTGTACATGCGCGCCTAATGTCAGTTGTTATCAACATTTCATGATCTGTTCCTCTTCATGTCATTTTTGTTTGCCATTTTTTTTTAAATATAATAACATTATTAACTCATAATGATTCAATTCCTGTAGTGAAGGGCTTTGTAATAGTTCACCTGACCTTCATATCCTCAATCCACCTCCCTCCACCTGACCTCCATGTACTCAATCCACTTAATTCTGCCTGACCTTCATGTCTACAATCCACCTCTCTCCACCTGACCTTCACGTCCTCAGCCAACCTCCCTCTACCTGCTATTTATGTCCAAAACCTGCATCCCTCCACCTGATCTTGACAACCTCAACTCACATCCCTCCCCCTGACCTTCATGTCCTCAATCCACCACACTCTACCTAACCTTCATATCCACAATCCACCTCCCTCTACCTGACTTTCATAACCTTACCCACCTCCCACCACCTGACCTTTATACCTTCAACGCATCTCCCTCTACCTGACCTTTATACCTTCAACTCATCTCTTTCTACCTGACCTCCTTATCCTCAACCCACCTTCCTCTCCCTTGTCTTCATATCCCTAACCCATCTTCTTCTACCTGTCCTTCGAATCCTGAAACCAATTCCCTATTCCTTCCCTTCATATCCTCAACCCACCTTACTCCACCTAACTTTCATACCATCAACTCATCTCCTTCTACACCTTCAATCCTCTCTCCTTGTCCCGCATATCCTCAACCCACATAGCTATAGCTGACCTTCATATCTTCAACCATTCCCCTCTGCGCCTTCTTCCCAATCCACTTCCCCTACCTGCCTCTTTTCATCTCATTTTTATTTACCAGTCTCATTTAACCCAACAAAAGTACCTCAGCTACAAAGTCACTAACCAAACCCCTCACACACACACACACATTATTTGCTCATCCTCCGCGGTTTTCACCACCCAATTTTCATATTTATTCCCGACTCTCGTTCCTCTATTGATATCTATGACACCCGCTGTACCTGTTGTTTTATTTCTTGTCCCACCTTCACTCACATAACTCACTTCTTTACTGCTTTTCAGTAATATATTCTCGGAAGGAAGGAACAAAAAGAAAACGAAGAAACTGGTTTCATCATCGCTCAGAACAGATAACACGCACTGCACTTTGTCATGGCAGTTCAGTTCCATCTGAAATATTTTTTATTCTTAGATTACAACTGTTTGTGTTACATTTTGTAGTAGCTCTTCGCTATTTGAGAGTCAAGTAAATTACCACACTACCTTGTCACTTTCGTATGTTTATTGTAGAGAAACGCTTAAAAAACTGTCAAAAGTAAAGAAAATTTCGTGCAATTGATACATGGATAAGACAGAGCAATAAATGTTATGCTGTACGACACACTTGTTCGGAAATGAGTTCAACATTTAAGCGGAAAGGCACGTTATCGTACAAATCATATAGATCGTGCTTAGTGTGGCCTCGACTCATTCAACTTTTCCTATTCAGAGATTGAGTTGGAATAGAATATTATTGAATCGCAGGGTGGCAGTGAGAAAAAAATTGCAAAAGCCTTTTTGTTAAGTATGAATCACTGATGGATCGCGTCGACGAGGCGCGGTCCATCTGTGAGTTATATTTAACAAAATAAAATTACCGTTCGGGAGAGAAAACTCCAACTCGCAGCTTTGGTGCGTATAAGAATAGATCGCCTTCAAGATTTAACTGAAAATCATGTTTTCTTATATTTTCCAGTTAATGAAAAGCAGAGTTACAGTATAACCGTAGTTGAAGCGCACAAAGTCTCTCAGAACCATGCATTTTATCACGTGAAGACTGTTTTCGTGCAGATTGTTTGTATTAAGTCTTATAAGTGGGTCTCTTTACTTTTTGTAGGCGTGTTCCTTCTTTTCAGTATAAGTCCGAACACTATTCCTATAACTAGACAGATAATTCCAACTATTCCTGCGGCTAAATACGGTGATTCCCAGATGTTTTTCGTTCTTTGATCTTGATTGTCAAAGGCCCTTCTTCGGTTTACTGAAACACAGATTCATAGGATTCAATTTTTTTATCTATTTTTCAACATATTGCAAAAATAAATCAAAAATAAAACTAGTAATAAAACTAATAATGTTGTCTTTAAAACGGTTTTCCAATCTTTTGCATGCATTCTATACCATTATTTTAAAAAAATAATTAATCATTTTCCTAAGTAGGTGAATCCGGAATAGTCGGAAGACCATTTTACTCATCGAAATATTTGAGGCAGTATGTTTAGAACGGCAGAAATTTTAACTCAAAACAATCGCTAATGTCCATTAAGCCATTGGATGTTGATGAGCAAAATTGAATTGCTGACAATATTTTTATTAATATTTCACAAAGCATTTGCAGATTTTATGAGTTTAAAATTTTGTAACATTAATCCAAATACGATATAGTTATTTTTCATCAAAATTCGCTCAAGGCAAGGTTGAACGAGACATATCACAACATGTGAAAGTCCATTAGAAATACAACTGTGCAGAGACTTACATAAATCCGGATATGGGAACTAAGACATCTTCGTCTTTGAAATATATTTAATAAACTATCACATGACTGCTTTTAAAGAATAATATCTGCATTCAAATTTAGACGAACCTTCTTCGAACGTGATGACTTTATGTTCCACTGACCCAGCGCTGACTTTTGACCTCCAATTGGAATCTATGATGTCATCGTTCCCCAGAATAACTATGGGGCCCTGCATTACTTGTCTATATGTGTGCTCACTTGCAGAAGCAGAACGTTTGCGTCGTTGTGACGTCGTAGGAGTTTCGATTGATCCCTGAAATAAAGAAAAACTTCGGTTAATTTCACTCACAGTACTAATCCTGTTCGCCTTTAATGGACTCCCTTTTTTAAGTCCTGCTCCGCGATATCCACCCAGATAGACTGTTTGAAAGAAGGGTTTTTAGCGAACATTTGGTTTTTAAAAAACGGATATCTTGTTTCTTCACAAAGCTATACATTGCCGAGTCCCATTCTGACCGGAAACATCACAGAATGACCTTCTGAATGATCTTGCAAAATATTTTTGACCAAATGGTTTTATTCGTATTTTGTGTAAAATAAAGAAAAATTTCTTTGACGTTTCAAGCAATTAGTAATTTTCAATTAATAATATTAATACATGATATATGATGATCTCTGCTGTATTATAAAATAAATCTCACTACCCGCATATAAAACAACTCATATCGCACTCACCGTGTTGCATTCTCTGCGACATGCAGGGTCATCCTCGCTTGCGTCACAGAGTATGACATCACATCGAAAATATATATACCAGAATTGCGCATCGTTAAACTTGAACGATTCAATGGAATATCGATCAGAAAACTGTGAGTCATTGCCATTATGAAACTGGACAGTTTTATCACTAGGACATCTGGGAAAGGTAAGAGCGTTACAGGGCAATAAATAATGATTAATCAGGGACAAAGAAGCATTTTTCTTGGTCAGAAATTGAATTTTATTAAGCAAAAGTCTCAGACCCAAAGCGCCCCGACAGCACCTTAATGAGTGACTCATTCTTAACAAACGATGTACACGAGGAGGTCCTTTGTACACCAGAGTCGCGAGCAAAAACAGAGAAGCTTCGAGCAAAAATCATTTTTGAATTTCGAAAAGAAGTTCTGCGAAATATATGTGTATTTTTCTTTCGTTGGAACCACTGCCTGGATATGCTATACTACACAACGTTAAGTACAGTCAAAGTCTTTTCGGCCTCTTTCTTGTCTCGTTTGTCAAGTATCGGTGCTATTGATTCTGACTAACATCATGTATTTATATTTGGATTATTGAAAATTGAATTTTGAACAAAAAAAAATGTCATAACATCAAACTCACCCTCCGTTAATAAATAGATAAACCGCATCATCAAACCCAGCCCCGTTTTCGTCAGATGAAGATGCCCAACATCGTTCGATGAAAACATGCAAATCTTCATCTTGACTTTTAAAGTTCACTCCAATATATAAACGTTCTCCCAATCTCTTTTCGAGAGGATAATCTTCTTTTTCGTATGACGTTGTATATGAAGAATCTGTAAAAAGGTACTTTCAATCAGTCATATCGCATTTGGTGAAAGGTACGATTAATTTCACTGAAAGGCCTGTTCTTTGATTTTTAGCCGTTTTACCAATAAGCGTGTCCTTGAAGAAGGCACTTCCAGGGTATCTGTAACACATTATTGATACATAGCCACTAAAAGGCTTTGTGTGTAGGGATAGGTGTCCCCAATAAGTTGGCGGGCAAAAGAAAATAATCTTAAGCAAGCAAAAAATTTGAAGTCGACAATTGTATTTTATTGGGCATGCGCCACTGATTGATCGCGCCTCGGCGGCCGGCTCCATCAGTAACTTATGCTTAAAAAACGCGTTTCAGAAATATTTTCCTTATTCGGTTCTAGGAAGAAATTTCCGTTTTCACAAAAAGTTAACAAAGTGTGAATTTAGGATAGAATTTCATTTTCATTTCATTGGAAAGGTAAGTCGAGTCGGTTCGAGTTTATTGCACGAAAAGCCTTTGCTAGACCGTACTGCATCATTGATGGAACTTCGAGGGTGGCTGTAACATGGAACAGATACAAAGGTTGTTTGGTATGAAAAGGTTCACGGATAAGCCATACCAAATAACTCGAAAAACTCAAAAAAAAGGGAAATCCCAAGCTAATTTCGGCCACATTGCGAATCATGACCTTTCGTGCAATGTACAACCAAAGCTTGGAAATTGTGCAATTTGTTATTTATTCAGTTCATGGCTTTATTCATTCATTTACATATTTTTATAAAATACAATTTTGTACGGTTGAATTATATACCTCGGAAAATATCCATCCTGTATTCAAATTCGCCGTCACCAGAAGAATAATGTGAAATTACATCCAGTCTTTCAGCATCCCTGTTCATTCCCGGGGATCTTTCTTCAAATTTCAATGAAGCTATTTCGTGATAACTTGTACCTGACCCAAGTCGTTGCATCGACACTGTATGTCGGCGTTTATATTGACATTTTGCGGTGTATGAATGCCCAAATTCCCTTACGATTATTGAAGATTCCTGGTCTTCAATTTCGTATTCAACGACATTTGTATAAATGACAATATCGCCATCGACCTAGGAATGCGAAAGTTTCAATATTTCGTGTATTTAAATTCCTTCCAAGCAAGAAAAACAAAACATGAAAAGAGCAAATTAGCGACCACATATATATATATTAGAGATGGGCCGATGTATCGGTATCGGCAAGTATCGGTGATTTTTATAGTATGGGTATCGGTACTTGTATCGAAAAATTTCCATCACCGATACCGCCGATACCAAAACCGATACCGTTACCGGATACATCTTTACAACGGAGCGTACAAATACACTTTATTCACTGATTATAAATGAAAATACCTCGCATTCCGCTGCTCTGAAAAATAATTAAAACGGGTCACGTCTCGCGTGAACGATTTTATTTACACTTTGGGTTTTATTAAATAAAACCCATCATTCCACTCACTATAGGCTCTTTTGGATGCAGAAAAAGGTATTAAGGTCGCACTACACGTTTGCGTAGGTTGCGTTTTTTCCTGGTTTGGTTTACGCAAGCGCAATACTCTGCACGCATTTTCTAACGTTTTCCAATGAAACAGAACGGTTTGCTATGAAAGCTACCACAGAGTGCTTGTTTCTTTTTTTGCGTTCTTTGTGGCCTTGGCCTCAATGAGGTGTCACGTCAGTTGTGCAACTACGAACATTTGCACTTAAATTTTGGACCCATGTATGCTTGAACGCAGCAACAATTTAGTATATTTTTGTCCATAAAAGTTTGCACTCAAATGGACGCAAGAGTTCAAGGGTACAAATGTACTTAGGTGCACACATACGTGAGTGCAACTATAACAAGGGCATACGTATGTGGATAAAAAAGGCCTTTAACATATTTAACAAAGTACTCAGTATCGGCGGTATCGGTATCAGAATATAAATTACGAAAGTGGTATCGGTAGTTGTATCGGTATCGGCGAAAATTTTGGTATCGGCCCATCTCTAATCTATATAAATATATATATATATATTCAAAAAGAGTACACAGAGTATACATGAAACAAAAAACCAGCCACTACATGTAGGATGCTAAATAAAGTGAAATTTAAGTATACCAACCGAATTTTTTCTTGTTAACTTACCAATGAAAATGAAAAAATATTTTTTCCGACAAAACTTTGCTAAACAATTAATACATTCAGTAATCAGATCACTATTTGGGTAATTCTTGTAATACAATAGATAAGCTTTTATCATCATTTAGCCAGTACTAAAAAGCCTGGACGCGTTTAGTGCAGTAAAACCTAAGCAAAGGTAAATTTCCGTAAGCAATGAATAGGTTCGAACCTAAGGCCGAGGCTGGTAGTACGGTACGGTACGAAGTTCGGTACGGTACGATTGAATTTTCCGGTACGATAGTACGGTACGATTCATTTTTTAAATTTCGTACTTGGTACGGTACGAAGTTCGATATTTATTTCGTACCGTACCCTTTTTCTTAGCTAACTATTACACCATATTCCTCTGAAATGAATTCACAAAAATAATTTCATTTAACATCTATGCCGTTTCGAAACGGGGCGCAGATAAAATAGATTGTGTCTATCAATGAATTTTTTGAACTAAAGGGCAATTTTAAAATGATTTAAAGCGGCGCAGGTATGGCAATAAAATATGCAACTGATTCATTTAAACTGATTAGATGAGCTATGTCGTATTTCGCTGTTACTATTCTGTATTTTAAACCAGATAGAATAAAACTCTATCACTTTGATCTGAAATACCTGATGTTTCTCGCGGGCCTGATTTTACAAATAAGGCTGTTTTGGACATTGTACGTTGATTCGGTTCGAAATTGCTGCCCAGTGAATCGTACCTGCTTTCGTACTAGTACGAAATTTAGTACGATAGACGAAAAATGATAATCGAACTTATTTTCGTACTTGTACGAAGTTCGGTACAATGCACGAAAAAAATAATATCGTACAGTATGGTACGGAAAAATTTCGAAAGGTACGCTACGAAGTTCGGTTCGAAATTATTTTGCTGTTTCGGAGTACGATAAAGATTTCGTACTGTACCGTACTGCCACCCTTGCCTAAGGCTCTGATGCGAATTGCTATTAACGTCAGATAAACTCGGATACCATCTTCCTGTTCGGCGATGTGGAATGGCAACTTATTTTGTTGATGAGTTTTTAGTGCCATGAATTTTTTATTAATTTAGTAAATACCGTAATTTAAATATATACATGCATAAAAATCTTGCTCAGCATTGCTTGAAATGTGTTAGTTTTACAGACATTTTGAAAAAAAATTATTATTTCAATTTGGAATTATCTAGTATTATATATACAAAAAACGGACGCTAGAGAAGTGCATGCAAGGATGGCTTTATGTCCAACTTTTACAAGGTTATCCTTGCTCATAAAAATTAATTTTGCAACAAACATATCGCGTAAATGCGTCAGTGTTGGTATCATCAAGTACATCAACACGGATTCCATGGCAAAAAATGCATGTGTTGTTGTCCTGTTCCAGCAAGCCTTTGAAAATTCTAAACAAATGCTATTGCGTTTTTCTCAAAATAGCAAAAATGGACATATACGGTTCTTGCCTTAAACCCTCGATAACTTATTAACAGCGGCTTCAAATTTCGGAAATATTGCAATTACTGCAATTTAATTGTATTTTATTACAGCGTAACTTGGGACTTGTTTCGAACTTTTGTCTGTAGGAACTAGAGAGGAGGCAGGACATTTTGTTAAATTCTTACCCAGTTGGTTGTCCCACATTTATGTAAAGGGATAACAAACTTCACGTGCGTTGCATTGACCACGGGTTTGCATTCATCTTTATCTTTTGCCGTTTTCAAATGCATTCTTTCCGCGGCGGATTTCGCTGTCATTCCGAACTCGAAAGGAATCTCGATACTCATTTCTTCACTCCCACACTCCACGGACGAGCATCCCTTGTTATCACAAGAACGTGTTTCTGAATCCGTTGTTTCAGTCCCAGTACACTCTTGGCTGCTTCTAAAAACCGTTTAAACTTGTTTAAACGTAAATATCGAATAAGTCAACTGAACAGATTTTATTTTATAATACAGATATAGAACAATTACTACCATTTGTGAGTATACGCTGGTCAAGTGCCTTGCTCGGGGATTCACAAAACTGGGTAAAAGACGAAAGTCAAATGGGAAACAAATTTTGCCTGTGGGCGCAGGTTGAAGATCTCGGGTTCGAGCCTCGGCGAGTCCGGCTCACTTATCCATACCCGCCACTCAACCCAGGGTGTAATAACTTGGGTAGGCCGCACAAGAAACGATAATATATTTCCAGCAATTGTAACTATGTCCGTCTATAAGTGACCGCTATTACAGGGCCTTGGACACGATGATCCACTCTAAGAAGTGGTTTTAAAAAAAAAGACGCGACGACACGTTCCATACTTGGTAACACATGCTTCTACAGTTTTTTTTTTATTTGTTTGGGTACACAAACCTGGAAATATCATTTGTGAAAGCGTGAACGCATGACCGTTGCCGAACTTGTGTACCTTCTCCACACGATGTACTGCACTGTGACCAATCACCCCAGACTTTCCACTCGTCCGCACAATTTTCGTCATCCTAAAATAATAAAACCGTTTAGAACTAGCGGGAAGTAAGGCTGGGAAGACCACTGGTAAAGAACTAAATAGCAACCGATGATATGGCAAAGAATTACATAAAAATGCAACCCAGTAACTGTAGCTTACGCTAATACAGAAATCTTGCATTTGTATCTAGAGTTGCGTGTGCCATGGACGATGCTAAAAGTAACACTCCCATGCTTCTTCTTAGTCGCTTTTGATGGCACAGGAAGGGCGAAACTTGCTTGCTCCCAACAAGTAGGGCTGGGCAATTCGATTCGGTGATTCGAATCGAATCGAAATACAGATTATCCGAATCAATCGTAAATCGGTGATAAGAGCAAGCTTGCTAAAGGAAGGGAGATTTTTCATTTTTAAAGGTAAAATGCAATCGATTTCGGTCAAATTTGACCAAGTCTGTAAAATGAAAATCTTCGCTTCTGGACTGGAGTATAATTGAAAATATATCGCTTTTAAGGCTGTTTATGCTAATATATGAAATTTTTTACTGTAAATTTCCTAATTATCATAATGGACACTATAATAGTAAAAATCAGCGATTCGATCCGATTCGAGAAGAATATCCAAATCAGATTCGAATTTCAAATTATTCCGTTTTGCCCAGCCCTACCAACGAGGAAAGTGCAGTGAGTTGCATTTGCACATGTACATGCCTCATCATGGATGATGGATGGCGAGGCCAAAGCGAACAAAATTCCTATCGGGCTTTCCTATTTCCTTTTTGAATCAGTAAAAATACTCGGAAAGGTGAAGATCAGGGTTATGTGGCAAATAATATTCCTCAGATGCACTTAATAGAATAATTTTTTATTTACTAAAATCATTTCTTTTCTGCAGTAACATTAAAACATTTATACTTTGTCAAACGCGGATCTGACGTAGAGCACAGCACGTATTAGCCAACTAACTACACATATTAATATATACATCACCTGCAATGGACAATCGTATCTCGTATCACAGAGTTGATCGTTTCCTACACAAATCACACTCTTTGAAGTTGTCCTCGAAATTCCATCGCCAAGTGAACACTCGTAGAAATCTTCTGGGCAAGCTGACGGAAGCAGAGCAACAAACTTTAGAAATGCGTTCGAA